>JBAMBO010000120.1:0-10501 GCA_037044535.1 Lordiphosa magnipectinata | reverse complement strand
CTGCCTGCAAGTATAAGAAATATATGTCCCATACATGTCAAACCTCTATCTCTTACCATCTCTGAGATCTCTTCGTTCATACGGACAGACAGACGGACAGACGGACATGGCTATATCGACTCGGCTGTTGATGCTGATCAAGAATATATATACTTTATAGGGTCGGAAACGCTTCCTTCTCCCTGTTACATACTTTTGCACAAACTTAATATACTCTATGTACCTTCGGTACAGAGTATAATAAAAATTTTTGTTTGGTCAAAATCTGATGAATATATCGTATAGCTGCCATATAACAAACTGGCAAGCAAATGGTTCAAGTAGAATTCCAATGTTGTAAATTCACAGCCTGAAGTTTGGCTATGATTTTTTGGTTGAAGCTGTTTGTTTACCAATCTGTTCCTATGTCTTTATTCGCCGCCTGCAGTTGTTTAAATGCTAACTGGATGTTTGTCTGAATTGTGAACAGCAAAACAGCTGATGAGAGAATTTGATTATTATCGAAACAGCGATCGTTGTACGGACATACACAATTGCTATTCCAAAATGTTGTAATTAATATCTGTTGATTTGTGTTGTTTATAAAGAATTATACTCAACCATAGACCTTGAGCTAGCCAGATGTAAATTTGATTTATATATAATATATTAAAAAACCATTTGGTCATAGTTTTGCTTTAATTTCCCCTTGAACTGAAATTGAAATGAAACAAGTAAGTGCGGTGCAGTGGAGTGTCCCGACTCCAAAAAATACACTGTACTCTTGAGACACACATACACACACAAAAGCGCTCACCCATGTTTTTAGCTTGATTACTTTCTCATACATCCCTTCAGTTCTTGTAGGTACCCTTTAGTTCCAAAGGCACTACCACCCTAGTTTCGCTAGCGAAAAGCTAGCGAATTCGGCGCTAGTTATTCGCTAGTGTCCAAGTTATCCAGGCTGTAGTCAGTACTAACGCGCTGACATGATTTTAAGCAAATCGAAGACAGCAAATGCGTTTCACTATCAACTTCTTTCAGCGAGTGACCCGACAAAAAGAATGGGAAAAAACATGTTTTTTCGGAATGTGGACTATAAAATACCCTTTGATACAAATGTTAATACTTTTTATACCCTTGCAAAGGGTATTATAATTTTGCCCAGAAGTTTGCAACGCATAGAAATATTCATTTCCGACCCCATAAACTATATATATTCTTGATCAGGGGGACGAGCTGAGTTCATTGAGCTTTGTCCGTCCGTCTGTCTGTCTGTCCGTCTGTCTGTCTGTCTGTCCGTCTGTCTGTCTGTCCGTCTGTTTCTACGCAAACTAGTCTCTCAGTTTTAAAGCTATCGAGCTGAAATTTTGCACAGAGTCTTCTTTTTACTGCACGCTGCTAATATGTCGGAACCGACCGGATCGGATCACTATATCTTATAGCTGCCATAGGAACCATCGGTCGAAAAATGGGTTTTAGTGAGAAAAACTTTTTTGTTTTCAATGTTAACGTGATTGAACTCGGTCATTAATAATATTATATACTATCAAACAGATTTGCAAATTTTGGTCAAAATCGGATGACTATATCTTATAGCTGCCATAGGAACCATAGGTCGAAAAATGGGTTTTAGTGAAAAAAACTTTTTTGTTTTCAATGTTAACGTGATGAAACTCGGTCATTCATAATATTATATGCTTTCAAACAGATTTGCAAATTTTGGTCAAAATCGGATGACTATATCTTATAGCTGCCATAGGACCGATCGGTCGGAAAATGGGTCTTAGTGAAAAAAACTTTTGTTTTTAAGTAAATCATTCTTAAGGTCGGTGATTATTAATATTAAACGCGTTCAAACTAATTTGCAAAAGTTGATCGACATCGGGGGACTATATCTTATGGTTGCCATAGGACCGATCGGTCGAACATGAGTCTTGGTAAAAAATTTTTTTGTTTAGTTTTGTTAGCGTCCTCGCTGATGACTTTTTTTATATGCTTTCAAATAGATTCGCAAAATTGGGCCGAAATCGGATGACTATATCTTAAGGCTGCCATAGGGCCGAACGGTCGGAAATTGAGCCTTAGTGAGAAAAACTTTTTTCAGACGTTTATCTGTCGGAAAATAGGTTTTAGTAACAAAATTTTTTGATTTTTATGTAAGCGTTCTTAAACTGTGACATTTGCATTTGCAAGGGTATAAAAACTTCGGCATAGACGAAGTTAGCTTGGCCTTCTCGTTTATTCATAAATTGGTTCAATACTTTATTGTATGATATGAGTTAAATGTAACGAAGAATATAGCATAGCATGCTGTTTACAATTGTGTAACATATTGAAGAGATTTTATTTATAAAGAATTGTTTATAGAAAAGTATTTTTTTTTAAATATTTTTAAGCTATGGCACACATGGTTGTTAAGACTATCCAGTTCGCCCTTATAAAAAAGTCGAAAACAGTGTACAGAATGCACAACCATAATACCCCATGATACCCTGCCATATTTTTGAGCATCGAAAGTGTAAAGCATAACTGCGTTGCGACAAGTTGAAAGAAGGCAAAAATAACAAACTTTTTTTCGGATGTCTTCTTTTCAATGCGTATTCTATTTCTACTTTAGCGTCAGAAATTACATCATTTTGTGACGCCAAACCGAGTGCGTGTTTTTTACAAATAAAAATAAATAATTTTTTAAATTTAATATATAAAGTGCTAAGTATCATCAACTATAATAAACATCATCAATTTATAATATCAGGTAACAATATTAAAAATAAAAACTTATATATATAGATCTTACCAGGTTGTGTACATTAAAATATTTCTGTTTACAGATCAAGGCGATAAAATCAATAGTCTCTCCAAATGGAATTGGCAAAGGTCGTTGGGTACATGTTATTAGACAGCATTGTAAAAAGTATATAGAGTATGTAGGTTTTATAATCATATTATAAATTAAATATTTGCAATTTGAATTACTATTTTCAGCCTGCATACCCTCCGGCGGACACCAAACCGCTGAGTAGCAGTTTCACGATGCTTTACATATAAATAAAAAGCGCATATTAAAACTTAAGTGTGTAATAAAAAATAAATAGTCACAACAATATTAATTATTTTTTAAATGAAATGAATTGTTTGACATTTTGGAGCATATTACCTTACAGATATCTAGTAGTTACTGATGTAGCTAGCTACGCCTGGATAACTTGGACATTAGCGAATAACTAGCGCCGAATTCGCTAGCTTTTCGCTAGCGAAACTAGGGTGGTAGTGCCTTTGGAACTAAAGGGATACTATTGATAAAATTCTTATTATTTAACCAAATTGACTTAAAGTAGATGAAGCAATAATTTTTTTAAAGCGAATTTAAAATTAGCCAGTAATCCTGCTATAAATATAGTTAATCCTGATAATAAGAATAATAACTGTCCTAATCAAAAATTTTTATTGAAAATTGTTTAGAATTATGTAAAAGAAAAATATCAACGCAATTTAATGGACCCGAGCGACGCCGGGTACATATTAGAGGTGTACCCTTGACGTGAATTTGAACGAATCACGACGGGTCACGTCGTGATCGTGAGCAAGCATTGTGTTTCGTGAGTTAGCATCCGTGATCCGTGCGTGTTTCGAGAGTGAACTAAAGTCAAACATCGTGAATATAAGTCATGCAATACTCGCAAAATTTTCAGATTTTTCCTATAGAAAATGTTTCTAAAATTTAAATACGACAATTTCGTAAATTATATTGTGCTTTCCATATGTGAATGAAAATTCGCTCACGCGTGCACCTCGAGTACATAGCTTGTGTATTATTGTGTATTGTGTATTATTTATATGAATTATTATATATTTCGAAACTTTGTTTGTCAATATAATTGTGCCGACGACAACAGATTAACTTAGGCAGTTCCGGCTTGTGATACAGTATTTTCAGGTAACACTAGTTATCTCCGTTCAAAAGCTCACCTTTGATACCAAAAAATTTGGCTCTCTAGTCATCTTATCAGTTGCTTAGCCTGTGGACTAAGCTCTCATGCTGAATGTTCTTTTAGCTTTCAATTAGTTTCGTTTCATTAACGAACATACTTGGACGTTAGAGCTGCCAAAATAATGGCAAATCTTCTTAAAAATGTGTTAGTCTATGGTGAGTGGATGCTCATCTCTATCGCACAAGGACAAAATACTGGAACAGTGGTTAGTTTCTTTTAAATGGAGAAACGGTGAAATGTGATGAGAAATATTGGTAGTTGTCTCAAAACTGCAACGTTTTCTCTTGTAAAAACGGAATGTGTTTAAAGCTGCCTTTACAATTGTCATAAATTATATATCTTTTAAGATAGTGTAAAAGCCAATCAGTTATCACTATCTTCTATAGAATAGGACGGGTTATATTTGATAAAAATTCCTCATTAGTAAATTTTGACAACCGACTCTTCAGAAATAGACAGACAAGCGCTTGAATAGGAAAAGATTTTATATGGGGTCTTATCCCTTTAAAAAGTTTTTTTAAGTGATTTTTCTTATTGACGAGAGAATATAACAAAAACAATTTCAATTCGGTTTTTCGTATTGTGTTATTTCTTATTAATAAAAAATTAAAATTTTTTTGTATGTTTTAATTCGGGAGCGGTTAAAAAATTCTCGGCCTGGCAAGTAAGGTCTCCCAAAAGAAGGAGTAGAGGTGGTAGCCATGATTCCGGAACTGAAGTTTATCTGAAAATAAAACGAAACTGTAGTTTATCTGAACGTGCTGGTGTGGGATGTGTGTTTGTTTTATAGCCTATTTCCACTGGCTTCATTTCTTATCATTTTCATTTCTAAAAATGAAGCTGTTTCCATTGACAAATCGTCATCTTTTTGACATTCGCAATGCCACGTTGACAAAAACAGCTAAATGGTTTGATTTAAACAACAGTCGCCACTTTCAAACTAACGGGGACTTTTTGCAGTATTTACCCAACAAAAGACATACCCCTCAGGAAAGCAATTACTCGGGGCGAACGCATTGTTATCGCCCTGAATTATCAGCAGCAAGCTAAATACACAACTTTTTTGACAAATATATATTTTAAACAAAATTCCGCCTACTTTTAAATTCAAATCAACAGATTATTGGTGACACTTTCTATTTCCAGAGAGTAACGAGTAGTGCGAGTAGCGAGAACTTCTTGAAAACAAGAAAGAAAGTCGGTCAAGCCCGACTATAACATACTCTGCACCCTTAATGTCGCAGCTCGCATTTGGTCACGAGTCAAACGGCCAGTTAACACACAACGCACAACGCAGTGCGCTCTCTAAGTCTCTCTCTCTCTCTCTCTCTCTCACTAAGATTGCTTCTGCTGAACGCAATGCTTAGATTTTGGGTGGGGTGGGTGGGGGGTGTTAACAGACCGTTTTTTGCTCATAACTTGAGTATCGTTTATCCGATCTTTATCATTCCTTTAGCTTCCTTAAATTTAAAAGTGCGATAACGACCAGACAAACATGGAGTGAGCTAAAAAATGTTGGAATTGGTAAAGAAAGAGGTAAAAGTAAAATTGACACTGACTTTAATGATCTCAATCTCAAGTTTGTTGACTCTGGTCTACCTGAAGCAACATCCAACATGTACCTTGAAACTTTACCAAATAGAAACTTTGACAGTAGTTTTAGCTTTATGTGCGTGGATCAGTGTGATGTCCTTGAATCTGTACTTCAAGTTAAGTCAAATGCAATTGGATTAGATGATATGAAACCCAAGTTTCTCAAAATTATTCTTCCACAAATCCTTCCCCATATTACCCATATATGCAACACAGTGCTCACTACATCGACATTTCCAAACTTATGGAAATTAGCTAAAATAATCCCAATCCCAAAAGGGAACACTGAATATAGGCCCATTTCAATATTACCGTTTTTGTCCAAAGTTGTGGAACAATTGATGGCACAACAAATAAGCAAATTTCTGACAGATAACTCATTATTTAGTAATAAACAGTCTGGTTATAGAAAACATAGAAGCTGCACCACGGCAATACTGAACATCACTGAGGACATTAGAAAACAAATAGATGATGGCAATGTGACCTTTCTGACACTACTTGACTTCAGCAAAGCTTTCGCCACGGTTAATCACGAAATATTAGTTACCAAGCTAGTCAAATTTTATAATTTTACTGATACAGCCATTAAATTAATAAAATCCTATTTATGCGATAGAAAGCAGGCGGTGGTTTCGGAGTCCGAAACCTCATCTATACTGTATCTTAAACGTGGTGTTCCCCAAGGTTCAGTTCTTGGTCCACTTCTTTTTTCCTTATATGTAAATGACCTTCCTGACCTGCTAAGTAATTGTAATGTCCACATGTACGCAGATGATGTCCAAATGTATGTTAGTCGTCCTTTGAGTAAAATAAATGAGTGTGTCAATTTTTGTAATTGTGATCTTTTACCCAGCAAAGTGCAAATGCCTAGTTATATACAAAAAATAATTGAGTACAAGAGATCTTGCGAAATTAATAATTGACAATACACCATTAGAATATGTATCGCAAGCCATTAATCTAGGCATAACATTTAATGACACATTAACTTGGAATGATCAAGTAACTAAAGCTGCAGGGAAACCCCATGGAATTCTAAGACAACTATCCTTCAGTAAGTGCTTTTTAACTACAAATATCAGACTTCTAATCGCAAAGACTTACTTGATACCAATGCTTTGCTATGGGATCGAAATATTTGGGAATTGTGACGCTGCCTCTCAGAGAAGATTAAACGTAACATTCAACAATATTGCTAGATATGTCTATAATAGAAGACAATCGGACCACATTACGCACTTCGCTAACCAGATATACGACCTTGACTTCAGAACGTGAACTGGATACAGATCTCTAATACTGCTGCATAAGATAGTACATACTAAACAGCCATCCTATTTATATGATAAATTAAGCTTTGCCTCTTCAACAAGAACCATGAATTTAAAAACAATGCGACATAAACTAGCCAGCTCAGAGAAACATTTTTTCGTGAATACTGTTCGGTTGTGGAACCAACTCCCACCCTATTTAAAAAATATTAGAAGTGCAACGCAATTTAGGGCCAAATTAAATACTCACCTTAAAAATTAAAACATGTAGTACAAAAAAATATAATCGACAAATATATAAATATTATTATTAATAATCAATCAAAATCAAAATTAAATTAAAATTTGTAAAATTATAATAAGTTAGGATGCTCTAAATATTTTCCCCTGAGAATTGTTTTTGTGACTGGTGCAATAATCATAAGTTTATACTTGTAGCACCAGGAATATTGTCAAATAAAATTAAAAATTAAAATTAGCCAATCGATAAATAATTTTGAGTACTAGATATCTCTAGAAAGTACGAACCATCTATCATCAAAACTGTAGGAGATATGACGTTTTTTCCAAATTGAGGGGCGCGAGGGGGCGTGGCAAAAATTGAAAATAAACTTGATCTGCCTGCAAGTATAAGAAATATATGTCCCATACATGTCAAACCTCTATCTCTTACCATCTCTGAGATCTCTTCGTTCATACGGACGGACGGACAGACGGACAAACAGACAGACGGACAGACGGACATGGCTATATCGACTCGGCTGTTGATGCTGATTAAGAATATATATACTTTATAGGGTCGGAAATGATTCCTTCTCCCTGTTACATACTTTTGCACAAACTTAATATACTCTATGTACCTTCGGTACAGAGTATAAAAATACCAAATTCCTTCGTGGGGAATGCCATCATTTTTGAGAAATGATAGAAATTAAGGGCAAAATGCAATAACAATTTGTATGGAAGAAATGATATAATTTTCTTCATTTCTTGTCATTTCAAGAATTAACGCTTCATTTCTTTGGTGAAAATAGGCTATTAGTCAAAAAAAGTTGTGTATTTAGCTTTCTGCTGATAATTCAGGGCGATAACACTGCGTTCGCCCCGCGTAATTGCATAAATATTCCAAAAAGTCCCCGTTAGTTTGAAAGTGGTGCCTTTATTTTTAAATCAAACCATTCAGCTGGTGGTCGTCCAGAAATTTCTATTCATAGTTTTTCTGGACCTATATGTTTGTATAGCTACAGGATCAAACTACGTGTTTTGGACTCACCATGCATTGCCGTCGTTGCGCTCAAGGAGGACGCTGTTGGGTTAGATGCTAAAAGGGATTAAAACAATATGATCTACACTGTACATACATACTTGGCTAGCAACGATCAAATGTGCAATTAAGATTTCTAATTTAATTCATTTTCGATAATCAAATTGGCAAAGACAAACAAAAATCAGAACCGGAAATGGTTCTCCAATAAACCCTGGTTTAGTCTAACAGTGGGCCTCATGTGCCACAGCACAGAAAGTAGCTCGGACAGCTGGTTTTCAATGTCGTCCGAGAAACAGGCGGTCAGACAGGTGGCTTCCGAGGCCGATGGCCCTTGAGTGGGTACGGGCTCGACGGTACGACAAGTAACTGACTCTGATTGGCTGTGTACTTCCTCCTCCTTGCTAAATCGCTAAGCGTGCCCGGAGTGCTACCGGCGAGAGTTTTTGCCCTAACTTCCCCTAAAAATCAGTAAACCGCTTGGCTGACCATCACGGCGACGTCCCAGTGGACACAAAACTCGCTACATTGGTGTCAGGTGTGGGGTAAATCAAAACAAAAACTCAGACCACGATCACCAAGAAAACATCTCGTCGGAACCGGGCCGCGTTTAACAGCGAAGGAGAAGGAACTGCCACTGCCACCCAATGGCAACAGGGGATGGCGGCTGCCATCCAACAAGAGGTTCAACAGCAGCTGAAGACGGCGCTGGCTGGCATGGAAATGTGGGACCGATCTCTGGAGCACAAGTTTGAGAGAATGTGGACGTCGTTTGAACGAACGATGTCGAACGTGCTACATGACCAGCAAGTTGTCACAACAGTTTCTCAGGCCACCACGCAGGCTAGTGGGGGCGGACTTGCTGCCAGTACAGCTCTCATGGCAGGAGGGGCGAATCTACAATCAGCTGTAGCGCCGCCACCGGCCCCAGCGTGGCAAGGAGCAGAAAGTGTGACACATCGTCAAGGCCAGGGTGCCGATTTGAGGGCATGCCACGCCACTTTAGCCCCAGATGCAAATAGTGCCAACCCCGTGGACGCCCAAACTATGCCGGTGAACAACCACACACGGGCCGCCAGCCAAACATCCTATTGGGAGATACCGGACATGGAACAACTTCCGATATACGTCGGCACCAGACCCTGGGCAGAATTTAAGCGTCTTTTAGATGACATGGCTGTCGAATGTCATTGGCCAGAGACAAAGAAGTGCCAAAAGTTGTATATGAGTTTTCGCGGGCGGGCCCAAAGGTTTCACGCAACACTGCCAGAGGCAACCTTGCGTTCCTATGAGTCGCAGCAGCGGCCATACACGTGCACTTTGCGGTAAGCGCTCATATGGGGTACCATTTGTTTCACAATCGCAGACAAGGTCCCAAAGAATCTCTTGACGACTTTGCTATGGACTTGGAGTGCCTGGGACAAGCCGTGTTTAGTGAGCTGCCGCCAGAGGCATATAACAGCATATTGGTCCAGCGTTTTATCGATGGTATTCGAGAGACCAATTATCAGGTCCTGATTCTCACTAGCAATCCGAGCACCCTGATGGATGCACTGGATATGGCTAACCGCATTGACGCCCATTGCCGTCGACAAGCAACAGCCGAGGCCCAACCGCAATCCCCAACGAGAAGGCCAAGCTAACTTCGTCTGTGCCGAAGTTTTTATACCCTTGCAAATGCTGTCTTTGAAATGACAGAGTTTAAGAACGCTTACATAAAAATCAAAAACTTTTGTAACTAAAATCCATTTTCCGTCAGATTAACATCTGATTTCGACCAAATTTTGCATCTGAATCTTTTTGAAAACATATCAAAATAACAATCGTCGAGTTTAAGAACGATACAATTGAAAACAAACAGTTTTCCTCACTAAGACTCATTTTCCGACCGATCAGTCCTATGGCAGGCTTAAGATATAGTCATCCGATTTCGACCAAATTTTTCAAATTAGTTTGAAAGCGTTTAATATTATATTATTATATATTATACCGTTCCGGTACGCCGCCCCAAGCTTGTCACTGCCAGGACCGCAGGTTGCAGCTTTGCCAGCTGCACCAGCCAAAACGGAGTCCGCCTTAGCCATCTTGCCTGTGAAATCACGTCGAGTTGAGAGCTACAACCAGGCGACCCCTAACCAGCCTAGCAACGTGGTACAGATGTTGAATGTGGTCCATCCTCCCCTGCCACCAGTTCAACAAACGGAATCACAGGGACCAAAGTTGACCGAAGCCACTTTATTGGCCTCCGACTCATCGAAGCATCCCGCTGCGAGCCTGCCGCCGTCAGAGCAAACACGCGACGAAACCTACCCTCCTTCTAAAGAAGCAGAGGCCTTCCTCGCCCTGTTGTTCCACGAGCCGCCGCTCCCCGAGATTTCCGAAGAGCCAGCGTCTTC
>JBAMBO010000119.1:0-10409 GCA_037044535.1 Lordiphosa magnipectinata | reverse complement strand
ATGCCTGCTAGTATTAGAAGTATATGTCCCATACATGTCAAAACTCTATCTCTTACCATCTCTGAGATCTGTTTGTTCATACGGACGGACGGACAGACGGACATGGCTATATCGACTTGGCTGTTGATGCTGATCAAGAATATGTATACTTTAAATTTTTCTATTTCCTATACTTGCAGGCAGATCAAGTTTATTTTCAATTTTTGCCACACTCCCTCCCGCCCCCGATATTCCCCACAGATTTGATGATAGATTGCTCGTACCTTCAAGAAATATCTAGTAATCTAAATTATTTATCGATTTGCTGAAGGAATGATAAAGATCGGATGAACGATACACAAGTTATGAACAAAAAAAGTTAACCGGCACCCCCCACCCCCCTCGGCATTCCCACCAACCACCGCTGAATTCAAACAAACACAATCTTTGGGAGAGAGAGAGAGAAACGTAGAGATAAGCGAATAATAAAAATATTGCACGATAGCCGCGCGACTCCTTGGATGTGTTATAATATTATATTCGGTAGCAAATGAACTGGTACAGAGTATGTTATAGTCGGGCTTGACCGACTTTCTCACTTGTTGGCTATATTTTCGAAAAAAATCAAGTAAGAATATCGGTCAAGCCCGACTGTAATATACTCTGTAACCGCAAAGAAGAATGCTCATTGTGTATTTTGCTGCTGCAGTAGCCCCAGAACGCAACGGAGCTGCTAGGATGCGACAGCGAAATTTCTTTTGCTTATAACTTTACAATCGATTATCCGATTTTAACCATTCCTTCCTCAAATCGAAAAATATTCTTGATTACTTGATCTCTTTAAGGTACTTACCATCTATCTACAAAGCTGTGGGGGAAATGACGTTTTTTCCAAATTGCGGTGGCAGGAGTGGGCGTGGCGAAAATTGAAATTTAATTTGATCGACCTGCAAGTATAAGAAGTTTTTGTCCCTTACATCTCAAACCTCTATCTCTTACCATCTCTGAGATCTGTGTTTTAATATAATTCGTCGTTTTTCAGAGCCCAATGGGGATTTCCCTGCACTTAATTCAGAACAAACTAATAGGCTAAAAAATTTAATTGAGCCAAAGGCCTCGACGCTAGCGCTTGTCCCCCTTATAATTAATTATAATATTTTGATTAATAATTTTAAAAATAAATAAATAAAAAATTTAATTAAAAAATAAATAATCGTATAGCTGCCATATAACAAACTGGCAAGCAAATGGTTCAAGTAGAATTCCAATGTTGTAAATTCACAGCCTGAATTTTGGCTATGATTTTTTGGTTGAAGCTGTTTGTTTACCAATCTGTTCCTATGTCTTTATTCGCCGCCTGCAGTTGTTTAAATGCTAACTGAATGTTTGTCTTAATTGTGAACAGCAAAACAGTTGATGAGAGAATTTGATTATTATCGAAACAGCGATCGTTGTACGGACATACACAATTGCTATTCCAAAATGTTGAAATTAATATCTGTTGATTTGTGTTGTTTATAAAGAATTATACTCAACCATAGACCTTGAGCTAGCCAGATGTAAATTTGATTTATATATAATATATTAAAAAACCATTTGGTCATAGTTTTGCTTTAATTTCCCCTTGAACTGAAATTGGAATGAAACAAGTAAGTGCGGTGCAGTGGAGTGTCCCGACTCCAAAAAATACACTGTACTCTTGAGACACACATACACACACAAAAGCGCTCACCCATGTTTTTAGCTTAATTACTTTCTCATACATCCCTTCAGTTCTTGTAGGTACCCTTTAGTTCCAAAGGCACTACCACCCTAGTTTCGCTAGCGAAAAGCTAGCGATTTCGGCGCTAGTTATTCGCTAGTGTCCAAGTTATCCAGGCTGTAGTCAGTACTAACGCGCTGACATGATTTTAAGCAAATCGAAGACAGCAAATGCGTTTCGCTATCAACTTCTTTCAGCGAGTGACCCGACAAAAAGAATAGGAAAAAAAATTTTTTTTTCGGAATGTGGACTATAAAATACCCTTTGATACAAATGTTAATACTTTTTTATTCATAAATTGGTTCAATACTTTATTGTATGATATGAGTTAAATGTAACGAAGAATATAGCATAGCATGCTGTTTACAACTGTGTAACATATTGAAGAGATTTTATTTATAAAGAATTTTTTATAGAAAAGTATTTTTTTTTTAAATATTTTTAAGCTATGGCACACATGGTTGTTAAGACTATCCAGTTCGCCCTTATAAAAAAGTCGAAAACAGTGTACAGAATGCACAACCATAATACCCCATGATACCCTGCCATATTTTTGAGCATCGAAAGTGTAAAGCATAACTGCGTTGCGACAAGTTGAAAGAAGGCAAAAATAACAAACTTTTTTTCGGATGTCTTCTTTTCAATGCGTATTATATTTCTACTTTAGCGTCAGAAATTACATCATTTTGTGACGCCAAACCGAGTGCGTGTTTTTTACAAATAAAAATAAATAATTTTTTAAATTTAATATATAAAGTGCTACGTATCATAAACTATAATAAACATCATCAATTTATAATATCAGGTAACAATATTAAAAATAAAAACTTATATATATAGATCTTACCAGGTTGTGTACATAAAAATATTTCTGTTTACAGATCAAGGCGATAAAATCCAAATCTCCAAATGGAATTGGCAAAGGTCGTTCGGTACATTTTATCAGACAGCATTGTAAAAAGTATATAGAGTACACCTATCCCTCGTTTGCGTCGTTTCGTTTTGCGTTTTTTCGAAGTTGCGTCGCTTCTTAATTAGAACTAATTTTCATTGTGCGTCGTTAGATTTTCGATGTTGCGTTGTTTTGGGATGAAGTCGTTAATATGTTTTTAAAGGGTGGCAACACCTTAATTGCGCTACGCAATTAAAACGCGGGAATTCCGGGGAAAAAAATTAACTATCAGCTTGGAGACAAAATTAGATATTCTGAGGCGATTTAATAAAGGCGAAAGAGCTGTGGAGATAGCAAAGGCTGTTGGCCTGGCTCCAACAACTGTCAGAACTATTAGAGATCGAGATGGGGATAAAATAAAAGAGTCTGCAAAATCTGCAACATTATTAGATGCTAAAACGATGATTCGTACAAGGAGTGCTTTGATGATCAAAATGGAGTCCTTGCTTTCTATTTGGATTGAAAATCAATTAGCACAGAGAATACCATTGAGTACAAGAGTAATTCAGACGAAAGCCAAAAGCATATTTGATGACATAAAAAGTCAAGCAGTATCCAGCGATAATGCTAGTGATAGTAATACAACCAAGAATGAAACATTTGAAGCTAGTCAGGGCTGGTTTGAGAGATTCAAGGTTCGAGCAAATCTGCACAGCATTGCTTTTAAAGGTGAAGCAGCTAGCGCTGATATAGCTGCTGCAGAACTCTACCCAAAAGAGTTAAAAGCATTAATTCATGAAGGTGGCTATGATCCAAAACAAGTCTTTAATGTTGACCTCACAGAACTTTTATATCTAAAACAGAAAAATCGGCGTCAGGATTTAAAGCTAGCAAGGATAGTCTGACTCTTCTTCTTGGTGGTAATGCAAATGGTGATTTTAAATTTAAACCATTTCTTATTTATCAATCAGAAAACCCAAGAGCTATGAAAGGTTGCTCAAAGAATCTTCTTCCTGTCCATTGGCGTGCAAACAAGAAAGCATGGATGACAGCATCTTTCTTTCAAAACTGGGTTTCAACATGTGCTATTCCAGAAATTAAAGCTTATTGCAACAAGGAAAACTTAAGCTTCAATGCTTTGGTTTTAGTAGACAATGCTCCTGGCCACCCAGTTTACATTGATGAGTTGTCAGAAAACGTGAAATTTGTATTTTTGCCGCCTAATACGACATCAGTTATTCAGCCCATGGATCAGGGAGTAATATCGACTTTTAAAAGTTATTACCTTCGACGAACCTTTCAACTTCTTATAAGTGAGACTGATGGACAAGATAAACCTACCATTCTAGAGTTTTGGAAAAAGTTTAACATTATGAAAGCCATAAAAATTATATCCGATTCGTGGGAGGAGGTTCAACCATCTTGCATGAATGGTGTTTGGCGCAAAATATGGCCTGAATGTGTTCAGCGAAAATGCACTGTAGAAGTTGATGATACACCAGCTGTTCGTCATGAAATTTCTAATTTAGCTAGAAAGTCTAATTTTGAAGGTATGGAGGAGACTGACATAAATGAATTGCTAAACTCGCACAACCAAGAATTCTCCAATGAAGAATTTTTGCAACTGGAATTGCAAATTGCTAATGAAGAAGATGACTCTGACTGTTCAATAGAAATCTCAAAAGAACAAAATTTAACCTCCCAACAAATTTCCAAAGCGATGTGTTTGATTGACGAAGGTATGGATATTTTATTAAAAAACGATCCCGACAGCGAAAGGAGTCTTAAAGTGTCCCAGGCGGTAGCTACGAATATCAATTGCTACAAGGAAATGTATTTCACGCTTAAAAAAAAAATGTTCAGCAAACATTGGACCAATTTTTATTTAAAGAAAGCTGGCCTACGACAACAGACACTAAAGACTCGTCAGAGAGTGATTAATTCTAATTTTATTTTTCATAATTGAGTATGTAATTGAAGAATTTATTTGGTTTTAAATGAATTAGTTTCTTTTTGTTTTTATATGTATAATATGTAATAAAATTAAATGTTATTTTGGTTTTTTTTTAATGATCACTTTGGTCAATTTTCTTTTTAAAAAGTAGTATTTTTGTAACCCTGGAACCCATCTTCGAACTTTACATGGTTTGCTATAGAAAATCCTAATTCACTTTGCGTCGTTTCAATTTGCGTCGTATTTTTTTGGAACGTATCCCCGACGCAAAGCGAGGGATAGGTGTATGTAGACTTTATAATCATATTTTAAATTAAATATTTGCAATTTGAATTACTATTTTCAGCCTGCATACCCTCCGGCGGACTCCAAACCGCTGAGTAGCAGTTTCAGGATGCTTTACATATAAATAAAAAGCGCATTATAAAACTTAAGTGTGTAATAAAAAATAAATAGTCACAACAATATTAATTATTTTTTAAATGAAATGAATTGTTTGACATTTTGGAGCATATTACCTTACAGATATCTAGTAGTTACTGCTGTAGCTAGCTACGCTACTAATAACAAGCAAGCAATAGCGCTGCGCTACCCTTCAGTTCTTGTAGTTAGCGCAGCGCTAGCGAATTGCTAGCGATTCGGTAACCCCTTACTGACTACTCGCTGGATTACCGACAATGGAAAGCTTGGATTACTTTTACATGGGCATGTCCTAGCGAATAGTTAGCGAATCTGGCGCTAGCGAATCGCTACCGAAAAGTAATCTGTGGCGTAACTAGGTACCGGAGTAACTACTTGTAATCTGTGGCGTAACTAGCTACGGCAGTAACTACTTGTTATTAGTAGCGTAGCTAGCTACAGCAGTAACTACTAGATATCTGTAAGGTAATATGCTCCAAAATGTCAAACAATTCATTTCATTTAAAAAATAATTAATATTGTTGTGACTATTTATTTTTTATTACACACTTAAGTTTTATAATGCGCTTTTTATTTATATGTAAAGCATCCTGAAACTGCTACTCAGCGGTTTGGTGTCCGCCGGAGGGTATGCAGGCTGAAAATAGTAATTCAAATTGCAAATATTTAATTTAAAATATGATAATAAAACCTACATACTCTATATACTTTTTACAATGCTGTCTGATAAAATGTACCGAACGACCTTTGCCAATTCCATTTGGAGATTTGGATTTTATCGCCTTGATCTGTAACAGAAATATTTTTATGTACACAACCTTGTTAGATATATATATATTTTTTATAAGTTTTTATTTATAATATTGTTACCTGATATTATAAATTGATGATGTTTATTATAGTTGGTGATACTTAGCACTTTATATATTAAATTTAAAAAATTATTTATTTTTATTTGTAAAAAACACGCACTCGGTTTGGCGTCACAAAATGATGTAATTTCTGACGCTAAAGTAGAAATATAATACGCATTGAAAAGAAGACACCCGAAAAAAAGTTTGTTATTTTTGCCTTCTTTCAACTTGTCGCAACGCAGTTATGCTTTACACTTTCGATGCTCAAAAATATGGCAGGGTATCATGGGGTATTGGTCGGGCGTGGCGTATCAGTAGTATGTGTGGCTGCTGGTGCGGGAGGTTGTGGGTTCGATCCCGCCTCGGACCATCTAAAAGAAAAATTTTTTTCTTTCTTTAGAAAAAAGCTTTTACACACCCGATCACCTTCACCAGCTACTGGCGCCAGCTGTGAAGTATAACTAGCCATGAAAAAGCAAAAATTCTCTAACTATATTGCCGTTCGGATTCGGCGTTAAACTGTAGGTCCCTTTCTCTTGTGCGAAAAATTATAAGCACACACGCCAAGAGATTGAGAGAAGCTTGGCCCTGGCCCTCCTGGAGGTGCTGTTTGAGCCAATTTTACTTTTTACTATCATGGGGTATTATGGTTGTGCATTCTGTACACTGTTTTCGACTTTTTTATAAGGGCGAACTGGATAGTCTTAACAACCATGTGTGCCATGGCTTAAAAATAGTAAAAAATTCTATTCTATAAAAAATTCTTTATAAATAAAATCTCTTTAATATTTAAAACAATTGTAAACAGCATGCTATGCTATATTCTTCGTTCTCATATCATACAATAAAGTATTGAACCAATTTATGAATAAAAAAGTATTAACATTTGTATCAAAGGGTATTTTATAGTCCACATTCCGAAAAAACATGTTTTTTCCTATTCTTTTTGTCGGGTCACTCGCTGAAAGAAGTTGAAACCGAAACGCATTTGCTGTCTTCGGTTTGCTTAAAAGCATGTTAATATTGCGCGTTAATACTGACTACAGCCTGGATAACTTGGACACTAGCGAAAAACTAGGGTGGTAGTGCCTTTGGAACTAAAGGGATACTATTGATAAAATTCTTATTATTTAACCAAATTGACTTAAAGTAGATGAAGCAATAATTTTTTTAAAGCGAATTTAAAATTAACCAGCAATCCTGCTATAAATATAGTTAATCCTGATAATAAGAATAATAACTGACCTAATCAAAAATTTTTATTGAAAATTGTTTAGAATTATGTAAAAGAAAAATATCAACGCAATTTAATGGACCCGAGCGACGCCGGGTACATATTAGAGGTGTACCCTTGACGTGAATTTGAACGAATCTCGACGGGTCACGTCGTGATCGTGAGCAAGCATTGTGTTTCGTGAGTTAGCATCCGTGATCCGTGCGTGTTTCGTGAGTGAACTAAAGTCAAACATCGTGAATATAAGTCATGCAATACTCGCAAAATTTTCAGATTTTTCCTATAGAAAATGTTTCTAAAATTTAAATACGACAATTTCGTAAATTATATTGTGCTTTCCATATATGAATGAAAATTCGCTCACGCGTGCACCTCGAGTACATAGCTTGTGTATTATTTATATGTATTATTATATATTTCGAAACTTTGTTTGTCAATATAATTGTGCCGACGACAACAGATTAACTTAGGCACTTCCGGCTTGTGATACAGTATTTTCAGGTAACACTATTTATCTCCGTTCAAAAGCTCACCTTTGGTACCAAAAAATTTGGCTCTCTAGTCATCTTATCAGTTGCTTAGCCTGTGGACTAAGCTCTCATGCTGAATGTTCTTTTAGCTTTCAATTAGTTTCGTTTCATTAACGAACATACTTGGACGTTACAGCTGCCAAAATAAAGGCAAATCTTCTTAAAAATGTGTTAGTCTATGGTGAGTGGATGCTCATCCCTATCGCACAAGGACAAAATACTGGAACAGTGGTTAGTTTCTTTTAAATGGAGAAACGGTGAAATGTGATAAGAAATATTGGTAGTTGTCTCAAAACTGCAACGTTTTCTCTTGTAACGAGAGCGTAAGTTAAAGTCGGCTCTAACCGACTTCGATATACCCGTTACTCATGGAAACAAATGTTTATTAGCCTTCCTGTATGCCTGAGGTGGGTCAGCCGAAAAGTATACAACATTTTTTAACTCGGCTATTTATTATCCGCCAGATATTAATAGACATTTGTCAATTACTAAATCCAACATAAATGACTCCAAATTCATCACGATAAACAGATCAGACAACAAAACTTTTGAAAACGTCGGTCAAGCCCGACTATTACATACTCTGCACCCTTAATGTCGCAGCTCGAATTTGGTCACGAGTCAAACGGCCAGTTAACACACAACGCACAACGCAGTGCGCTCTCTAAGTCAGTCTCTCTCTCTCTCTCTCTCTCTCTCTCTCTCTCTCTCACTAAGATTGCTGCTGAACGCAATGCTTAGGTTATGGGTGGGGTGGGTGGTGGGCGTTAACTGACCGTTTTTTGCTCATAACTTGAGTATCGTTCATCCGATCTTTATCATTCCTTCAGCAAATCGATAAATAATTTTGAGTACTAGATATCTCTAGAAAGTACGAACCATCTATCATCAAAACTGTAGGAGATATGACGTTTTTTCCAAATTGCGGGGGCGTGAGGGGGCGTGGCAAAAATTGAAAATAAACTTGATCTGCGTGCAGACAATAGGAGTCTACATTTCAAATTTGGTTGCTCTAGCTCTTCTAGTCTCTGAGATCTAGGTGTTCATACAGACAGACGGACGGACGGACGGACGGACAGACGGACAGACGGACAGACGGACAGACGGACAGACGGACATGGCTATATCGAATCGGCTGTTGATGCTGATCAAGAATATATATACTTTATATGGTCGGAAATGATTCCTTCTGGCTGTTACATACATTTGCACGACTTTAGTATACCCTTTTACTCTACGAGTAACGGGTATAAAAACGGAATGTGTTTAAAGCTGCCTTTACAATTGTCATAAATTATATATCTTTTAAGATAGTGTAAAAGCCAATCAGTTATCACTATCTTCTATAGAATAGGACGGGTTATATTTGATAAAAATTTCTCTTTAGTAAATTTTGACAACCGACTCTTCAGAAATAGACAGACAAGCGCTTGAATAGGAAAAGATTTTATATGGGGTCTTATCCCTTTAAAAAGTTTTTTTAAGTGATTTTTCTTATTGACGAGAGAATATAACAAAAACAATTTCAATTCGGTTTTTCGTATTGTGTTATTTCTTATTAATAAAAAATTAAAATTTTTTTGTATGTTTTAATTCGGGAGCGGTTAAAAAATTCTCGGCCTGGCAAGTAAGGTCTCCCAAAAGAAGGAGTAGAGGTGGTAGCCATGATTCCGGAACTGAAGTTTATCTGAAAATAAAACGAAAAGGTAGTTTATCTGAACGTGCTGGTGTGGGATGTGTGTTTGTTTTATAGCCTATTTCCACTGGCTTCATTTCTTATCATTTTCATTTCTAAAAATGAAGCTGTTTCCATTGACAAATCGTCATCTTTTTGACATTCGCAATGCCACGTTGACAAAAACAGCTAAATGGTTTGATTTAAACAACAGTCGCCACTTTCAAACTAACGGGGACTTTTTGCAGTATTTACCCAACAAAAGACATACCCCTCAGGAAAGCAATTACTCGGGGCGAACGCATTGTTATCGCCCTGAATTATCAGCAGCAAGCTAAATACACAACTTTTTTGACAAATATATATTTTAAACAAAATTCCGCCTACTTTTTAAATTCAAATCAACAGATTATTGGTGACACTTTCTATTTCCAGAGAGTAACGAGTAGTGCGAGTAGCGAGAACTGATAGAAACTAAGGGCAAAATGCAACAACAATTTGTATGGAAGAAATGATATAATTTTCTTCATTTCTTGTCATTTCAAGAATTAACGCTTCATTTCTTTGGTGAAAATAGGCTATTAGTCAAAAAAAGTTGTGTATTTAGCTTTCTGCTGATAATTCAGGGCGATAACACTGCGTTTGCCCCGCGTAATTGCATAAATATTCCAAAAAGTCCCCGTTAGTTTAAAAGTGGTGCCTTTATTTTTAAATCAAACCATTCAGCTGGTGGTCGTCCAGAAATTTCTATTCATAGTTTTTCGGTACCTAATGGGGGCGTATGTAGTGAGGTAAAGCTGCTGATCGGTTCAACTTGGCGAACCCAGCGCGATCCTGGATTACTGCGTCTCAAGTCGACTTACACCTCCTCGTTGGTGACCACTGTAAACAGAACGCTTTGCCTCCGCAAAGCTTCTGGCTAACGTGAGCGGCGAGCCCACCCTACAGGGTACAATATATAGGGTTGGTGCGTCGGGTTTGGTACCCATCGCCGTCAAAAAAACTCCACCAATGAAAACTGCGACAACAATGCCTCGGATACGGACCCCCTCTGACGACGACCCACGCAAACGTTTTAAGGACCACGATTTGAGGATATGCACCTGGAA
>JBAMBO010000118.1:0-80610 GCA_037044535.1 Lordiphosa magnipectinata | reverse complement strand
TTAATGCGTTTGATTAAGTTATTGATTCTAATTTTCAGTATTTAAAGACGTCGGGCGAATTAGCATTTGCACCGATTTTAAATTTTTAAAGCCAAACCAGAACATGCTGTCAAATTTCACATCTTTATTCGCTTCCGGGTAATATCTTCCATTAGGGTTACTGAAAATATAAATATTTCTATTAATGCTAATAATTTTTCAAGTAGTTTGTTACTTACACATCCGGACAGAAGGTATACCACCAACCACCATGACTGAGAACTGCGCACTCGTCTTCATCATAAAAATCATTATCCCGATCATATGTTGAAAATTTTCCACCATTGTTATTTGATATGCTGTTCCAGTCGCTGTCTTTAGTATGGGTACATTCCCCCACAGAGAGAATAAAACCTTCCTCCTCGCTGCCTAATTTAAACTTCTTACAGCGTTCAAACTCAATTGTACCATCGAAATATTCAAGATGTGCATAGAACACATGTGGTTCTTGGTTAGTTATCCAATGAATTTTCTGCAACCCTAAAAAGAACTCCCCGTTCAAGCTTCCGAATCCTACACTATAGTTGTACCAGTTTTGGTAGAAGTCCACACTACCGTTAAATCGTTTTTGAATCACAGTCCAACCTGGACCTGCTATATTACTTTCGCATAGTACTAAGAAGGGACATACTTCGGGTAGTTGAATATTATGAATCCCTGAGGGATTTTCAATACGACTGCAACTGGTTGGGGTCACTTTGTCAGTTAAGTCTGTGTACTCTAATAGGTTTGCTTTAAGCTTACTTACTTCGACTTCTAACAAATGATTGTTTTTTTTTAGGCTATCGATTTGATGACTTGAATTAGCTTTGACCTCTGATAGGTTTTTCTCAATTTTAATTTTCTCGTCTTCCAACAATTGGTTTTTATTTTTTAAGCATTTGATTTGTTTCTCTAAATTAGCTTTGTCCTCTGTTAGGTTTTTCACAATTTTAATTTTTTCGTCTTCTAACAATTTGTTTTTATTTTTTAAGCTTTTGATTTGTTTCTCTAAATTAGCTTTGACCTCTGATAGGTTTTTCTCAATTTGAATTTTCTCGTCTTCTAACAATTGGTATTTATTTTTTAAGCTTTTGATTTGTTTCTCTAAATTAGCTTTGTCCTCTGTTAGGTTTTTCACAATTTTAATTTTCTCGTCTACTAACAATTTGTGGGTATTTTCAATTTCATTCTTTTCATTTTTATGCTGAAAATTAAATCTAGCGATTTCCTCTTTATGTTCCGCTTCCTGTTCTCTAAACTTGCTTATAAATTGAGTCAGTAACTCTTTTTTAAATGCACAATCTTCCCCTTTCTTGGACTTCAAAATATTGGCCTCCAGATTTTCAATTTTCTCGTGTAATACCTTAATGTACAGAATTAAGTGATTACACGTCTTGTAACTATGTGCAGCACAGATGCCGTCTAAGTCCGTCGGATCGTGGCAGAACTAGCAAAACACACAAATAAAATTTGAATATTTCTCATTATCACATTTCACTGTTTTTTTATTTGCGCATGACTTACATCATTTGGTGATTCTGCATAAGAGGACTCCGCCTGGATGTTGTGTATTAGCATACACAGTCCATAGATTACAGCTAGTCCAAGAAGATTAGATTTCATTTTTGTAAATTTTACTTCTAGATGGGTTCGCCAATGAAACAAAACTAAGTGAAACCTAAACGAAGATTTCGCATTGAAGCTGAGCGTTGAGGCTGCTGATAAGATGTACGCACGTCAACTGTTGACTAGAACGCCAAATTTTGTTGGGTCAAGGGTGAAAATTTGACTTCGAGATAACCAGTGTTACTTGGAAATACTATTTTTAAAATCACATCCGCCTGTGCCTTAGTTTATCTATTCATTTGTACATACATATAAAAGTGAATGTTTTTATATATTAAAGCTGTGGACTACCATTACATTTTCAAAGACATTGAAAATAGCAATTATTTTAATAAGATTTATAATTTACAAGTATACCCTGTACAATTGAGACACACATTCAAACGCACATACACATAAAGTATATATATATATATATATTATTGATCAGCATGACGAGCTGAGTTTATATAGCCATGTTCGTCAGTCCGTCTGTTTCTATGCTATCTCCTCCGTCAGTTTTAAGGCTATTATAACCAAACTTTTCACGAAGTCTTTTGGTACAAATACGCTGCACGTTTGTCGGAACCGGCCAGATCGGGCGACTATAGCATATAGCTGCCATATGAACGAACGGTTAAAAAAGTAGTACTAGTTAGAAAAACTTTTTGTCTTCAACGCAAACGTGCCCGAACTTCGTATTTATCAGTTTTCTATGCTTTGACATAATTCCACCAAGTATGATTAAAATCGGTCAACTATATAGTATAGCTGACATACAAAATATACAGGCCAAAATATACAGGCCTGTTCCGGTTTCGAATTTGTTAAATGTGCTGTTGTGTCATATTGATTGGGTTAATTAGATTAAAACTTTTTAATTTAAATCCGTCGAGTGAAGAGTATGTTTGAACTAAAGGTTAGATACGGATTTCCTTCATTGTTTAATAGAAAAGAGAACAAAAAATTATAATTCACTTTAGTGAAAACCGGAACATGGTAGATAGTTCTGAAAAAAGTCTTAGTAGGAAAAACTTTTTTGTTTTCAATGCTATCGCTCCCAAACTTGTTTTTGATAATTATTAATTTGACTAAAATCAAAAACAGGTCACTGAACTCCATATACTTATAAATAATGGTCAGTACGCCTTAATGTTTGTAATAAAAACCAAAAAAAACGGTTTCCCTATTATAAAACAAGCAAAAAATACCTTGTGTATTTACAAACAAGAAAGAAATTCGGTCAAGCCCGACTATAACATACTCTGTAACCTTACTCCCCTCGCATTTGCTCACGAGTCAAGAGAGGCAATCTAAGTGAAAGAAAGAGAGAGAGAGAGAAACTTAGAGAGCGCACCGAGTCTCTCACGAAGATTGCCTCTCTTGAACGGAATGTTGTGGTTATGGGTGGGAGGTGTTAACTGGCCGTTTTTCGTTCTCATAACTTGAGTATCGTTTATCCAATCTTTATCATTCCTTCAGAAAATCGATAAACTATTTTGATTACCAGATATCTCCACAAGTTACGGAAGATACACGTTTTTCCAAATTGCGCGGGCGGCAGGAGGCGTGGCAAAAATTGAGAATAAACTTGATCTGCCTGCAAGTATAAGAAATATATGTCCCATACATGACAAAACTCTATCTCTTACCATCTCTGAGATCTGTGTGTTCATACAGACGGACAGATAGACAGTAGGACGGACGGATATGGCTATATCGACTCGGCTGTTGATGCTGATCAGGAATATATATACTTTATAGGGTCGGAAATGATACCTTCTCCCTGTTACATACTTTTGCACAAACTTAATATACTCTGTGTACCTTTGGTACAGAGTATAAAAATACACAAATAATACGCCCTGCCAAGGAGGATCATTGGACGGATAGCCCAAACACGTAGCAGCAGCCATAAGCAACAGAATTAGTAACAACAAATTGGTAAACAAACACCTTCAAACAAAAAACCATTGCCGAAATTCGGGCCGATTGAAAGAGGCTTAAATACTAACTGGATGATTGTTTGAAGTGTGAACAGCAAAACAAGTCCGCTGATGAGAGAATTTGGTTATTCTCGAAAACAGCGATCGTTGTACGGACATACCCAATTGCTATTCCAAAATGTTGTAATTAATATCTGTTGATTTGTGTTGGTTATAAAGATTTATACTCAACTATAGACCTCGAGCTAGCCAGATGTAACTTTGACTAAAATCAAAAACAGGTCACCAAACCCCATATACAGATAAATATAAATAATAAATATTTAAATATTAAATATTCTGTGCTACCACACAATTGTGCCAAAGTTTGATCCAAATCGGATGACTATAGCATATAGCTGCATTCGGAACGATCGGTCGAAAAAGTAGTTCTAGTGAGAAAACCCTTATCTTTATACTTTCTAGTTATGAATATTATCCGTTTCCACTCAATTTTGGGGAGTTTGGTCAAAATCTGATGAATATATTGTATAGCAGCCATATAACAAACTGGAAAGCAAATTGTTTAGCAATTTATTAATGCGTTTGATTAAGTTATTGATTCTAATTTTCAGTATTTAAAGACGTCGGGCGAATTAGCATTTGCACCGATTTTAAATTTTTAAAGCCAAACCAGAACATGCTGTCAAATTTCACATCTTTATTCGCTTCCGGGTAATATCTTCCATTAGGGTTACTGAAAATATAAATATTTCTATTAATGCTAATAATTTTTCAAGTAGTTTGTTACTTACACATCCGGACAGAAGGTATACCACCAACCACCATGACTGAGAACTGCGCACTCGTCTTCATCATAAAAATCATTATCCCGATCATATGTTGAAAATTTTCCACCATTGTTATTTGATATGCTGTTCCAGTCGCTGTCTTTAGTATGGGTACATTCCCCCACAGAGAGAATAAAACCTTCCTCCTCGCTGCCTAATTTAAACTTCTTACAGCGTTCAAACTCAATTGTACCATCGAAATATTCAAGATGTGCATAGAACACATGTGGTTCTTGGTTAGTTATCCAATGAATTTTCTGCAACCCTAAAAAGAACTCCCCGTTCAAGCTTCCGAATCCTACACTATAGTTGTACCAGTTTTGGTAGAAGTCCACACTACCGTTAAATCGTTTTTGAATCACAGTCCAACCTGGACCTGCTATATTACTTTCGCATAGTACTAAGAAGGGACATACTTCGGGTAGTTGAATATTATGAATCCCTGAGGGATTTTCAATACGACTGCAACTGGTTGGGGTCACTTTGTCAGTTAAGTCTGTGTACTCTAATAGGTTTGCTTTAAGCTTACTTACTTCGACTTCTAACAAATGATTGTTTTTTTTTAGGCTATCGATTTGATGACTTGAATTAGCTTTGACCTCTGATAGGTTTTTCTCAATTTTAATTTTCTCGTCTTCTAACAATTGGTTTTTATTTTTTAAGCTTTTGATTTGTTTCTCTAAATTAGCTTTGTCCTCTGTTAGGTTTTTCACAATTTTAATTTTTTCGTCTTCTAACAATTTGTTTTTATTTTTTAAGCTTTTGATTTGTTTCTCTAAATTAGCTTTGACCTCTGATAGGTTTTTCTCAATTTGAATTTTCTCGTCTTCTAACAATTGGTATTTATTTTTTAAGCTTTTGATTTGTTTCTCTAAATTAGCTTTGTCCTCTGTTAGGTTTTTCACAATTTTAATTTTCTCGTCTACTAACAATTTGTGGGTATTTTCAATTTCATTCTTTTCATTTTTATGCTGAAAATTAAATCTAGCGATTTCCTCTTTATGTTCCGCTTCCTGTTCTCTAAACTTGCTTATAAATTGAGTCAGTAACTCTTTTTTAAATGCACAATCTTCCCCTTTCTTGGACTTCAAAATATTGGCCTCCAGATTTTCAATTTTCTCGTGTAATACCTTAATGTACAGAATTAAGTGATTACACGTCTTGTAACTATGTGCAGCACAGATGCCGTCTAAGTCCGTCGGATCGTGGCAGAACTAGCAAAACACACAAATAAAATTTGAATATTTCTCATTATCACATTTCACTGTTTTTTTATTTGCGCATGACTTACATCATTTGGTGATTCTGCATAAGAGGACTCCGCCTGGATGTTGTGTATTAGCATACACAGTCCATAGATTACAGCTAGTCCAAGAAGATTAGATTTCATTTTTGTAAATTTTACTTCTAGATGGGTTCGCCAATGAAACAAAACTAAGTGAAACCTAAACGAAGATTTCGCATTGAAGCTGAGCGTTGAGGCTGCTGATAAGATGTACGCACGTCAACTGTTGACTAGAACGCCAAATTTTGTTGGGTCAAGGGTGAAAATTTGACTTCGAGATAACCAGTGTTACTTGGAAATACTATTTTTAAAATCACATCCGCCTGTGCCTTAGTTTATCTATTCATTTGTACATACATATAAAAGTGTATGTTTTTATATATTAAAGCTGTGGACTACCATTACATTTTCAAAGACATTGAAAATAGCAATTATTTTAATAAGATTTATAATTTACAAGTATACCCTGTACAATTGAGACACACATTCAAACGCACATACACATAAAGTATATATATATATATATATTATTGATCAGCATGACGAGCTGAGTTTATATAGCCATGTTCGTCAGTCCGTCTGTTTCTATGCTATCTCCTCCGTCAGTTTTAAGGCTATTATAACCAAACTTTTCACGAAGTCTTTTGGTACAAATACGCTGCACGTTTGTCGGAACCGGCCAGATCGGGCGACTATAGCATATAGCTGCCATATGAACGAACGGTTAAAAAAGTAGTACTAGTTAGAAAAACTTTTTGTCTTCAACGCAAACGTGCCCGAACTTCGTATTTATCAGTTTTCTATGCTTTGACATAATTCCACCAAGTATGATTAAAATCGGTCAACTATATAGTATAGCTGACATACAAAATATACAGGCCAAAATATACAGGCCTGTTCCGGTTTCGAATTTGTTAAATGTGCTGTTGTGTCATATTGATTGGGTTAATTAGATTAAAACTTTTTAATTTAAATCCGTCGAGTGAAGAGTATGTTTGAACTAAAGGTTAGATACGGATTTCCTTCATTGTTTAATAGAAAAGAGAACAAAAAATTATAATTCACTTTAGTGAAAACCGGAACATGGTAGATAGTTCTGAAAAAAGTCTTAGTAGGAAAAACTTTTTTGTTTTCAATGCTATCGCTCCCAAACTTGTTTTTGATAATTATTAATTTGACTAAAATCAAAAACAGGTCACTGAACTCCATATACTTATAAATAATGGTCAGTACGCCTTAATGTTTGTAATAAAAACCAAAAAAAACGGTTTCCCTATTATAAAACAAGCAAAAAATACCTTGTGTATTTACAAACAAGAAAGAAATTCGGTCAAGCCCGACTATAACATACTCTGTAACCTTACTCCCCTCGCATTTGCTCACGAGTCAAGAGAGGCAATCTAAGTGAAAGAAAGAGAGAGAGAGAGAAACTTAGAGAGCGCACCGAGTCTCTCACGAAGATTGCCTCTCTTGAACGGAATGTTGTGGTTATGGGTGGGAGGTGTTAACTGGCCGTTTTTCGTTCTCATAACTTGAGTATCGTTTATCCAATCTTTATCATTCCTTCAGAAAATCGATAAACTATTTTGATTACCAGATATCTCCACAAGTTACGGAAGATACACGTTTTTCCAAATTGCGCGGGCGGCAGGAGGCGTGGCAAAAATTGAGAATAAACTTGATCTGCCTGCAAGTATAAGAAATATATGTCCCATACATGACAAAACTCTATCTCTTACCATCTCTGAGATCTGTGTGTTCATACAGACGGACAGATAGACAGTAGGACGGACGGATATGGCTATATCGACTCGGCTGTTGATGCTGATCAGGAATATATATACTTTATAGGGTCGGAAATGATACCTTCTCCCTGTTACATACTTTTGCACAAACTTAATATACTCTGTGTACCTTTGGTACAGAGTATAAAAATACACAAATAATACGCCCTGCCAAGGAGGATCATTGGACGGATAGCCCAAACACGTAGCAGCAGCCATAAGCAACAGAATTAGTAACAACAAATTGGTAAACAAACACCTTCAAACAAAAAACCATTGCCGAAATTCGGGCCGATTGAAAGAGGCTTAAATACTAACTGGATGATTGTTTGAAGTGTGAACAGCAAAACAAGTCCGCTGATGAGAGAATTTGGTTATTCTCGAAAACAGCGATCGTTGTACGGACATACCCAATTGCTATTCCAAAATGTTGTAATTAATATCTGTTGATTTGTGTTGGTTATAAAGATTTATACTCAACTATAGACCTCGAGCTAGCCAGATGTAACTTTGACTAAAATCAAAAACAGGTCACCAAACCCCATATACAGATAAATATAAATAATAAATATTTAAATATTAAATATTCTGTGCTACCACACAATTGTGCCAAAGTTTGATCCAAATCGGATGACTATAGCATATAGCTGCATTCGGAACGATCGGTCGAAAAAGTAGTTCTAGTGAGAAAACCCTTATCTTTATACTTTCTAGTTATGAATATTATCCGTTTCCACTCAATTTTGGGGAGTTTGGTCAAAATCTGATGAATATATTGTATAGCAGCCATATAACAAACTGGAAAGCAAATTGTTTAGCAATTTGGTTTAATAGGTGTAACTTACTTTATTGAATATAACAAATTTACTAACAATTATTGTTCGATCGTACAGCGCGATGCTGCCGCCAGCCGCGTGGTAGTCAAGCCAGAATCTGCGCGTTAGGGCTAGAGATGTACAACCACGCTATCGCAGCTGCCACAATTGTCAAAATAGTGGCGCCATCTTTTGCTAAGTTTGAGTTTTTTCCCTCCCTCATATATGGGAAAAATTTTCATCGACCCTTGTATTTGTAAAAAGTCCTTGTTTTTTACATTTTTGAACAAACAAATTCAAAACAAGTTATAAAACGTTCGTAATTTTCCAAAAAGTTGCTTTATTCAAAAAAAAAATTGTACATCGAAATTTTTTGAGTTTTTTTTTACCATGTCTTGAAGCACTTTGACCCGAATTTCTTCAGAACTATTTAACCGATTTTGTTAATTTTTTTTTTCGCTGAAACACCCAAATCTATGTTTGAAATCTATTCAAAATAATTTGTATTATTATTTATTTATTTTTAAAATTAGCTATAATGTATTATAGCTATATATAAAAATATTATAATTAATTATAAGGGGGGCAGGCGCTAGCGTCGAGGGCTTCGGCTCTGGTTTATACAGTTGAATTTTATATATGTTCTAGTATGTTACATTGTTTAAGGTATTTATAAATTCTGTCAATATTTTCGTTAGAAGGTTTGGAGAGGTGTGTTGAGGGTAGGGTTGCTGGGAAGTGGGCCTTCCGGACTCTCTCCAGATTTGGGCAGTTGTCTAATAGATGTATTGTGGATATTTCTTGTCCACATAGGTGGCAAGGGGGCTTGGTTTCTCCAGTAAGTAGATGTGAATGTGTAATTGTGGAGTGCCCGATACGAAGGCGGGCAAACATTCCACTTTTATTTCGATGACAGTTTGCGGGGTATCGGAATTTTTCCATGTTTGGATTAAAAGCCGTTTACCTATGTCTAAAATCTGGGTGTGAAGGTGCGGCAGGATAGCTTTTTGTATGTCCCGGTCTATACATGGAATGACGGTGAAGGTGGGAGACTTTGATGCATCTTTGGCAGCAACATCAGCTAGTTCGTTCCCGAGGATTCCTTTGTGGCTAGGTACCCAAAATAGTTAGAGTTTTGCTGGGGATTTTATAAGGACGTCCCGTATTTGACAGACCACGGGACTGTGGATAGGCTGTCGACATGTTTCAACATATACGACGAAAATTTTCAACATATACCCACCATTCTGGTCGGAACTAGTATATCTGTAATCGATCAAAAAATAACGGAGTTACAACCAATAATCCGGAAAAAAGTCGATATTCGAAATTTTGACTTTAAAAATAATCTCTTTCGTTAGGTTGCTCTTAAAAAGGCTCTTTTTTACTCTTATGATTAAGTTAACGTGTAGTCTTTTATGTATTATTAATATAGCTCAAACTTTATTTATTTTATGTATATTGCGTGCTCTACTAATTAGGAAAAATTTTTTAAAATGTTTAATTATGTGAATAGCTCCACAACCAACAGCAACACCGTGATTAGAGTTTTGGCAAATCCAAAAAGTGGCCTTACTATTTGTCATATAAATGCACAAAGTATTCTTAAAAAGATGGATGAATTTAGATATCTGTTTGTAAATTCAAGTATTGACAGACACGACCGACCCGACCCGACGTGGTGGTCCGTCTCGTCTACCTCCCCCGCGTCCCACTCACCATTATCAACCACACCAACCCCAAAACCACCACCCCCCCCACCCACCAAACTTTGTTTTAAGTTGTGATTGATTTTGAGATAACCACATAGATATTTTTTTTTTTTTACTTACTTTTCTGGGACTTGAACTCGGTACCTCGAAAGACTGAAACACACACAGGCGACGGGCAGTTTAACGAGCTCAGCTAACCTTCGTAAGGTAAAAGACGCGACGAAATCACACTTATAAATAAACGCAGTTGCCTTTATAACACAACAACAAACTGCGCATGCGCTCTCACTCTCTGCGCTCTCATTCTCTCAACGACCAACTGCGCATGCGCCCTCACTCTCTGCGAGAGCGACTCCAACGCTACTCTCTCAAAAGTTGCCCTCACCCCCCTTGCCTATAAAAAACAAAATTGAGAACGTTTAGAACGAATTTATCTCGATTCCAAGAGCGAAATTCTTGAAAATTCAAGAGCGACTAATTTTTTTTTCAAGAGCGTTCGTACTCAAATTATTCGTTCTAGTTTTTTCTTAGTGCACAGACGTAATTAATGTAATATCAAATCTATCTTTAAATTTTACCGACATCATAATAGCTGGTGACCTCAATAGCAACATGCTGACTGAAAGACACTTATCAGACGAAATGGCTTCATTGGGCTTTGACTTGGTTAACACATCTACACCCACGCATTTCTCAAACGCAACAAATACTTTGCTGGACGTATTTTTCGTGAATGCAACAGACAAGATTTTATTGTATGACCAGGTTTCGGTGCCAGTATTTTCTAAACACGACTTGATTTTCTTGAAGTATGATTTCAACCCTCATAAAACTGACGAAATAATATGGTATAGAGATTTCAAAAATATTAATATTATTAAGCTCAATGATGAATTCCAAAAATAAGACTGGGACTCAATTTACAGACATGCAGATGTTAATTCTCAAATAGATCTCAATTTGTCCACTGTCAATCTATTTGAGAGTACTAGTATGTAAGTAAAGTATGTAAGTATGTAACAGGGAGAAGGAATCGTTTCCGACCCTATAAAGTATATATATTCTTGATCAGCATCGACAGCCGATTCGATACAGCCATGTCCGTCTGTCCGTCTGTCCGTCTGTCCGTCCGTCCGTCCGTCCGTATGAACGAAGAGATCTCAAAAATGGTAAGAGATACAGGTTTGACATGTATGGGGCATATATTTCTTATACTTGCAGGCAGATCAAGTTTATTCTCAATTTTTGCCACGCCCCCTCCCACCCCCGCAATTTAGAAAAAAAGTCATATCTCCTACGGTTTTGAAGATAAATCGTTCGTACCTTCTACAGATACCTTGAAAACAAAATTATTTATTGATTTGCTGAAGGAATAATAAAGATCGGATGAATGATTCGCAAGTTATGAGCAAAACACGGCCAGTAAACACCCCCCACCCATCACCACAGCATTCTATTGAACGGCAATCTTAGTGAGAGAGAGAGAGAGAGAGAGTGAAACTTAGAGATGAGCGCGTATAACTCGTGAGCAAATGCGAGCTGCGACGTTAAGGATACAGAGTATGTTATAGTCGGGCTTGACCGACTTTCTTTCTTGTTTTTTAAAATTCTTGTAAAATTTTATATTTTTTAAGAAATCTCCAAAGATTTCCGTGTCTGCTAACTGTTTACAACAATCTACAGCCACTTTGTTTTCTGCTGATCATGTTAACTTAACTAATTAAGCCAATTTAGAGGAATTTCATGATCTCTATCAGACACATTGGCATATTTCAATTAGCATTCATATTCCCACCATGTGATATCTTCATTATGCCACTGACGTATAATACCAGTGGCATACAACAAAAACAAACATAAAATAACAAACAAAAGAAAAAAAACCCGCGAAATTCACAAACACAAACACACACAGAGGCATAAAGTCCAGACCAATTAAACTATCAGCAATCTGAAATATGTACAAAAAGCGCACATGCCAAGAAAAACTGTGCACAGTAAATGAGAGAAGAATGATGGGGAAGACACAACGGGATAGAAGGGCAGGCCCCACTACCAACCGCACATGTCATAAGCCCAGTGATGGAGAGCAGAAGCGTGTCAGCAGGCGGCACTTTAATGTGGTCTCTCTCTCAGATTTTCTAACCCACTAAAAAAAAGACAATGGATTTTTTTTTATTTTTTTTCAAAGATCAGCGAGCATTATTCACGCCTGTTTGAAGTTAATTCGTGCGCAAAAGATCAAAAAACGAGTCAACGAGAGAGAGAGAGAAAGCGATTGGCCCAAAGGATGTTTTTAGCCGTTTCGATCTTTTGTTTGAAGATAAATGCATAATATGGGGTCCCTAACAAATTAGCCAAACAAAAAAAAAGAAGAGAAACTTGATTGGAGTTTTTGTTATTTTTTTGATAAAACTTTTTTGATAGCTTCTGCTTGACTGATGTTATGGTTATTGGGAACCTTTTGGTGCATGTGCCTAAAACTGGTTTTTTTTTATATTGCGGCGAAAATTTTTTAATTTCAGGTGTGTGCTTTGTGTGCAGTGTTGCCAAATCAGCTTTTTTCCCGTCATTTCTAGCTTTCTTTTTCTTAAACCGTATTGCGGAAAAAATTTAGAAACAGCGCGAAGCGGGAATTCTGTTTTTTTTCGTCTTTTTTCAGCTTTATTTTTATTTTGGAGTCATTTGCAAAACTTATAAGCAAATCGATAGTTTGTCACCTCTGTTAGTCATGTATTGACCCTAATTGCCACCTCTATCGTTCAGGAAACAGTCATCTCAAAGTGCTAGCTAAGTTTACAGTTCGTTTGACAAAAAAACCAAAAGTTTTCAAACATTTACATTTGTTTTTTAACATTTTTGGTTCTACCCCCAAGCAAGCACTGAAAATGGTTGTGCGCTCGCACTTGAGACCCCAAACGCAGGTAGCGGTCTCAAATTGCGCTGTTCAAATATCTTTGAACGCTATGCGATTTTTCCCTGAGTGTAGTTTGAAAAATTCTTAAAATTCTAAGGTGGACTGAACTCATTACAATAGGTATCCTCTAGTCGCAGCTACGCTTTAACACTGTCTTCTTTATTTTGGCTTTATTTTGGTTCATTAAATCTCTTGGCGGTCTCATGTTTTTTTTTTAAGCACTGTAAACTGATACAGGTTTATGAGCTTAAATGGCAAATGCAGGTAGATGGTAAAAGAGTTCTTCAAACTCTAGGAATCGCTCAATCATCAACCCACTATTTGATTGAATTAATTAAGTATCAATTTCTTGATTCAACTAATTTTGCATTTATCTAAATAAAAACACACACAAAAATATTCAACAGCTGTGCTGATTTCTAACATAAATGTTCGTGTCATCCATTTCAAAAGGCATTTAGTCACATTATTCATTAATTTGTGCAAAACTGATTATGCTAGCATGCAATAGCCAATTACAAATTCAATTCCAAATGTTTTGTAAAATAGAATTAGCGTTTTGTATATGTAATTGAAACCAGTTTTTGTGTGTTGTAGTTGTTGCATTAACATATGTGCAGTTAAGTTCTGCCTAATTGTGTTTATTTTATGTTCAAGCGAGCGAAACTAAACTAAAATTTATGTCAAAGTTGCAACAGGGTTGCAGTGTGTAATATCTAATTCACTTTAAACCAGGAATGCAAACCGGTTCTGAACCGATCCGTTAAATTCAGCTGATAAACCAAATTGTAAACCGAACCAACGTCATTTCAAAAAGTTTTCAGACGTAAAGCGCTTACATTCAGATTGTAAAACACATTAATGTAATGAACTGGCTTTGGGCCTCTGGATGAAGTAGTCTGAAGCACTCTAATAACAATACCGAACTAGTGCTAATGGTTGAGAGGAAGGTCACACTGGATGGTTGATGCGAGCATAGAAGAAGGCGTTTGCGGATTATGGAGTAGTAGGAGATTGACGCTGACCGAGACGGACGTGTGTATACAAATGGACAGAGACCGTACTGATAATGTAAATAGTAATTGTGTAAATAATGTGTAAATAAAGACCGGAAAACCCCGAAGAGTCGGTAATTTACAAAATAATAAATCTTATAAATTTGAAAATTTTAATCGATTTCCTTAAATAAGTTTTATGCGAATTTCGGTTAAATTAAGTTTCGCTCTACAAGTGAGACCATTCGAATTGCTTCTTCGCTTTAGAAATTATAAATGCCGAAATTCTAAAACGGAAACGGGCCTTCATAAAAATATATGTAAATATATTAAGAAAGAATCGCAGAACCGAACCGAGGTTCCGTTGGCTCCGAAACCATATGAATTTTATTTTCTAGTGGTTTGCATCCACATTTTTTATACACTTGAAAAATGTATTATAATTTTGAGCAGGAGTTTTGCAACGCATAGATGGAATCATCTTCGACCACATAAAGTCCATATATTCTTGATCAGCATGAGGAGCTGAGTCGATTGAGCTTTGTCCGTCCGTCTGTCTGTTTCTACGCAAACTAGTCTCTCAGTTTTAAAGCTATCGAGCTGAAATTTTGCACACTTTTTACTGCACGCTGCTAATATGTCGGAACCGACCGGATCGGATGACTATATCTTATAGCTGCCATAGGAACCATTGGTCGAAAAATGTGTTTTAGTAAGAAAAAAATTTTTGTTTTCAATGTTTGCGTTCTTAAATACGGCCATTATTAATATTATTAGCTTTCAAAGAGATTTGCAAATTTTGGTCGAGATCGGATGACTATATCTTATAGCTGTCATAGGAACCATCGTTCGGAAAATGGGTCCTACTGAGAAAAACTTTTTTGTTTTCTATGTTAGCGTCCTCAAACTCGTCCATCATTAATATTATATGATTTCAAACAGATTTGCAAATTTTGGTCAAAATCGGATGACTATATCTTATAGCTGCCATAGGACTGATAGGTCGGACCATGGGTCTTAGTAAAAAAAATTTTTTGGTTTTAAGTAAATCGTTCTTAAGGTCGGTGATTATTAATATTAAACGGTTTCAAACTAATTTGAAAAAGTTGATCGACATCGGGTGATTATATCTTATGGTTGACATAGGACCGATCGTTCGAAAATGATTCTTAGTAAGAAATATTTTTTGTTTTTTATGTTAGCGTCCTTAAACTCGCCGATGACTGATTTTATATGCTTTCAAATAGATTCGCAATTTTTGGTCAAAATCGGACGACTATATCTTAAGGCTGCCATAGGACCGATCGGTCGGAAATTGAGTCTTAGTGAGAAAAACTTTTTTGCTTTCAATGCTAGCGTCCTTTAATTCGGATTATTAATAAAATATGCTTTCACACAGATTTGCAAACTTTGGTCAAAATCGGACGACTATATCTTAAGGCTGCCATAGGACCGATCGGTCGGAAAATGAGTCTGAGTGAATTTTTTGGTTTTAAATTTTATCTTTCTTAAACTCGGCGATTGTTAAATTGATATATTTTCAAAAAGATTCGAGAAATTTGGTCGAAATCATCTGGGTTATCTGTCGGAAATGGGTTTTAGTTACAAACATTTTCGATTTTTCTGTAAGCCTTCTTAAACTCTGACATTTCAAAAACAGCATTTGTAAGGGTATAAAAACTTCGGCACAGACGAAGTTGACTTGGCCTTCTCGTTTTCTTCAATATTTCACAAACTAAATTACTAAACTGCCACAACTATGGAGGTAAGCGTTACAACTTTCTGTAAAGAAACTCTGCTTGGTTCTTAGACTAAGCTGGCCGTTATTTTAACTTTTCTGCTTGTGTTAGGCTACATGATTCTAAATGCAGACTAAAATGTATTGTTGTAAGCTAAGTTTTGACCAGGGCTTAATCCCGAAACGAATTTCGGTTCCGGTACCGGTTCCGGTACGTCCCGAAATTAATGTTTCGGTTAAAGGTTCTATTTCGGTTTTCAATTAATTTCGGTTTTCGGTTTCGATACGGTGCAGAGATTTTTATTTCGGTATACCGGTACGTACCGGTATAACCATTGTACCTTTTTGAATATTGGAAAAATTAAATTCTGAGATAAATCTAAATCATTTTATTCCTGTGTAATAAAACGAATCAGAATTCAACACAAAATTAATGGTTTCACATTTAATCAAATATTATACAATTCTGGGAACTTTGCGGAGGATTCTGACCACCAGCTAAGAATGTTTTCATGGTTTCGTACATGATAAAGTGCGAGAAAAGTCTTAATGGAATCCAGTAGCTGTTTTGCTAGAGACGACGAATTTTTTTTTATTTCCAATTTGCAGTGTGTCCAAATGGAATTAAAATCACCCAAAACAAGATTTTCGGCTTGAAGTTTAGTTTTGGCCACCACCGCTGGTTCCAATATAAGTACAATTTCGCGAACTGAGTCCCACACTTTACGGTGCAGAAGAGTGTCCTTATCTGCAGCCGCAAAACTGGAGCAAATGTTGAAAATGTCTTCTGTCTTGAGCTCCAACTCGTGACCAAATCTACGATGCACTCTGCAAAGGTAAAAAACCCGAAACTGTACCGGTATCAACGTTTCGGTTTCGTTCCGGTGCTATCGGTTCCATTAATAACGGTAAACGGTTTTCGGTTCTCAAAAAAAAAATTTGTATAGGTTTCGGTTCCGGTACTTGATTTGAAACGGTTTATTTCGGTTAACGGTTCCGGTATTAAGCCCTGGTTTTGACCGTTCAACTAAGCTACCTTTACACCGTATTCAAAAAATAAAAAATCTGCTCGATTTTCGTGCTGACTCTTGTTTAACCCATTTCCTGCTAGCTCTATGAGGGGTGTCCTGGTAATCTATAGAGATTTTCGTATAATCGATCGCATTTCGAACTAACCTTATGCTAAGGTCCTACAAGCAAATAATTTGCCCAAATGTCTACGAAAATTTGGCTAAATAGTCATGATTGCAAGACTTGAAACGAAAACTATGGTTCCATATGTAAAATATAATTTGATCAAATATGACCGAAAATTTCCTTAATTTGTTCTAATTAGCCAAAATTTTCATCAAAATTGCTTGACTTTGAGCAGGCGGTTTCAAATCGCTCAACTTTCGTCATCTAATCATATAAATTCAAACAGCTGTAAAATGAAATGCTAACGTTTATACCAAAATCTCTAGAGATTTCTGGGACACACCCGTTACTAATTATACTACATCTAAGTTTGTCCTTGAAGTCAAAAAGAAGTAGATGAGCTAATCTTTCCGTGAGCCAGCTTTAACTCAAAAGTAACTTGAAAATGCATGAAGATCGCCTCCTACTTAAGCATCTGTCCTTCAAGCCGGGTAATCGACGTTATTCATAATCCAGTCGCTGCTTGCAGTAGTTTGTACTATTAATTACTACAGACAAAACCAAGCCAAATCAATTACTGCTCGAACTGCCTCGCTTATCAGCAAAAGATTTTGAAATGAATCAACCTGCACTGGTCCAAACAAAAATTAAACTGTTGTATGAAAATATTTTTAGAACCTTTAATTTTAAAAATTTTATAAACTTCGGCCGAAGCTAAATTTATGTGAAAGCTATGGGGAAAAAGTAAACAAAAGTTGTTATTTTAAAAATTCGTTAATAAAAAGGGTACCCACAAAAAAAATCTCAAAAAAATCAAAATAGAATCAATTTGAGACCGAGAATATTTGGGTCTTTTTCATATGGGGTATTTACCAGTCCTCGTAAAATGGTAAACTCCGAAAGTTTACGACACAACAACAAAATGCATCAGAAAAAATTACCAACTTTTTGCTGCCCTGGGCTGTAGTATGTTTCAAAAATTGGGCGTGAAAGATTAAGTGTCGTAAAATTATTCAAAAGTATCGAAAAAAATCCACTTGGTATCGAGCCATTTCGAGATTTTCGTCTTCAAAATATGCGGTCACACCAAAAACCAATAAAATCAATTGTCCAAATTGTCCAATCAATTGTTCTCAAAATAGCAAAATGGCTATGTAACAACACCTAGAGAGCCGCCATTATCTACTCCAGATATATTTGCTGTTTTCCTTATTGATGCAGCTTCTCCAGAAATCAATAAATATGAATTTTGATTTAATAGCAAAGAAGTTTTTCTTATTTGATACCATTTCAAGAGCAACACTTTGTAAGGCAGCTACTTAATAAAATGTTGCAGTTGTGCTGAAACTTAAATATATAATGGGGAAATATTTAGAACTGATAAATATATAATTTGGTGGTTGTAGCTTACAAAGGGTAAGAGATTTTCATAGAAGTTGCTGATGTCACATAGCTATGTGTTTCTTCTGAATTTGACATATTTTATGGCGGACTGTTCAAAACCAATCCGTATAAATTTTGGCTTAGGTACCATCACAAACTTAGAAGTTATCCCACAATTATATTTTTGAAGAGTAATCGTCTCTATGGGAGCTAGTTGATAAATGCGCGGTAAGCATATTTATGTTATAGCGGACCATATAAAAGACAGCTGTGCAAAATTTCAAATTTCTACCGTTTAATCCGTAACCAGAAATTTTCGAACTTTAGAGGCCTCTTGCCATGGGTTTTTCCACAACGAAAATTCCGAAAAAAATGTGGAAACTATTTTTTCGTGTCAAACTTTCAGAATCCGTAGGGACATTTTTCAATTTCCAGAATTTTTGAAATTTGGACCTGTCTATTGTACACCTACCATCAATGCATTCTATTTCATAAAGCGCCATGTCATTTTTCCCCGCTTAATCACTGCTTGTTGTACACTTTTCCTTGGCATTTTTATTGTGATTTACATTAACGTATTTAGCTTTGACTCACAAGTGACTGCAAAATTCACAGCCTGGCTTACCACAACAATTACCAGGGTAAATCACAAGGGGGCGCTCACTAGCTCATGTGGGGTAAATGTACCAATTTCGTTTGTACAAGAGCTGGTGCATACCCTAATAGTGTTTTGAGTTAAAATAAAGCCTAAAAAATCATTCATAAATATAATAATCTTTTACGCATGACAAAGAAAAAGCAACACAAGCACCAAACACAAACTTCAGTAATTTAAAGCCAAAACAAAAACATTAAGTTAATTTATTTTTGGATTATTTTTAGTAGACTCTTGAAAACATCAAAAACATGTCTCGGTCAATACTCGTAAGTTTTTTTCTTGAGCAATTAATACGTGAGCAAACTGGAAAATATGTCAGACAGGGCCTGAGACAGTGGTACGAGGGAGGGGAGTCAAGTGCAAAACAATGTTAAAGTGATGTATTGTTTGAGGGTAGGAGTAACTGGTAAGACGATCCAAAAGAAATAAAACAAAAAGAAAAAAAAACCCAAACCAAACGAAACTTTTAGAGAGTGCAAAAAAACTTGGTCCGGTAGCTGCTGAAGAGATGTTTGGAAGTAGCAAAGCGCAAAAAGAAAACCGTATTTTGCAATTGTGAAATCCAAACACGCCTCTCACATTGTCACATTCGACTTGAGTCTGTTCTATACTTAGCACAAGACGAGGGTCGTTGTCGTCGTAATTATCTTTGCCATCATCATTATCATCATTATGATTAGTGTCTAGCACACACACACACACACTCACATTTTGCACTGCATAATAAATTGTGGGCTGAGTTTTTAACATTGTCGAAAATCTGCTCATATTTCAAGCAACCAAGCGGAAATCCTTTCCCCCCTGCACCACCTCCATCTCAGAGCATAAATAATACTTGCAGCTCACATTTTTGCAGCTCGTTAAATAGGCGACAGAGTTTGAGGTTACTGTTGTTGCCCCGCTCTGAAATGTTGGCCATAGACAGTTTTTTTTTTTTATTGTTGGCCGAGTTTGGGTTGCAGTTTGTGTGAAAAAGTTTTAATTGGATGCTTATTATACAAATTTACTTCGGTTTTTGTATACTCGTTGTGGTAACTAGCAAAGTTAGAGAGCTAGATAATGGCTTATTGAGGCTTATCGGGTGTTTGAAAATGAATAAAATGGAAACTGAAGTTGATTTAAATCAAACCAAAAGGCCCTATAAAAATACACAATTTTTTGCCTTCATGTTTCAACTTGCCTTCGCAGAGTCACATTGCCTGTAGGCATTTAATTAAGGTATGAGAGTAAGGTATTGGGTACCCATCGCTGATGTAGATCTACGATAGAGGTAAGAGCTATCATTTCACTTGTCTAAGTTCATGCTTCTACTATATATGGACGATTTGGAACCATCTTACGACGGAGGAGACGCCGAGACATATGTATGAAGAATATCATTGAATCATAGGGGAGAGAGAAGAAGAACCAATTATAAATTTTCTTTTGCTTTTTGCATCATACAGAAAACATAATACACTAACAGGGTAGGTTTGTCAATATCGTAACCATAAATCGTTATTATGATGTTTTAATTAGACGATATGCGATATCATGTTTGATTAAATTAGATGATGGATTTTTATTGTACCATTGTATGGTCTCACTTAATGAATTTCAAAGCAGACTACATGGTTCGATTCGGTTCATATATTATCATCTCTATAACTCAGACCTCTACCGAGGCACCGCAAAGCCCTCAACCAATGCAGCACAAAGCCCTCAGTCGAGGCAACACAAAGCCCTTAACCGAGGCACCGCAAAGTTCTCACTGAGGCACCACAAAGACCTCGCTAAGTCCTTGACCTAATCCAGCCACCCTCCGAACGCATACACGTCTTTCTCAACTTAGCCAACTGGGCCGATTTCTCGGAGTTATTAATCCTGCCAGCCATCTATCGATAGCTAACTATCATCTCCAAACTGCAGATCTCTGCCGAGTCTCAAAGATGGCGACTAGCAGTAAAGTGTATGTGTGTGTGTAGCATAAACTCTATTAATTATACACCAACAACAACGTAAAAATCTCATTTGCCATAACTTATTTATGGGCGGTTTAGCAGTAGCCCTACCCTTGGCTAGTACCTGACATTTTAAGACTTTCAGAAAATTTCAAGTGCAATCAAGGCAGAGACTGAACGGTAAGACATAGAAAGCTGAAATTTGGACAGGATTTTGCATTAGTTTTGAAAGTGAGCACTTAGACGGGGTTTCGGAATATTCGAACCGCAAAAGCGCTGGAATTCTTCATGCAAACTCGCTTTGTAAGGAAAGAATACGAAATAGTTTCAAATGTGATTTTCCCTATGAGGGCAAAACCGCTCCCAAAAAAAACAATTTTGCATCCGATTGACTTGAAACTTGTTTTGCCCTTACAATAAAATAAAATAAATACAATTCGAAATGTGATTTCCCTATATTGGAATTTTGGGCTTAATGCCAAACGTTATTCTTAATCCTTTCAGTATGAAATTCGGTTTGTAAACTCTATTTGTTTATTTGAGGACAAGCAATTGTCTGCTTGTTTGTGTTAGTTACAACGTGTGTATGAAAAATGTAAAGCTACTTATCTACTGCACCGTTTACTGGATTACGGGAATTGATATAGTGAGAGCAATGAGACGACAACACGTGGTAATGGTCGTTAGAGTTATCGCACAGTACTCGGAAAGGATCATAGCGGGCGTAATTTGATCTGCACACTTGCAAAGACAACGGACGGGGGTACGGTCCAGTTCAGAAAACTTAGGAGGAGAGACGAATCTACATTACCAACAACCAGTTTATGCAGAAAAATCACTCCTTGATTAGTCCTACGGTCTTTTAGAGTAGGCAAGTTCAGAAGTCGTAGCCTATCTGTATAGGTAGGCAAAACGGCGACCAGCGTCCCAGTTTAAGCCCCTAAGTGCAAAGAGAAGAAACTGCTTTTGAACCGACTCCAGTATATCTTGACCAAATGCTTAAGCAATACTCTAGCGATGGGCGAACAAGAGACCCGTAATAACCTTAGATCAACGCTTAATGAAACCCAGCAAACTCTTACCCCTTGTTGGATATGACGCACATGTGGTCATTAGAGCAAAGCTAGTGATCAAATAATACCCCCAGATTCTGAACTGACGTTATATGATCCAGCGCTCTTTGATCAATAAAGTATGTATTCAGAACAGGTTTAGTGCGGTGAAACGACATTAAATTGCATTTATCGTGATTAAGAGAGAGCATATTAACGTTGCACCAAGATTGAAGATAATCAAGGTCAAGTTGAAGAAATTTATACGAATCAGGAGACGGTTGCGTAATAGACAGCTGAACATCATCCGCAAACATTAAGACTTGAGATGATTTAACAACCTGTGGAAGATCATTGATAAACAAAAAGTAAAGGTAACACATACTATCTCGCAAGTTGAATCATTCGACTCGTTGTTTTCTGTTTGAAAGATAGGAAGATATCCAAATTAATAAATTTTGGGGGAAAACCCAAGCTAGACAACTTATGAATAAGAAGCCTATGATTGCCCGAATCAAATGCTTTACTAAAGTAAGTAAAGACGACATCGGTCTGTAATTGATTAAAAAAGCCACGATTAATTGAATTAGTAAAATCCAGAAGATTTCTCGTAGTAGTACTGCTTTTAATAAAACCGTGTTGACAAGGCGAGATGAGTGAACGGCATTGATGCTGCAGTTTTTCAGCGATCAATTTTTCAAAAAGTTTTTGGATAGCACTGAGTTTTGCAATGCCACAAGATTGATGGACGCTGACGTACACTGCGCAGTACGTTCAAGTGGCCCATGCGACACCAAGCCAAAGCTTTTTACGCGCGAACCCCAAGCAAAATAGCAGCCCACCTCCCGCCCAACCGACCGAGAGGCGCATCCACTAACGTGTGACACGAAATCGCGAAGGAAGAACATAAAGTAATGTTAACTACGGGCTAAATAAGTTAAAATAGAAATTTTTATAGCAGGAAGATAAGCTTCAGAGTTAATTATTCGGTAGAGTTTATTGTAATCAGCACAGAGGACACGAAACGGTTGCAACGCATAGTTAGTATTACAACGATTTAGTGATAGGGGGATAAAATTACGAGTCGGTCTAATAGGAACGTTGAGGTTAATTTGGCCAACCAATTCAGTTGAGTTGATTTCACCATTAATTAGTCTATGTAGAAAGATTACTCCAAGCATAACTCTACGGTTAATAAGGGAGGGAAGGTTAATCAAAAGAAGTGTACTAGAGTACGATGGTAAACGGACATCAGGATTCCAGCCCAAACCACGAAGAGCAAACAATAAAAACTGTTTTTGCACAGATTCAATTCTATCTTGATGGGTCGAGTATTGCGGAGACCACACACATGATCCGTACTCGAGAATCGGACGGACAAGAGAAGTGTACAAAATCTTCGTCGTATAGGGATCATCAAATTTCTTCGACCAGCGCTTAATAAACCCAAGAACACTCCTGGCCCTACAAACAGTAGCAGTAACATGAGAGTCAAATTTAAGTCGGTGATCAAGAATAACCACAAGATCATTTACCTCATTGGCTGAATCATTTAAGCACTCAAGTGGGACATTATCAAGCATATAAGTGGAGAATTGTGGCAAGCTCCTGTAAAATGTCATAGCCTTACACTTGGAACTGTTAAGGTTTAATAGATTATCTTTACACCAAGAATGAAATGCATACAAGTCAGCTTGCAAATTTTAGCGGGAAACCAAATCGTTATATGTTAAACATAGTTTCACATCATCGGCGTACATAAGCACACGAGAGTGAGTCAAGACTGACGGAAGTTCATTTATGAAGAGAGTAAAAAGCAGTGGACCCAAGTGACTCCCTTGGGGTACTCCAGAGGTAACCTGGATTAGTTTCGAATTTGAATTATAAAATATAACTTTTTGTGTTCTAAAACTTTGATAATCAGAGATCCAACTAAGAAGGTTAGTTGGAAAACCAATTAAACTCAGTTTATGAAGCAACAAGGAGTGATTAACAGAATTAAAAGCCTCACTAAAATCAGTATAAATGACGTTAGTTGTCATCTTACATAAGAACCCTTTGATCACTAATGATGTAAGTTCTAATAAGTTAGTGCTAGTAGATCGACTCTTCACAAATCCATGTTGATAGGGTGAAATAATGTTGCAGTTGAGATGTCATAATTTTCTCAAAACCTTTAGGAATTGCAATAGTTCTCGATGAGCAGCGGAATGATAAAAGACTCCTTTCAAATGGGTGGAAAATAGTTTTGGTTCATTGACATTTGAAAAAGTTTTGTTAATGGCTGTGAAAGGAAGCTAGCACAGTTTCCAAGGTGTGAAGAAATGGTGCGGGGTAGGGTTCAAGGCCTATTGTTATTTACGGTATGATATTCCGTTTTTAATTTTGGTGAAAAACCCACCAGCAAAGTCGTGTGCAATGTCAATCGTTGTTTTCTAGCCGATCTGAATAAAATTCCGTTTGTCCCCTTAAAGAAAATAAATGGAAAAACTATGCTGCATTTTGAGAAAACCTACAATAGTTTTCAGCAAATTTTCCGACTTTGGGTTTAGTTTTTCCAAATGAATTAGAACTTGATCGGATGAAAAACAAAAAAGTTTCATACAACAGTTTTCCGCGAATTTTCCACATTTTTCCGCAGAATTTTCCAAAATTCGATCTTGGTATTAAGTTTCAGCCTAAGAACAAAATTCAAACAAAATTCTGTGAAAAATTCAGCCTCCTATTTCCTTTGGTTTGGGCTGTGCGGCAGTCACCAGTGAGTCGGAAAATGGATTCAAGAGTCTAATAATATTTGTCTCTCTCCATTGACTTTAAAGCAGCGATGTCCAAAATTTGAAAAGGCAGCCACGCGTGGTATGCAAGCCAAATTCTGCCGGCGTCGCAGCCGACACACGCATAAAGAGTGAGAATACGTGTGTTCTATAAATAGCACATTTGGCGGCTTGCTCTCTTACGATACGCCTGTTCGGATTGGTGTTCTATCACGAGACATTTGTATGTTTGTTTAGTGCTCATGTTGAAATGTCAACATGTTTACTTCGTGTGTCGCTGCTACGCACACATGCGCAATGCTTGCTTGTGTGAGTTTGGACACCACTGCTTTAAAGTGATACTGATATCGGCTTTATCAGCTATACTTATAAATTCTATATTGATGCAGGCTATACTGATATGCTAGTAAACATTTAAAAATATGTCTTACAGAGAGCATTGCCACGCAGTCAGTATCTAACCTATTTGATTGAAACTGGGCAAGTGTGCTTTAAATTTATCAAGCTTTTCATATATGAAAACATCAGACTGATTGGACATTTGTATCATATAGCTGCCATAGGTATGCTACGATTAATTGAATTTGGTTGTGGTATTATTTAGTTTGCATACTATTTTCACACTACACTATGATGATACCTTTGGGCAGTAGACATTTTTATTATTTTCAGCACGTGTATTCAAAATGTAAAAAATATCTTAAAAAATTCGTAGAACTTTTTTAGAAGTTTATTTCAAAGATAAGGAGTAGTACTTTCCTGTAATATCAAATAGAATCAAAATAAAAAAGGTAAAAATAAGCATTCTAAGCAAATTTAAGCTTAAATTACTTAAAATCTTAACGTGATGCACCTTTTCCGAAAACAGATTTATGTTCAGCAAATGAAAATCATCTAGAATTACCACCAACAATATTCTGAAAAAAGTATAATTTTGTTATCTTGTGTTATTTATCGATTTACCGAATCAATTAGCTGCTACTGCAGGTTCAGATTACATTACATTCGGGATTTACCAACTTTCTTTGTTGTTTGATTATTTCTTGCAGACCTCCCATCAAGTTTATTTCTTAACTCAATTTTCAGTTTTGATTTTTTTTTTCCTGCAAATTCTTCTTGCAATTTTCCTCAATGCAGACATCTGAGACATGCACTGCATATCAAACAACTTGCCCAGACGTTTCGTATTTAAATCCCAAGCACTTCATGAATGCCGAGTAGAAATCGATGTATTCACGGAAGTCGTAAATCGTCTCCCCGGAGACAAGACTGACCGACCAAAGTCGAAGGCAACAACTTCAGTGCCAAATGTCATAGTGTGAAGTGGATGGAAGAAGGGCTATTTATATGGAAATATCAAACGAATGCATTGGATATGTTTCAGTATGCTTATTTATAGAGCCTAACCCATTAAGAGAATCTTTCTGTTATGGTTCAATAGCTTTCATCTTTGACCGACAGCTGGTAGCCGCTCACAATGCCTGCCAATTCATCAAAACGAATGGAAATACTTCTCCAGATGCTGTCTTTCAACGCTCTATTACTTACTTATATGGCACTTAGAAGAAACCCACGAAATGCCACACATACGTACAGATTTAAGTGAAGCTGATACAAAAATGTGTTTGCATATTTAGCAAGAGTCGCCGCTCAAGTGGCTGATAACTGAAAACCCAGGAACTGAAACACAAATTGAAAATTGAATTTCCCTCTCTCACTCGTTCGTTCTGGAAAATGTTTATGAAAAAGTCGTACCCAGAGCTTGTTGGTCATGATGTTGAACATATGTTGACAAAAGAAGGGGGGGAGAAAAACAAACGAGGACAACCTCAACTGAGAGCACAAAATCCATACGAAATGCAATCGAAACCAAACGGAAGTGAGACAACTTCTGTTTAAGATTTCTCGCTTCATTCTGAATACCCTTTTCCTAGCAGCTGAGATTACTGAACTCTGAAATGTAGTTTAAAATTTGAATAAACCAGGTTTCATCTAATTTCCGATAAGGCAAATGCATATATGCAAATGCTCGCAACAACTGAACTTTCCAATAGAATATAGGATGTCAGATGTTGCATAAATTAAGAATCATTATTTGAACACGCCACCATTAAAAACATTTTCGACCGTTCGTTCATAAAACTTTATATAGGTTTACATATAAATGCAATTTATAATAACATAATTCAGCAACAGCATTTAGCAACATTAATGTTTCAGCAACAATGTTGAATCAACATTAAATGCGGGACCGTAACCGGAATTATTCAATAGATTCATGTTAAACAATTAACAGAGCATTAACATTGTGTCAAAATAACAGAGCTAGTAGAAAAAATGCAGTTATGTGATACAACTATTCACAGATTTAAAAAACCGATAGCTAATTTATATGATCAAGACTATATATTGATCAAAACAAATTTTTGTCGATTAAGTGGTTAGGAGGGGTTGATACCCCATTACCCACCCGGCGTTGGAATAAAAAATCAATCCATTCGGGATCAACTAAAGCCAAAGGGGTAATAAAAATGGGTTGATCCCGGAATGGCTCAAACAAAAATGTTAGAAGTTAGATAGTAAGGAGGAAGTCATAACCATATTTTTTACGTTGTCTGGGTCTTGAACTCAGCACCTCGCAGACTGAACACACGGTGTCGAGGGTTTCCTAGCTCACACAACTATCAATCACACGCGAGAGGTAGCGACCAATTCATAGTTAAGTGTCCAGCCACTCTTTTGTCTTTGCTCTCAAAGACAGTCGGTTTCGGATTTATTGAGGCTAATTCGTACTTCAAAATTTAATTCTACCCTCGGGACTGTTAGTTTAACCGACCGAGCAAATGCCAAATCTGTCCGTTGATTATTTGGAGTTGAATAACCTATTAAATACAAACATGTTTACAAAATCATTATAAACTTTTTATAGGGTGGGATATTTAAAAAAAATCCAGTGGTATTAAATCGCAACTGCGAGTGGGCCAATTGACATCAATAAATCGACTGATTATTCAGTTATGAAATTTGAGTGCGCAAGAGATCGCTTGTTAATCAGCTTGTATGGCAAGTGGCGCCATCCTGTTGAACACAAAGGTCGTCAACATTAATGACGTCGATTTGAGGCCTTAAAAAGTTGGTCAAAATGGGTTTTCAGAGGTCATCATTGATGTTAACGGCGTTTCGAGCATCATCTTCAAAGAAAAATGGGCCAATTATGTCACCAAGCCAATCCACACCAAACAGTAACTCTTGAAGAAAAATTCGCACCATTTCGGACACACAGCACTGACTGAAAATAAGTTTTAAATATATTTAAAAGCGTTCTTCAAGTGAAAAGATATTTATTTAATGAACAATGACAAATGAGCTGTCAAAATATCTGGTCTGCAGCTTTTGAGATTTAAAAAAAAAACACCAGCAAGTGACCCACCCCTTATATTTGGCTTAGAGTACAAAAAGCTGTGAATTTCGGACCAAGGAAGAAGGGCTTAGGTTAAGATTATTGGTTTCGAACAGTGGTGTCCAAACTCACACAATCAAACATTGCGCTTATGTGCGTAGCAGCAAAACACGAACAAATGCCACGAACAAATGCCTCGTGAAGTAAAACAAAATGCGGAACACGCGCATCGTAAGAGAGCAAGCCACCGAGCGTGCTATTTATAGAACATTCGTATTCTCTCTCTATACTTGTGTCGGCTGCGACGCCGGCATAATTAGAGTTCCTATCCCATGGGATAGGCTTTTCGCATTTTGGACACTGATAGTTTAGAACAATAATGGTAACACCAGTGGCTTACGCGACAGCTGTAACGCAGGTGAATGCCAATTTTATGAAAAACTGAGCGCTTTGTTTATATGGCTTTCGTATGTTTGCCAGTTTCTGAATCAAACTGACATATGGGATCGATTCTTGGGCCCTTACTATTTCTGTTTATGTCAATGACCTGCCATCAGTTTTGTCTAATTGTGAAGTTCATATGTATGCAGATGATGTTCAACTTTATGTTTCTCGTCCCATGTCGCAGTTTAATGAATGTGTTCAAATATGTAATAGAGATCTATGTAAAGTTAATGACTGGGCAAATAAGAATGGCCTTGGCCTAAACCCAGTTAAGACCAAGTGTATAGTTATAAGCAGCAAGGTTGTTAGCACCGTAGGATTGCCATCATTGATAATAAACAATTTACCAATACAGTATGTAGAGCGAGCGAGCAGCCTAGGATTTACTTTTAATCAAACTAACTAACTTAGAGTGATCATGTCACCGGATCTGTAGGAAAATTGTATGGACTTCTCAGGCAACTGTATCTGACTAAAGACTTTATACCGACCAAGCTGAGACTATTAATTGCTAAGACATATTTAACTTCAAGACTATTTTATGGCATTGAGGTTATTGGTATTTCTGACGCCAGAAGCCAACACAAAATGCAAGTGGCATTTAATAATATCGCAAGATATATATATAATCGTACTCGCTTTGACCGGATATCAGACGTTTCAATAAATATATTTAACCTTCCATTACAATCTTGGATAAGACTAAGAGCATTAACATTTCTTCATTAGATTATATCAGAGATGGGCGCGTCGCGAAGTTCCAATGCACACGAGGCAGCGCGCTGCCTCGTGTGCATAGGAGCTCTGCCGCGGCCGACTTCTCAAAATCACACGTACGCTATAAGCATTGAAAGCTATTTATAGAGCACGAATGGGGCGCACGCAAATTGTGCTTGTATGCGTGTGAAAAGTGTGTCGATATGTGTGCATGCCCATCTCTGGATTATATACACAAATGAGCCGTCGTATCTTTTTGAAATGTTAAGCTTCTGCGCATAGAAGGACGTGCAACTTAGTGTGCTTACGATACAAGCTATCCAGCTCCGAAAAACATTTCTTAATTTTCGCTGTTCGCAGTTGGAAACAACTACCACATAGTTTGAAAACAATAAACAACGCCACGCAGTTTCAATTGCTTTAAGAAATATAGGGACACAATAGGAAAGAAGAAGCATAACAAAAAAAAAAAAAATTGTAATAATTATTATTAATTTAAATAATTCAGTTACTTAAGATTACATCTAAGTCTAATTTCATGTCATTATTGTATCACGAAGCTGTTTCTAGGTAGTAAGTAAAATCAACACAAATTTAAATGTTACTTTGCCCTTGTTACTAGCGCAATAATATATATTAGTTTTTTTGTAACTTGTAGCGTTAGGATGGTATTTCAAAAAATAAATAAAAAAATATGCAAGCTCAACTAAAAAAAAACCAAGCAACATTTCGTACCGTTTATTAAATCCCAACGTGTTCGAAAATATTCCCTCACACATTCTAAGTTGTAGTTTAATAGCCTTTTCTCCTTGGGCTAAGAGCTTAACATTGTCGAAGCTAAGAAAACGTGCAGCATGCGTTCACACCAAACCCGCTGCTTCAAAAACAGATGTCAGCTACTACTACTTAATATGGTTGCAAAGTATCGCCAAAAGCACTCGGAAACAATAAACATCTACGAGTGAAAGCTGCACTGGAGCTTGGATGTTGCGACTTTTGAGTGAATACCCAGGCTCATAAAACATATCTTGCCGCTTCGACTCTGACAGGTTTTCCGAAATTGCAGCCAGTGTGAATAGACTATTACGTACACCATCAAAAGGTGTCTCGGTTAAATCTTTGGTACTAGGAATTCAAAATACTCGAACAGAACTGATTTTGATAGTTTTACTTATTTAGGAGAGTGTGCTGGAAATCCCTCAAATTTTTGGCCTCGGTTGGTTTGCAAAACGCTCCAAAAATCCGTCGGTGTCACAGAATTTCATGAGATTTCATTTTCGTGTTTAAAAATCTAGTTAGATGGTTTCTGACCAAGATATTGGTTACACCTCGCGCTAAAAAAATTTCCCATGTTCTAATTATGAGTTAATTGGATGTTTAATTGCAATTTTTGAGTTGTGTATATATATTATGATGTATTTTTAAATTATAATTAAAATTTCTCTGTCTTCTGTCATATTCTCCAAAAATAAAATGCAAAATTTAAAAATATTTTTTGCCATTTATAAAGTATCACTTGGCAACCCTTAGCCCGTTTGCTGGTACCTAGATGGCGCCACAATAGACAGATGTGTGGCAGCTCAGCAGCACGACAACCCTTGCACCATACATGACGCAGCAGCAGCACGACAACCCGTGCACCATCCCTAACGCGCAGTGTCTGTCTTGGCTTGGCATACAGTAATTGTTAGCAGTTAAGTTATATTCAATAAAGTTAGTTACACCTGCTAAACCAAGTACAACAAACACGCAAACTTCGGCAACATTTCTGATGTGAACAAAAATTTCGGTCACAGACTCACACACACACTCACACGCCCAGCAGCCGCCATGCTTTTTTCCACGAAAACGAATGTGGCGACTTTCGATTTGCGGATGAATTACCAGGATTCATGCCCCGACAACTGAACAATTGACTACTCCGTGTGGCGATTTTCGATTTGCGGAAGAATTATCAGGATTCATGCCCCGACAACTGAACAATTGACTACTCCTTGTGGCGACCCGAAAAAGCAACTGATCGTCCACAGCAAGAAGAGCTCCTGGTTTCAAAATGACGCCCGCAACGCTTACGCACATTCACACGTACACACACACACACACAGACAGACAGCATCTACCAGCAACACACACCAACGCATGTGGGTTGGTCGCATCGCTAGAATTTTCATCCAAGTATGAGCGTAGGCTGGAGCGCTCATTTTCTTCCATGACACCGACCGCTGCCCACGCATATTGCCTACCGACCACCTATCTGTCGCCCCGGTCCTGCACGTCCAACCGCAGCCCATACTGCCCAGCCTGACCTACACCTGCCGTTCACGTGCCGAAAACATTCAACGCCCTGCTGCATACCAGTTTACACGATTTCACACTACACTCAGCTGAATCTGCACCTACATGCAACTGATCTCACGTTGGTCAAGCATCCGACCAATTTTTTAGATCTTACATTGTACACAGCCTGCCAGACTATCGTTCATACTTATGGAAGTGCGTCGCGCAGCTAAATATGGATCTTCATCTTTCATCATCGCCGATGTTGATCCAAAACGATCCCCATACCTGATCGGCCAATACCAATCTGCAACAACTCGAGTTGCTCTTTGTTTGCCTATTGATGCCAGCCTGAGTCTACCTACAAGTTCTCGAACTCAATCCAAAGTCCACAACGCGTGGCAATCGAAGTCCCAAACAAGTGGCAAACGAAAGTCCACAAGGCAACCTCATCCCTCCTTGGGCTAACTTGCCTCAACCGAGGCTACCTTCGACGCAACTACGAAAAATCTGTACTCAGTGCGCATGCTCAGTAATACGGATTCATCAGTTTCTATACTCAACGGAAACAGTTCGTCGACCCAACTACGAAACAAACATCACAGCGAGAATCATACACAAGGTTTCCTCCACACTGAAATTTTGTACAAATCCTGTATATGATAACCCCGGACATTCAACCCAGATGTACCACAAACTTTGAAAGTCATTCGTTCTCACATGGTCTCTGAACACTATTCAAGTAGATTCAAGTAGATTTGGTTGATACGGCAGGCTTAGGTTGGTTTTCCAAACAATTATTGAAACACAAATTTTAATATTAAAACAATTTAAATACTTAATTTATTTGATGCAACCTATCCATAAAAAATAACGTTGTTTACATATCCAAAATTAATTTTGCTTATCAAAATTTTGCCAAATCTCCTAAGAAAACGCGGGACAATTGAAACTAACCGAAAGAGTTTTCTGGGACATTGATAATTGGTATTGGGTTGTAAGAGACAACTCCGAAAATTTTTTTTGTTCAGTGATGAGGTTTCTGTTAATTTCCGACCTTTTGTATAATTTTCTACAAATTAATTGAAAGCTCTCTTGATCTGCTGTGTGTTCTATACAATGATTGTCTTTTGTTGTCTGTACTCTTGATTATTATTATTATCAGCAAGACTTGCTTAATCGTTTCACTTGAAGGCCAACAAACAGACTTTTCAGCTCAATCTATCTTTTTACTGGTTGTTGGTCTTTCTATATAATGGAACACCCAGAGCAAAGATTTTAGTGCAATTTAAATAATCACATAAATTAGAAAAAAAAATTTAGTTAAGGCAGCATTTTTCCATTCTGGCCCCATTTGTATCTCATGCAAATTGTCACATGAATATGAATGCAATTTTTTGTTATTGTTGTCCAACGAGGCATTAAGACCCCGCAGGAGACATGCAAAATATGTTAAATATATATGTGGAAGCATACGAGTATGTATATAGTTCGAAGAGGGGGACAAAATTGAAACATTTCTCTATGCGTTACGCCACATTTGAGGCAGTTTTGTGGAACGAAAGCTGGCTCCGGTCTTTGCCCTGGTCACAGTCTGGCCTGGCATTTGGCATTCACTTGAGAACAACTAAGCGAATGCGGGTTGAAAACTATACAACAAACACAAAACAGAAACAGCAGCAAATACAAAATTAAAATTGGCATGAGCTGCCAATGAATTTTTCGCAATGGGGCAATGTCAATGCACTTTTGTCGCGTACAAAAATAGGCAAGGCAATCGTACGAAAGAGAGAGGGACAAGGGTAAAAAACTGTCTCCAACTAAGTGGAACGTTTAAAAATTGAATAAGAATGATCGAAACCGTTTTAGATTTCAATTGGCCTGGCGTATTTTTTTACGACTTGAGCTGATGAGAACGTGACTTTTATAGATGGAATTTAGTTTTTTTTTTTTGTCAAGTGGTCTGGGGTTGCTCAACAATCAATAGATGAATTCTGCACTGAAACTATTTTGATATGAAAGCGTAAAGTACGTTGGCGTACTTTTGTCATGGCATTAAAGCAGGGATCGGCAATGTGAGCAGAGAAATGGCCAGTGGCAGCAGAGAAAATAATCATTGCAAACATTTCTGTGTTGCGGCTTAAATTTCTGCCGACGTCTCTGCTCACATTGCCGACTGGCGACTGGCAAGTTGTGCTACCAGTCACGAATGTTGCAGCAACAATGTTGTGTAGTAAACATTTGCTTATCAACACTGCGGTTGTAACAGCCAAGCCGGCCTTGTGGTTAAATCAAAAAAAAAAAAACAAAACACAAACAAACAAATGTAAAATCGATACTTCCTTCCTTACTCAGGTAAATCTCAACTTAAGTGAGGACGAGAAAAATCAATAAAACAAAAGCAAGGCTAAGCCTCGAAGCAGGCCGCAGGACTCAAACAATAGACACGTTCGAGCTCAAGTAGCAACCCCGCAAAAGTAGATCTTATCGTACATACGACCAGGTGCAGTCTTCCAAATAAAATGTGTTAATAGAAATTGCCTTTGTTGTTGTTGTTGTTTGTTGTTTGTTGCTGCTTTACCCATCTAATACTTTGAAAACAGGAAATCAAAGCGTGACAGAAATTTATAAATGCTTTTTAAAGCCTCCAACCCCACACAATTTCTGGCTTCTTTCACTTAATGGTTTGTTGTCATTGTTCTTGTTGTTGTAATTCAAAGATGTTAATTTTATTAAAGGCAGGCTAATTGTTTGCTATACAAAATTTGAGGAGTTTTTTTTCATTTTTAATTTATAAATTCACAAGCGATACGTGCTTAAAAGGTAGAGTTGAATTTGGTATTGGCTAGAATTGGGCGCCAACAATGCGACTGAAAATGTGTTTAAAATGCGTATAGAATTTATTATAAGAACTGCCGCCATTTTTATGAATTTTCTTATTTAAAAACTTCTTTAAAAATAATAACTTTACACAAATCTTTTCATTACAGGTAACAAATTCTTACAACAGTTATATCGATATCCTAAAGTTACTCCCACTTACACGTTTATACGAGGGTATGTTAATAAGGTGTTATCGTTATATTAAAACAATTTTATTATTTATTAACAAACAAAAAAAAAACATATTTTTTTACAGTTCTGTCTACATTTAGTCAGAATCCCTTGTTTAATTCCAATAAAATTGTTGAAGAAGTTTGAAGAAATTTGTTGAAGAAGTTTTTAATTAACCTATACTCGGGCCTTTTTTATACCCTTGCAAAGGGTAATTTTGCCCAGAAGTTTGCAACGCATATAAATATTCATTTCCGACCCCATAAACTATATATATTCTTGAACAGGGCGACGAGCTAATTCGATTGAGCTTTGTCCGTCTGTCTGTCTGTCTGTCTGTCCGTCTGTTTCTACGCAAACTAGTCTCTCAGTTTTAAAGCTATCGAGCTGAAATTTTGCACAGAGTCTTCTTTTTACTGCACGCTGCTAATATGTCGGAACCGACCGGATCGGATGACTATATCTTATAGGTCCCATAGGAACTATCGGTCGAGAAATGGGTCTTAGTGAGAAAAACTTTTTTTTTTCAATGTTAGTGTTAGTTGTGCTTTCAAACAGATTTGCAAATTTTGGTCAAAATCGGATGACCATATCTTATAGCTGTCATAGGAACCATCGTTCGGAAAATGGGTCCTACTGAGAAAAACTTTTTTGTTTTCTATGTTAGCGTCCTCAAACTCGTCCATCATTAATATTATATGATTTCGAACAGATTTGCAAGCTTTGGTCAAAATCGGATGACTATATCTTATAGCTGCTATAGGACCGATCGTTCGGAAAATGGGTCTTAGTGAAAAAATGTTTTTGTTTTCAGGTAAATTGTTCGCTTTCAAACTAATTTGAAAAATTTGATCGAAATCGGATGACTACATATATCTTAAGGCTGGCGTAGGACCGATTGGTCGGAAAATGAGTCTTAGTGAGAAAAACTTTTTTGTTTTCAACTTTATCGTTCTTAAACTCGGCGATTGTTAATTTGATATGTTTTCAAAAAAATTCGCGAAATGTGGACGAAATCAGATGATCATCTGTCGGAAAATGGGTTTTAGTTACAAAAGCTTTTGATTTTTCTGCAAACTTTCTTAAACTCTGTCATTTCAAAAACAGCATTTGCAAGGGTATAAAAACTTCGGCACAGACGAAGTTAGCTTGGCCTTCTCGTTAATATTATATGCTTTCAAACAGTTTTGCAAATTTCGGTCAAAATCGGATGACTATATCTTATAGCTGCCATAGGACCGATCGGTCGGAAAATGGATCTTAGTGAAAAAACTTTTTTGTTTTCAAGTATTTCGTTCTTAAGGTCGTTGATTATAAATATTACAATTTTAAACTAATTTGAAAAAGTTGATCGACGTCGGGTGACTATATTTTATGGTTGCCATAGGACCGATAGGTCGAAAATGGGTCAGTAAGAATTTTTTTTTGGTTTTAATGTTAGTGTCCTTAAACTCGCTGATTACTTTTTTAATATGTTTTCAAATAGACTCGCAAAATTTGGTCAAAATCGGATGACTATATCTTAAGGCTGCCATAGAACCGATCGGTCGGAAAATCAGTCTTTGTGAGAAAAAATTTTTTGTTTTCAATTTTATTGTTCTTAAGCTCGGCGATTGTTAATTTGATATGTTTGAAATCAGATGCTTATCTGTCGGCAAATGGATTTTAGTTAGAAACATTTTTGATTTTTATGTAAACGTTCTTTAACTCTGACTTTTCAAAAACATCATTTTCAAGGGTATTAAAACTTCGGCACAGACGAAGTTAGCTTGGCTTTCTCGATTTTTATTTTATTTTATCATTTATTTTGTTTCAAAATTTTCTGTCACCTTGTGTAAATTTATCAACTTAATTTAGATTGTGTAGAAATCTTCATAACTTAACTGTTTATGTAAGTTTGATTTCAGGTGTAATGTGTCGGATTATGGGCCAGTTGTTTTGTGATGATATAAAATATGTTTAGGGTCAAGTTTATTGAATGGGAGGTAGTTGCTAAGTTAGTATTTTTGTCTGTTGGGAAGTTCCCTAGGGAAAAGTTTTTTGAGGCGTCGTCTTTCTCTACTTCCTGCTTTCTTTCATCTGCACAGAAGTCTTCTGGTTGGGGTGACTTCTTAGTCTCTACACATAATCACCTGCCTGTTTATTGATTACGTCACTAATCTTGGGCACACTGAGGTCACTCTCCTAATGTCTGGTGTAAATATACCAGAGTGCTCCCGATAGTCTAAGCAGACACCTTGACTGAAGGATACAGAGCTTTCTCAGATGGAATTTCGCAGCTATTCCATATACTTGGATCTTATATCTCCAGGCAGGTGCTGTGATAGCTTTGTATATATGCACCTTATTCCGGAGTGACAGCTTGTTTCAGCTAGAGGGAAGCCATCCCAATTTCTTTACAGTGCCATATAGTGACCTTACAAGCTCGTTGATATGGGTTCCGAATGTAAGGCGCTTGTCTAGATATTATATATTCCCAAGTATTTATGTCTAGGTAAGTGACGCAATAGCTTATTGTTGAAGAATACGCCTGGACACTCATCATGACGAAGTGTATATGTTACACTGACACATTTAGCTAGGTTAAGCTAAATGTTCCATCGTTCCCATCTGCTGAATCGATACAAATTTTGTTGGACGACATCAGTGGCATCATAGATACATAAGTCTCTCGCCATAATAGCAGTATCGTCAGCAAATGTTGCAATGGGTATTGTTCTTCCGGTAGGCATATCACAAGTATAGAGAGATGCCTTGAGGCACACCAGCGCATATTACCCTCACGCTGGAAACAGTCCCTTCCAATACTACCGAGAACGTCCTGTCCGATAGAAAGCTTCTCACCAGTGTGTATAGCTGAGGCGTGCCACACTCTATCAAAAGCCTACCTTATGTCCAGGTAGACCGCAACCACGTACTCCTTAGCCTGGAATTCGTCGAGAATGATGTTTGTGACCGTATTCAGCTGCTCAGTGGTTCCGTGTGACTTTCTAAACCCGAACTGAAAAGGAGGTTTTCTGCCACTCACCCCATCGATTGCCATGATTCGGGCTAGAATATACCACTCGAAAATTTTTGCTATTATAAGAGGCTGATCGGACGGTATGAATCGACCTCAAACGGGCTTTTCCCAGCTTAATGGATCATTACGATGTGAGCCTTTTTCCACGCCTTCAGTCGCAGTGCCGCGTTGAAAATTAGGACCAGAAAGAGCACCGTTTTTACTGGGAGGGCTTTGATGACCCCATTGTCAAGTCCATCCTCGCCTGGTGTCTTTTAATTGTTAAGGTTCTTTATCTGCCCATGAAACTCCTCCAATGTGATTGGTGGGACTGGGGTCGTTAGCTGCCCTGGGGTGTCAAGAACCTGATCTACAAGCCTCCTTCGGCTGACTGAAGTCGTTTAAAGGGGCGTAAATCTGTCCTCTAAGTTTCAGCTTTGCGGATTGGAAGTTTGGGTGCTGCTTCTTGTACCTCTTAGTGAGAGACCAGAGAGCAAAATTGCTAACACCTTGTAGGAAACGGTCTGTGGCATCCTGCCTAAATCTAACGAGCAGCTTCTTAACCCTGTTGGCCACTCTTTTATATACCCTTTCCACATTAGGGTCTCTCGTACGAGTAAACTGCCTCCGCAGTCTCATTTTGATGAGCAGTAGAGCATCGAGGACAGGTGGAAGGCAAGATTGTGGTCGGCGATCCAGTAGAATTTCCGATGGGCGCGCTTTAAGGGCTGCTGCATGCACCTTATTTACGAAGATTGCATGCGCATCATCAATATCCTCAGGAAGGGTAATCTCCAGGTTGAGGTCCAAGGTTCTCTCCAGATCCTTTCTAAAAAGGGCCAAGTCAGTTGGGCCTTCCAATTGAATCACTAGGGGGAGGTGGTCGGATGAGAGTGAATATTCCATCCTAATGGTCAGTTCATCAGAACGCAGTCCGTTAAAAATACAGAAGTCAATGGCGCTGGGGGTGCCTGGGCCGTTGCCAGGATCTGGGCTGAAGTGGCAACTAGAGCTTCTTGCAAGCTCCTTTCTCTCGAGTCGTCTCTGTAGCTGCCCCAGAACCTGTATTTAGCCTTGAAGTCCCCACCAATAAGGAACTTGTTCCCAAGCCTGTTATAAAGATACTCGGGCCTAATTCTAATTCCTTATTCCTATGGTATTGACACCTCCGAAGGATTTTTCGCTCGAAAACGCCAATCGCCTCCTCATCCGCTGCTGTCATTGTCCATGCTTCTGCGCCGTATTGTAAGACTGGGATGATGAGCGACTTGTATAGCGCTATTTTTGTTCTTCGAGAAAAGGCTCTGCTCTTGAACTCCCTACTGAGCCCGTATTAGCATCGGTTTCCAAGAGTAATTCTTCTTCGGATCTCCAGGCTGATGTTGTTGTCGCCCGAGGTAGACAAAATCCTCTACAACCTCAAAGTTGTACTCCCCCATAGTAACAAATTGTCGAAGACGCGTAGACTTCTTGTCCGTGGATACTAGGTACTTTGTCTTGTCCTCGTTTACCGCTAAGCCCATCAGTTTAGACTGCTTCTCAATCTCTGAAAACGCTCTGCTTACCGCCCGTTCGTTTTTGCCGATAATGTCAATATCATCGGCGTATGCGAGTAGCATTAGATCTTTATAAAGAAATGAGCCCGATCTGTTGGCATTTGGGCACTGGCGCAGTATATACTCCATCAGTAGATTAAAAAAGTCACACGATAGGGTGTCACCCTGCCTAAAACCTCTCTTGGTATCAAATGGTTTGGAGAGGTTCTTTCCTATTTTGACGGAGCTTCGAGTGCTTCTCAACGTCATCATGCAAAGTCAAACGTACTTTGGTGGTATACCAAAGGTAGACAGGGCTTAAAAAAACCTTGACCTTATCGGTGTGTCAAAGGCTGATTTATAATCAACAAAAAGATGGTTGGTTTTGATATTTCTCTCATAGGTCTTCTCCTGGGTTTGTCGTAATGTGAATATCTGGTCTGTGGTGGACTTACCAGGTCTGAAGCCACACTGATAAGGTCCGATCAGTGTGCTAATAAGCGGCTTTAGACGTTCACAAATAATGCACGACAGAATCTTATATGCGATGGGAAGGAGACTGATCCCGCGGTAGTTGGCGCAAACTGCAGGGTCTCCTTTTTTAAAAAGTGGGCAAATTACACTTAGACTCCAATCTTCAGGCATGCTCTCGTCGGACCATATTCTGCTGATGAGTTGGTGCATGCACCTTACCAACTCCTCGCCTCCAGCCTTAAACAGTTCAGCTGGCAGGTCATCTGCACCTGCTGATTTGTTGTTCTTAAGCCTTTTTATGGCTACACAGACTTCGTGATGGTCCGGTGGGTCTATCTCTATGTTGTCGATTGGTGGCGTCGCTACTACTCCAGAGACGGTATTGTGTTCATTGTCGCCTCCCAGTAGGTTGGCGAAATAACTTCTCCATTTGTCTAGCGCCACTTGCGGATCTGTGACCAGATTTCCATTTTCGTCCTTGCATTGTGTGACTCCGGGTTTGAAACCTTCGGTAAGTCGTCTAATCTTTCGATAGAATTTTCGAGTCTCACCCATGCCGAATAGCATCTCGACTTCCTCCGGTATTGCTCTTTAACAGCCCGCGTTGCTCCCGACTGCAGAGTTCTCCTGTAGGCAGCGTCTTTCTCTGCAGTAGCGTCGCGGCACTCCTCATCATACCAAGTCTGCATTCGAGGGTCCTCGGCGTATCCGAGTATCTCCTTGGCAGCCGTACTGATGGAGTGTGATATATGATTCCACTGTTTGCTTACACCAGAAGGGAATGGTGAGTTTTCCCTGAGCAGTTGGGTGAGTTTAGCTGTGTAGGCTTCAGAGGTCCGTTGTGATTGCAGCTTATAGTCATTTAGCTTTCGACGTGTACTAGTACGTGAGGCATGTGCCACACTGAGCCGCGTGCACACTTTGGCTGCAACAAGGTGGTGATCCGAGTCTATGTTGGCACCTCGAATCGCACGCACGTCTAGAACACTCGATGAGTGCCTTCCGTCGATCACAACATGATCAATCTGATTTCGTGTTAGTTGATCAAGGGACTTCCAGGTCGCCTTATGGATGTCGCGATGTTTAAACCTGGTACTACTTATGACTATGTTCCTGCCCGCGGCAAAATCTATTAGCCTCTCTCCGTTACCGGAGGTTGTTTCATGAAGGCTAAATCGGCCGACTGTCGAGCCAAAAACTCCTTCTCTCCCAATTTTAGCGTTAAAGTCGCCAATCACGATCTTTATGTCGTGATCGGGGCAGCGCTCATATAATTGTTCCAGGCGCTCATAGAATTCGTCTTTTATCGAAGCGCCGTTGTCTTCCGTTGGGGCGTGTGCATAGATAAGACTAATATTAAAATATTTAGCCTTAAGTCTGAGTGCGGCTAGTCGCATGTCCACTGGTGTGAAACTGATGACAGAGCGACGAAGTCTTGCACTGACTGCAAAGCCGCATCCAAACTCATGCTTGGAAGCATGTCAGCTGTAGTAGATCTCCCAGGGTGCATTGGTTGTTGATGTTCTTTTCACCATGCTCCCCTGTCCAATCCATCGCATTTCCTGAAGTGCGGTAACGTCCGATGAATATTTCTCAAGGACATTCACCAACTGGATACCAGCACCTTCTCTGTTGAGGGTGCGAACATTGCAGGTGCATATCCTCAAATCGTGGTCCTTAAAACGTTTGCGTGTGTCGTCGTCAGAGGGGGTCCGTATCCGAGGCATTGTTGTCGCAGTTTTCATTGGTGGAGTTTTTTTGACGGCGGTGGGTACCAAACCCGATGCACCAACCCTATATATTGTACCCTGTAGGGAGGGCTCGCCGCTCACGTTAGCCAGAAGTTTTGCGGATGCAAAGCGTTCTGTTTACAGTGGTCACCAACGAGGAGGTGTGAGTCGACTTGAGACGCAGTAAGCCAGGATCGCGCTGGGTTCGCCAAGTTGAACCGATCAGCCGCTTTACCTCACTACATACGCCCCCATTAGGTCCAGAATAACTATGACTAGAAATTTCTGGACGACCACCTTTATAAGTACCTTTGCTTATTTGAAATTTAAAAAAATTTAGTCCAGCAATAGTTTTAAGTTTTTTCTGTTTGGTGGTAAATTTGTCATAGCCCAAATGCAATGTTTTCTTAACAACACTAATATTAGAAAGTCTTATATTTTAAATTTATGCTCCGAGCATTCGCCGAGCATTTAAAATATAAGACTTATTATTTAACTTTTCCGGCTCAGACTCAAAAATTTTATAGAAAATTTACGCATGTTTGGGAGCTACAAGGTTTCCAAAATCAGTGTCTGAATTGTAATTTTTATGAAAGATAAATATATCCCTTGGTTCAGTTTCAGACTTCATCACTTTTCCTCAATTCTTTGGAGCACTTTTCACAGTTCAAGTTGGGAATAATTTTAAAAGCTACGTATCCAATAAAATATCTTGTAGATCCTAGTTCCAAATTAAATATTGCAGAACCGAATACATCTTTTGATATTGTGTTAAAGTGTTCCTCGTTGCAGAATTCAATAACGGCATTTGCTTCAGTTCCAGGAATTTCGCAATCAAACAACGTTTCATTTTCACTTAACAGCAGACCTGTACTTAGATCCGGAAGTTCATTGTCTTCGCAGTTAGTTGTTGAGCTCGATATAATGATTTTTCATATCATAATTTTAGCAATTGTGGTATTCAACTCTGCAACAGATGGATTATGGTTATTGCCACCTTTTTGTCTTAAGACTGCAAACGTGTTTTCTAAAATATCTTAATTGAAAGCTTTCGTCATTACACAAAATATTGAGCTTTCCTTCAACGAATCTTCTGATAGCGACATAATTTCATTCAACGTAATTTTCATGCCATCTAAGAAATACACTCGATTTTTACTGTCCACAAACTTAATATCTTCAAGATAACTTCGAAAATGTTTTATGTTTCATTGTATAATCTTTGGTAAAACGCAGTAGATGGTAGAAGATGGACGAAGATAGACGCTGCACAGTGTGTCGTTTCAGCAATCTAGATGATGAAAAGGGAAAAAAAAAGTTCTCAGAAAAAATATATTTTCACCAGGGAATCAATCCGAATCGTATTTCGGTTCCGGTTCCAGTTCTGGTACGTTCCGAAACTTGTGTTTCGGTAAAAGGTTCTGTTTTGGCTCTAATAATTTTTCGGTATTCGGTTCCGTACCGGTACCTGCTTTCTTATTTCGGTATACCGGTACGTACCGGTATGAACCGGTAAAATATGAAGAAATAGCGGTCATTGGTTATGCATTCATTCATTAGATTTCTTAGCGAAGACCCAATAAAAGTTATACGCTTACTTGCCCTTCTCAAAGGCCACACAATTGTGCAAACTTTGTAGAGATTTCTTTATTTTTATAAACTAGTTTCGGTTTTTCATTTACAGCTGTCTTCGTCCATCTTCTACTATCTACTGCGTTCTACTCTCGGTTTCGTCATCGTCCATTCTCTATACAGTGTGACCATCATTCGATTTTATACCAATACCTTAACACTTAAATATGGATACATGTATACATCTTGGCGGTCATTTTCAAATAATTCCAAAGACTTCAATTTGGAATTCGTTTTAAGCTCAGAAAAATTGATCACGTTTGATGCCATTAATCAGTTATGTGGAAATACTGAACTATTTGTAGTGTCCTGATTCTAAAGTATTTGTGCTGCTTTCCTCATTAAATTTTAGGTTGAACAGAAATGGATAACACAAGTACTTTTAAGTTTCGAGGTTAGCATTAGCATGACATTATAATGTGGGCCTAAGAATGAAGGATGCAATATTTTTCAAGAGACTGGTCTCGTGTTTTTCTATTTTACAATACAAAAGTTTTAAAAGACCAGGCTCCTTTTTGTTGCAAATTGCTTAAAAGTCTCCCAAAACTAAGTGTCAGCTTTAAAGTCTAGTCGTTGCACTCAATACCGAAACTGTACCAGTACAATGTTTAGGTTTATTTCGGTCTTTTAGGTTCCAAAAATATCGGTACTCGTATTCCGGTACACAATCAATTTCAAATATCGGTTCCAGTTCCGGTTCCGGTTCTGAGTTTTAATCGGTTCTTTTCGGTATACGGTTCCGGTTCTGGTTCTGGTTTGATTCCCTGATTTTCACACATGTTATACCACGAAAATTCACAAAAAATAAACCAAGAATTGAGAACTCAGAAGTAACGGGACATTAAAGATAAAAAATGTTTTGGCTTGTAGATGTAGATGACTAATAGCTTATTTCCACTGGCTTCATTTCATCTTTCATTTTCATTTCTAAAAATGATGCTGTTTCCAATGGAAACTTTCCATTGACAAATCGTCATCATTTTGACTTTCGCAACGCCACGTTGACAAAAACAGCTGAATGGTTTGATTTAAAAAACAGGCGCCACATTCAAACTCACGTTGGCCTTTTGAATATTTAGCCAAAAAATGACATACCAGTCAGGAAAGCAGTTACGCAGGCGAACGCATTGTTATCGCCCTGAATTATCAGCAGAAAGCTAAATATACAACTTTTTTGTTTAACTAATTTTTAATTTAAACAAAATTGCGCCTACTTTTTAAATTCAAATCAACAGTTTATTGGTGATGACACTTTCTATTTCCAGCGAGTATCGAGTAGTGCCAGAGAGTAGCGAGTACTTTTTAAAAAAATACCAAATTCCTTTGTGCCATCATTTTTGAGAAATGAAAGAAATGAAGGGCAAAATGCAACAACAATTTGTATGGAAGAAATGATATCATTTTCTTCATTTCTTGTCATTTCAAGAAATGAAGCTTCATTTCTTTGGTGGAAAGAGGCAATAAGACGGAAATTAAGTGCAACTTTAATTGATTGAACTGAAAAAAAAACGTATATTCGCCATAATGTTTTTGTTTTAAATTTTTGTGCTGATATACTAAGTTAATTTTGCATCAAAAGAGGACAGAAAACTATTTGACTAAAAACGTTGAGAAGCTTTTAAAAATTTCATTTTTTTTAACCTTATTTTTTTGTTTTGAAAGAGTGGGAAAGAAAGTGTTTCAAAATGCATAAGTTTGTTTTGCACCGATTTGCACAAAGCTGTTTTTTTTTTCGATAGACTGTAAGTCAAGTTGGTGTTCGATGTGTGGTCAGAAAATTTCGACTTAAATGAGTCTAACGCTGTGATACTTACAAATTTGGAATTCACCGATACTTCTCCGTTGAAACTAAATAAATTTTCTTCCATAAAACTTATCTAAACGATTGAGAAATGATAATTACTTTCGTAAATAAAATATTACATGGAAAATCCATCTCTAATTTTTAAGCTTTTTTTTTTAAACTAACGAACGGTGCATGTCCGACCCCCCCTCTGGAACAATCTTTTGCTTATTTTGACCTCATAAGTACAAAAACATCATAAAATAATTTTCATTTTCTAAATTGTTTTAAACGACACACAGTGGAATGTAAATAAAATGGACAAGACGAGACAGACAGACAAAAAACCAGTAAGAAAGTCTGTCGGGCCCGACTGTAATATACTCTGTACCTATGGTAGCAGCGTTGGTGCTGATTGAATAATGCTTGCTGACAAACAGATGGCGCCACTACATGCTTTGCTTGTTGAGGGATTTTAAAAACTGACCAATAGAAGGCGCCACTACTGTGACCCAGCCAGCCAGAGCTACGGAAGCCAACTTTCTTTTGGTCATCACCTAAGCATAGTTCATTCGATCTCTATCATTCCTTCTGCAAATCGATCTTCGATTGATTTCGGTTAACTTTTTTTTACTCATAGCTTGTGTATCGTTCCGAATTTATCATTCCTTCAGCAAATCGATAAATAATTTTGATTACTGGATATCTCTAGAAGGTACGAACAATCTATCACCAAAACTGTGGAAGATATGACGTTTTTTCCAAATTGCGGGGGCGGGAGGGTGCGTATCGAAAATTGAAAATAAACTTGATCTGCCTGCAAGTATTAGAAATATATGTCCCATACTATGTCAAACCTCTATCTCTTACCATCTCTGAGATCTGTGCGTTCACAAAGACGGACATGGCGGCTATATCGACTCGGCTGTTGATGCTGATCAAAACTATATATACTTTATAGCAGGCATGCCCAAAAGCAGCATTCGGCAGAGCACTCACTAATACTTACAAAGAAAAGCTAAGTAAGGCAACAACAAAATCACATGAAATTGTTGTTGGTCAGTTTGCTTGCGCGCGCAAGCACCAATGAAAGAAGAGAACAAACCCGGTTTTTGTTCTACGCACCGCATACACACGAAATCGTTTGCATGTGTGTCGTTTTGTATAACTCGCGCCCTGCATGTATACGATCATTGATTTCCTATCTTCGGTGCAATTACAAAAACAAAACGTACCCAAAGAGCATACGGTTGGGCATCGCCGCTTTACAGGGTCGGAAAAGATTCCTTCTCCCTGTAACATACCTTTGGTACAGAGTATAAAAAGTTTTCACATTTTTGAATTTGGTAAACATATCAATTTTTTCTCGGTGTACACATGAAATTTTTTTTTTTATTTCTATAACGTTATTCAATGCATTTTACATACAAATTAATTTGGTTTTACTAGTTTTCTTATTCTGGCCCAGAGGTCGACATAAGTGATAGCTGTTAACAGGCTGTCTGAAAAAAACAGTCGTCGCCCGACACGATGAAAAAGGGATATGACGTCTTATCACTGTCTTTCAATCAATGAGAGATTTTTCGCTCTCTTTGACCATTTGATTCCATTAGACACTTTGCTAGGCCGAATCTGCCGATAGTGTCTTTTACGCTTGTATGTGCGTTGCGCGTGGGCCTCCGTAAACTGTAAGTGTGTATGCGTGCTTGTGTGCTGTTTTGTTTCTATTCCCTTTCTTAAGTTTTTCCTGCGCTGACATTAATCTTGTTTTGCTCAGTTACTCATGCTCAGCTGCTGAGAGGAGAACAAGTTCCCATCAAGCCGTTATTAAAAGTGTTTCTCTCAACTAGAACTATAAAACAGAAATCACAAGATAAGCAAAATCAAGTGTTCTGTTAAGACTGCGCGCGTCCTTTAAATGTATCCCTGCCATTTCGGTGACAGGAACTAAAAATGAAATTAAATATCGTTTAACTCACGTTTATCCCAATATATCTTAAACCAGACGATAAAAATAGGAAGAATTGGTCAGTCAATTGAAAGATGAAGCCGAAGTTAATTAGTAAACAGAGCACTAAGACAATGTTAAGTTAACAGAGCTGACTGCAAGAATACTGTTACATGCCAGTATTGACCTTCTAGAAAAGTAGATTTGCTTGTGTAAAAAGATCAACTGGTATAGATCGTTTCACTGATTGATGCCATGATCTGAACCATAGTCTCAAAAGATTTGACTGAACCATCACTCTCATTGAACTACTTTCAATTAAATGAACTGTCTGACTTTATGTATCTATCTATTCATAACAAAATGCGACTTAATTCAAGTAAATTCATTTTTCACCCTTAAGTAGCAAGCGTTTGCCCCTTTGAACTATTTTGTTCTAGTATACGTAAATTGTATATTATTGAAATGTCGATTATCTGCACTCGAAACAATCATCAATCATGTTCTCGCCTAATGCCACTTCACAAATAGTGGGCACCCCACCAGCTACCCCAAGTCTAAGGAGGGGCATTGTTCTCACTGTTGTTGTGGTTGTTGTTTGCTGCTGCTGCTGTTGTCACTCAAGGGCCGGGCCTAACGTTTGTCCACATTAACTACACTTAATTCAAATTGTCAGCATACATGTCCGCACTCTTTTACTCCTTCTTTATCGGCCCAACTCATTCACGCTCGAGTTCATCATTCAAGTGGCAAACTTTTTTGTTGTTGTTCCATTCCCAGCTCTATAAAAGCTGCATAAATTATGCAATAAAAAGGCAAATTGTCGTTACAATTGCAAAAGAAAAAAGGAGAATAAAAATAGCTATGCAGTGCGTTAAACTGCATAAAAGTACAACAATTATGACTGGGGGGCCACCCTTTATATCGTCTGATTAGAACTTATGGGGCTTCCGTTATGCGCGTTTCTTTAATTGCCGATAAGTAGAGGATAATTGTTTCTTATACTCACACTTTTGTTGTTTTTGCATTTTGCATGCCTGAGAAGTTGGGGAGGTGTTGAAGTGCTGTGCAGCTGCAGCTGTTGAATGGAAATTGATGGCTTATGAGTGCCAGCAATTGGTTAAAGGGTGGTCTGTACATATATACAAGCAATTAGCAAGTTATTTGCACATTTGTTAGTCTACAAATTGAGTTAGAGTCTATTATTTCAAACTCTGAAAATATTTCATACAAAAATTTCTCAAGTTATTTTTGTCGATTTGATTTTTATCAAGAAAATGTAAGCAATAGACAGAGTGACCGTACAACAAAACATTTTGAGCTAGATTGTGCGAAAAACTGTCCAGCTTTTTAATGAAAATGTCCAATCAGACCTGGTCACACTAAAAGTGACCAAGGCCAGAAATATAAAGGACTGTATATCGTTCCCCCCCTTGGCATGTGCCTGGTTTGGTAAAAGTAAACTCTCAAGCTGGCTTAAGTTTCTTCCAAGACAAAAGAAGAAGCTATCTTAATCTTCTGTACAGAGGGAAAATAACCGAAAACATTGAACTCAAGATCTGCACAAACGTTACAAAAAAATAGGTGCATGAAATGTTTTTCTCATTTGTAAAGGTTGACTTTTTAGCAGCTTTCGGATTTGATTACACAAAAAAATACTTTCAATCTTTATTTGATGTGAAGGAATTATATTTTGTGCATGTGTATCAATTTTCCGAAGTAAGATCTTCTCAAATACTTTTGATAAGCATGGCAGCAGGCTAATGGGTCTATATGATGACGCTTGTGTTTTATCCTTTCCTGGTTTCTGAATCATTATGATTGTCGATTTCTTCCACTGAATTGGAAAGTATCCACATCGCAGTACGGCATTGAAGATTCTCGAGATGTATGTAATGGCAGGACTTGGAAGTTCCATAATCATTTTAGGCGTAATAAGATCATGTCCTGGTGCTTTTTTGGGATTGAGTTCTGTTATAACTTTTTTTATTTCAAGCGAATGAACTTTGATTGGGTAAGTCTGTGCGGCAGTGGGAATCAGTGGCAGTGCATATGCATTGGTTGGTGGATTCGGCTGGAAAACATTTCTTAAGTGAAGTGCAAAGACATTTGCCTTTTCTTTGTCGCTGCGGGCCCATTTTCCTCTCTGATCCCTCAAAGGCGTATCTACCTTTGCAGGTGGCTTTATGCTTGCGTGTGCTCACCATAGGGGGAATTTGGTGCTTGTAGGCGATAGTTTTTCGATGTAACGGCTATGGGCTAGCAGCTCCTCAGCTTCGAGTGCTTTGTGATGTCTCAGGCGAGTCCTTGCAGCAGGCGACCGGTTGCTCTGCCATTCTCTTCTTGCACGCCGCTTTTCAGTGACCAGCCGGTCTATAAAGCTGTTCGTTAATCTACGATCTTGCTTAGGTGTTGTTGTTGATGGTGTTAGTGGGCTCGAGTGATGAGCTGCAGCAGTAATGATTGAGCTCAGGGCTCGGATTGAATTTTCAATGTCTTCTTCGCTGTTTATGGTTGGGCTCAGTTCAATGTGACTGCTTATATATTTTTTGTATTTGAGCCAGTTTGTCTTATGTGATGTCAGTCTCCGAGGATACTCTCTGATCTGAGGACACTCCAGAAGGGTAAAAATAATCGGAGAATGGTCTGACGACAAATCTGCGAGTGCTTCTGCAGTTACCAAATTTTGTGGAACTTTTCTTGTTATGGCAAAGTCTATAAGGTCGGGTATTTTCTTGGGATCTGCTGGCCAACATGTAGGCCTACCCGGAGATACATAGTCGAGTTTGTTTGATGCGCGCATAAGTACGCTATACAGTTGCTTTCCTTTTGGATTAGTCAGTCTAGAGCCCCAGTGCGGATGTTTCGAGTTATAGTCATCCGCGGCTAAAAAGCGCTGACCTAATGTATTAAAGAAATCTAGAAATTGATTTTCTGATATTGCGAAGCGTGGCGGACAATAAACCGCCGACAAGGTGATATTGCCTCTTTTAGATTCTACACATATTGATGTGGCTTGTAGGTAGTTTTCCGAAAATCCCGATAGTGGGTAATGCTTAATGCGGTTTCTGACTAGGATGCCAGTTCCGCCATGGGCTTTACCATCTGGGTGATTTGTGCCATAAAATGCATACCCCGGTAATTGAAAGTTATATCTGTCCGTCAGATGAGTTTCCGCAAGAAGCATTATGTCGATTTCATTGTCTTGGAGAAATTTTGATAACTCCACTTTGTGGCGAGGAATGCCATTTGCATTCCAGAGTGAAACTCTTAGGAGAGCCATTATTTGGTTTGTTGCGAGGCGAGCATTTGAATGAGAATGCCTTGATACCTCATTTGTTCTTGCATTGCGTTTTGCATAAATCCAATGAATTCCTTCAGTGTTTGCTGCAACGATAAAAACATGCTTTCTAAGCTACTATAGTTTGATGGTTGTTCCGCTTGTTTATTAATTGTTGGCAGAGCCGGATCAGTTCGTGTATCGTGTGAGATTGTGGCTGGCGATGTGGGTCTATTCATTCCTAGTTTCAATGCACTTGCAAAAGAAACGCCTTGGGTAGTACTCGATGGGACAAACGACGATCTAGCAGCTTTGGTAAAGAAAACTCCAGGAGTCGATTGCGAGGGTGTAAACTGATTAAGGTTTCCATTGGAACGTGCAAATTCAGTGCGCGTATTAATCCTGCTCTTCAGATCTTTGTAGACTGGGCAACCTCGATAATTTGCAGTGTGGTTGCCTCCACAGTTACTGCTCTTTTTAACAGAAGGGTCCTCCTTGCTCGCAGGACATGTGGCAGTGTTGTGCAGCTCTCCGCATGCTACACAAACAGGTCGTAGAGCGCAGTAGGTAGTTGGGTTCCGAGCAAAACACGGGACCATTGAGCAAGTCAACCGTTTAACTTCAGATATTCGGACTGCGTATGAGCACCACGAATACTGCTCTGCCATTTTCCTAGATGTTGCCCAAGCGTTTGACCGCGTTTGGTTGGACGGGCTTATATATAAAATTAGGAAACTGCTTCCTCCAAATACACACAAACTCTTAGAATGTTATGTCAGCAACAGAGTTTTTTCTGTTCGTCAAAATGAGTACACAACGGAAGAGTTCATCATTGGAGCCGGAGTGCCACAGGGTAGCGTTCTGGGTCCTTTTCTGTATGTATTGTACACTGCCGACATCCCAACAGACCCCCGACTAACAATGTCCACTTTTGCTGATGATACGGCAATTCTAAGCAGATCACGATGTCCAATTATCGCATCCAGACTCTTGGCAAGCCACCTATCTCACGTGGAGGAGTGGCTGGCCAACTGGCGCATAAAAATTAACGAGCAAAAGTGTAAACACGTGACGTTCACACTCAACAGAAGCACCTGTCCCCAGATATCCCTAAACGCGACTATGATACCACAATCAAACGATGTTGTTTACCTTGGTGTCCACCTCGACAGAAGGCTCACTTGGCGCAAACACATAGAGTCGAAAAAACTTCAAATAAGGCTAAAGGCCAACAGCCTTCACTGGCTAATTAACTCCCGTTCCCCTCTAAAACTGGAATATAAAGTCTTACTGTACAAAAGCATCATAAAGCCTGTCTGGACTTATGGCTCACAGCTATGGGGAAATGCCTGTGCGAGTAGTGTGGACATCCTTCAAAGATCACAATCAAGAGTTCTTAGAACACTCACTGGAGCGCCATGGTACATTCGCAACGAGTGTATCCACAACGACCTGAGGATCCCATCGGTCGAAACTGAAATACAGAAAATAAAGCGCAAATATTCTGAAAAACTTCTAGCCCACCCTAATGAACTTGCACAATCTCTCACCCTGCAAGCAACGCATTCTCGCCTCCGAAGAAAAGATCTACCAACCCAGCGACTGAATTAAAGGGCCGCAGAACATAAACCAGCTCCAATAGGAGATGGTTGTACAATAGATTTTAGATTAAGATTTGAAAAATTATTGTTAGTCTCATTAAGAGAAGATTCAATAAATACAAAAAAAAGCTAAAAAAAAAAAAAAAAAAAAAATCTTTATTTGAGTTGATAGAACGATGTATATAATTTAATGTTTAAAGATAATTTCATGTAAATGTTGACCGCGGCTGCGCCTCAAAAGGTTCATTTGCTGGGTCCAATCTTTGCATACTCTCTCCAACATAACGGCCGGTATGTTACGAATAAATTCTTCAATATTGGCTTCCCGTGCGTCGACTGTTGCGGGCGTGTCGCCATAGACATGAGCTTTAGCATAGCCCTAAAAAATTAGTCTGACGTCTTTATTGCACGATCTAGGCGGCCAATTGACCGGCCCCAAACGTGAAATAAACTGTTCACCGAACTCGCTTCTCAATTGGGCCATAGTTTCGCGTGCTGAGTGACATGTGGCACCGTCTTGTTGAAACCACATGTCAGACAAGTCCAGCTCTTCCATTTTGGGCAAAAAAAGTTTGTAATCATCGCACGGTAGCGCTCTCCATTCACAGTAACGTTCCTGCCTTCGTCATCTTTAAAAAAGTACAGTCCAATGATGCCACCGGCCCATAATCCACACCAAACAGTGCATTTTTCGGTATGCATTGGCAGTTGTTGCAATGCTTCTGGCTGCTCTTCACACCAAATATGGCAATTTTGTTTGTTCGCGTATCCATTCAACCAGAAATGAGCTTCGTCGCAATTTTCCGATAAAAAGGTAGATCTTCATCCAACTTTGCCAGCGCCCATTCACCAAAAGTTAGCCGTTGTGGTAAGTCGTGCGGCTTCAATTCTTGCACCAGCTGTATTTTAAAAGGTTTTATACCCAAATCCTTCTACAAAATTTTCCACGTAGTGGAGTAACAGAGGCCTAATTGCTGCGAACGGTGACGAATCGGTAATTCACGGTCATTGACAACACTGGGGGATACAGCTGCGATATTTACCTCTGTCCGCACTCTACGTAAGCGTGTTGGTGGTTTAATGTCCAATAATGTAAATTTGGTGCGAAATTTAGACACAAGATTCCGAAAAGCCGCCTCAGAAGGTCGCCCAAACTGACCATAAAATGGAAGAAGTGCACGATGCACTTTCTTAACCGAGCATAAATTTTGATAATAAAATTCAATAATCTGCAAGCGTTGTTCGATTGTAAGTCGATTTATGGTTAAATTATAGACCAAACTGAACATGTTTGACAGTAACATGTGACACGAAAACAGCTGAGCTGCCAAAAACAGTGTGACCAAAAAGAAAGTTGCTAAAAAATCACCCTTTAGTACAATGTTCTCACAATTTTAGAACCACCTTTTGAGATAGCAAAAACTCAAGTCGAGTTGATATCGTTACGTTTTTAAGAACATGATTTGAGTTGATATTGTTCCGTTTTTAAGAACATTTTATAATCGACTCGGTAAAAAATTTGATTTATTTAGGATCGATCAGGTGTGAGCGGTATCCTCACATGTGGGAGAAATAGGGAACGGGAACATACATACATCTTTGAATTGGAAGGGAAGGGAGGTAGGGCAGGCCGCCTGGATATGATATGCGCGCTACTGTTTCTCCACCCATTGATGCCGTAGGATCAGTGACATCGCTGTACAACAAACGTCAACGACTCCAACTGTCTCGTTTCATTATAGAAAAACACAGAAAAATTTGTTTGGACTCGACAAGCCGGGTTTGGTGTTCTAAAAAGCAAATATTATCCGTTTGAGAGCAACTTTACTCATTCCAGGAACAATTGAAACATTTGTTGTCAAGAATTTTGACATCTTGTTCATATTTTAAGTTGAAGGCAACTTGTTTTCTGAACAGGTTTTTTCCCTCTGTGTGCCATTAGGTGGCAGTTAGTCTACGACAAGCCTAAGCAATTCAATTAAATCGTACGACCTACAAAAGTAATTTGCTGCGACGACCTTTATCTTATAACAACAAAATTTTTGGCAACAAGCATAAAAGATTTCCACCTTTTTGCCAAAGCATTAAACTAATTTTCTATGACTGAACATTAAACACAATTTCCCCAGCCTAGACTGAATTGGGGGGGTGAATCTTACCTGGATGTGTGTGCAAAAGGCAATTATGTATGTAGTTTCCTTAGGGGAAGGTGCTGGCTGACTGGCTGGATGTGTGTGTGAGTAAATCTCAAATGAGTTTGCCCAAAACTCAATCTTGGCATAAAGGCTTTGATTAACATTTTAACAAAGCAGCCTGCCTTTCGGCTTATCAATATTCATAACTTTGTTAAAGCTAAATTGTATCAAAAAAATCAAGTGCGTAGCTCTAACAATTTTTTGGAGGGATACTCACATTATGCACAGCTCACTTTAGCCAGCTGCCACACATGTTTATTATTAACAAGTTAGAAACTCGGTAATGCCCGAGTGTAATATACTCTGTGCCGAGTAGCAGGTGAAAGCAGCGCTGCTGCTGCATGCGTCAGCGAACTCTCTTTTGATCATAACTTGAGTAACGTTTATCACAGATGGCGCCACTACTTGTTTTCGAAAAATGCCTGTTGAGGAGTTTTTAAAACTGACCAATAGATGGCGCCACTACTGTGACCATGTGGCAGCTCTGGTCATACTTATCATCGTAATCACATGTAACCGATCTCAAGTTGGCATCCGACCAATTTTTCAGATCTTACATTATGCGCAGCCTGCCAGACGATCGTTCATACTTATGGAAATACGTATATGGATCTTCATCGCATCTTTCATCATCGCCGATGTTCATCCACAACGATCCCCATACTTGATCGACCACAAGCAACCTGCTACAACTCGAGACGTTTTTTGTTTGGCAATTAATGCCAGCCTGAGTCTACCTACAAGTTCTAGATCTTAAAACAAAGTCCATAACAAGTGGCAAACAAAGTCTCCCACAAGTGGCAAACTCGTTGTACAATACCCAGTACTATTAACTCTGCAACTTCAGCCCTGCTTGGGCGAACTTTCTAATCGACGCCCACTCGAATCAACGGCCTCCACGCGAGGTTACCATCGACGCAACTAAGCAAATCTGTACTCGGTGTACATACATGCTCACTACTACGGATTTATCAGTTTCAGTTCACAACGAGAAGTATACGCAAGCTTTTCCCCACATTGGGACTTATACAAATCCTGTAGAAGATCGCCCCGGACATAGATCCCGGCTGTACTCAAAACTTAAAGATCCTTCGATTCCCGATTGTTTGGCATTATTACATTTTTTCATCCTCTTTGGTATTTTTACGCGATTTAATGATTCGTCAGTCACGGAATGTGTTTAGAAACATTCTGCATGATCTTGACTGTATTCTTAATTATTGGTAATCCATGGTATTTATCGCGATTCAGTATTGTCATTATCATGCTAATGTATTTGCGTGTGGTCACTTGTGGCTTTGAAAAACAGTTTCTTAAGTAATTAGCGGTTTTATCACCGTGGAGATCCTTTTGCTGCGAATTGCACTTATGCATTGATCCTGGCATGATTTTTCACTTGATTGGCACTAACTTTGGCTCACGACCCGAGAGCCGTTCGATGGCTCCCTGCTCACGAGCTGTGGCTCATAGCTCAGAGCCGTAAGCTGTCGCTCACGAGCTGAGAGCCGCTCAGTGCTCCCGGCTCACGATCAGCGGCTCTCGGCTCCGAGCGAGAGCCGAAAAAAGAGAGAGCGCGAGGCTCGATAGGGAGCAATTACGAACCCTGGACTCAACAGTGACTTTACAGTGATTAAGCAGTAATATAACAGTGACTTAACAGTGACTTAACGGTGACTTAACAGTAACTTAACAGTGAATACACAGTGACTTAACAGTGACTTAACAGTGACTTAACAGTAACTTAACAGTGACTTCACAGTGACTTAACAGTGACGTAACAGTGACTTAACAGTGACTTAACAGTGACTTAACGGTGACTTAACGGTGACTTACCAGTGACGTAACAGTGACTTAACAGTGACTTAACAGTGCCTTAACAGTGAATTAACAGTGAATTAACAGTGACTTAACAGTGACTTAACAGTGACTTAACAGTGACTTAACAGTGACTTAACAGTGACTTAACAGTGATTTAACAGTGACTTAACAGTGACTTAACAGAGACTTAAAAGTGACTTAACAGTGACTTAACAGTGACTTAACTGTAGGTCAACAGTGACTTAACAGTGGGTCTAAAGTGACTTTTCAGTGACAACTGTGCCCATACCAGAAACACAAGGCGTTTGCGTTCCTGAACTTAATTGAAAATCTACTTGTGTTATTAAAGATAACTGTGTTTGCAATGGACAGAAAATCTCTCTCACTAACATTGTAAGACTATTTGGGGAAACACACACGTACAAAGGCCACAGACAGCGCAGCTCTGCTCGTTGTGCCTGATTTTGCTGGTGAGTCGCATTGGAGTTCCCAAGCAATTATGGCATTAAAGGCATGAGGATGGAGTTGTTTTCAGATTGTGGACCAAGCAAAAACCGCTAATAATTTGGTAGAGATACCAATGAAACAGCTGTTCGGTAAACTAGGCTCCTTTGTGGTGTGGTATGTTTCTTTTTTAAAGTTGTGTGCAAATATAACGAGACTTCAAGCCAGCAAAAACTTTAAGGTTTCAAAATGATTTTCGTTTGAAAAATTCAGTTAGACAATGAATTACAATCCTTATCAGTCTACAACAAAAGATGGTCCCACAACTAATGTCGTTTTTCACCATATATTTCTTTATAGAATCAAAAATATATTTGTTATATTTCAGAAATCATAGTCCAAAATCTGTTCAAAATTGGTTTATTTTTTCTTGCTATTTTAAGATTAAGTATTTCAATTTGTAAAAATTTACTATTAGATTAATCGTCGTAAAGAGCTTCGCTCTTTTTTTGTAATCTTGCACATTCCCAATTTGGGGGCTTATTAGCGCCTTAACCCCCCCCTAGCGCACACCAAGCTACAAAACTTTGTAATCAACAATTTAAGTTTTGTAACTAATGTTTCTGGGTTCAGCCGCAACTCCCTAGACGATTGATAAACATTTTCAACATTTTCCATATCACGCACATTTTGTGCACATCCCCCCACTCCATCATCCCCTCCGTCATTGGCCGTTAATTTAACGCCCCGTCTAACTTCAATCTGTGGCCCAACACTCACACACACCCGAAAAAAAAAACACATTGAATCAGCATAAAATCTACATTATGAAAAGCTTTAGCCTCTCTACACGCTTCGAGTACGAAAATTTTATTAAAATTACTCTTGCCTTGGCTGAGCTCCAATATGCTTTCCGGCTTTTTACCTGCCTGCTCCGCTCTGTCTATCTGTCTCGGTCATAAAATTAATAGCCTACGCCTGGTTTACGACACAGAAAAAAAAAAATCAAATTACCTCGAAAATTTCCAAAGCTCGGGATATTTTTTAGTCCTTGCCTACCGCCAGGATAGGCATCATGAAGTTTCATTTTGGACGGTGCCAGGCAGGCACAAAAATTGTTCTATATAATTTTTGCTAGCTAAAATATGTCCAACGATAGTCAAGTTCGTTGTGGCATGTGGCTAATTTAGTTGGCATCGACCAGATTTACGGTAATCTTGATAAAGAAGGGGAAGATACTACTATTGTCGCCATTGTGTGTATTTTATAGGATAGAGAAGGCGCACCACAAAAATGCTGAACGAACAATAGAGGGAATGCTTTTGCTATGCAAATTGCTTGATGAGAATATATAGGTAGACATAAATTAAATTGTGGCCAACAGGGGCTTGTACATAAAATACCTGTAAAAGTTATCAATGAATATGGCTCAATATGTTATAGTGGCTTTTTGGTTCTTTCCATTAAAATTTGTATTGCCTACCGGCTAGAGTTTGTCTCTATGCAATCATTCTGAAAATATAACTTCGAGAGGGTTGCATGTTCAACGTTGTCGACTGCTGCTATTAGGAAGTGCTTGAAAAAATGGTAATTTCTCGTAACTTTAATGTCTACATTAATATGAGGTAAGATTATCGTGAGAAACAAGCACGTTTCGTTCAACAGAGCTTGAGGAGCTCACACTTTTTACACGGGTTTCCATTTACACACGGCTTACCATTTACAATGTCAATACGGGTTTGTCTTGACCATTTATTTACAGCGTCTGCCTTCGTCCATCTCAGTCTGTCTACTCCTTCTCGTGCATCTTCTGTCTTCCATACTTATATATCTATAGGACCGACTAACTGACTGATTATCAACCCACAACCAATGCCGCTTACCCTAAGCGGTTTGAAATTTGGCAAAGACCTTTGTTTAGTTATGCAGGAAAATTTGGAAAATTTGGCTCAGAAGAGGTGAAAATGCCAAGCAAAAGTTTCTCACATGGCTGTGTGTGTGTATGCGTGTTATGTGTTTTTTTTTGTACAAAGTCAAAGCGCTTTCGGTAAGAGCGCGAGAGATCGTGAGCGTGAGAGAGCGAACGTAAGAGAGTGAGCGAAGAGGAAGTGAAAAGGGAGTGAAGACGGTGGACGAGGGGGGGAACAGTGGGAGAGTGGGGAAAAGCAGCAAATGCTGGGGAAGAGTGGAGGGCAAACTTGAATTTAATATTAATTAAAGATTGGATGCGTTGAGGTCAAGTTGTGAATTCAGTGTGTTCATGATACAACTATAACAGGTGTGGCGCTCAGCCAACATTTTGAGCTAAGCGCTAAAAGCGCGAGGGAGAGCATAAGAGTGAGCGCGAGAGCAAACGCAAACACAGAAATGTAGTATGTGTCTGTGTGTAGAACAAAAAATCAAATCTGTTACAGATTTACATACATATATTTCCATGAGCAAATTTTCCCATGACACACACACTTTTTTATACTCTGTACCGAATGTACATAGAGTAAATTAAGTTTGTGCAAAAGTATGTAACAGGGAGAAGGAATCGTTTCCGACCCTATAAAGTATATATATTCTTGATCAGCATCAACAGCCCAGTCTATATAGCCATGTCCGTCTGTCTGTCTGTCCGTCCCTTTGAACGAAGAGATCTCAGAGATGGTAAGAGATAGAGGTTTGACATGTATGGGACATATATTTCTTATATTATATTATACTTGCAGGCAGATCAAGTTTATTTTCAATTTTCGCCACGCCCCCTCCCGCCCCCGCAATTTGGAAAAAACGTCATATCTCCTACAGTTTTGGAGATAGATCGTTTGTTCCTTCTAGAGATACCTTGTAAACAAAATCGATTTATCGATTTGCTGAAGGAATGATAAAGATCGGATGAGCGATACTCAAGTTATGGGCAAAAAACGGCCAGTTAACACCACCCACCCCCCCACCAACAACCACAGCAACATACCCTAACCGTTCAACACAGGCAATCTTAGTGCAAGAGAGAAAGAGAGAGAGAGAGAAACTTAGAGAGCGCACCGCGTTGTGCGCGGGGTGTTAACTGGCCGTTTGACTCCTGAGCAAATGCGAGTGTAAGGGTACAGAGTATGTTATAGTCGGGCTTGACCGACTTTCTTTCTTGTTTTGTTTTGATCTTGGTTCAACGAGACGGGACTTATGCCGAAGTTTTTCAAAAAATATTTGTCTACATTTCTTGTAGACAAAATGAAGCCAATCCTACTAATATCCAACAACAAAACTTTTCAATTTCTTAAAATCTTGGACGCGGACGAAGTCGCCGCGGGCTCAGTTGATTCTTTATATACACACTGACCATCGTCTCTGTGTAAAAATATCTTAACGCTAAATTATCGTTATATCTGTACATATTGGCGACTATTTTCAAATAATAACAAAGTCTACATTTGGCCAACCTGGCAATTAGATCCCCCTTGATCTTAACAGGATTCAATAGTTCCTCATAGCACGATCTGAGCCTAGCGGGCTCCAACACCCACTCGGGTCCAACGCTGCACGGTTCTATCCTGGTACAACAGCTCCACGGATCCATTTGGACTTATCGGCTACTTTCGGATCTACGGGTTTAACAGCTCAATGGTTCCGTATGGGTTCAACGGGTCCAACGGTTAATCCCAATCTCCGGCGATTTGTCCAAAACGGCCACAATTGAAGCAACGGTTTGACTGAAACTATACTGGCTGCCAACTATCATCCCGCTATTCAGCCCGCAGTCGTCTACACTAGCTGGCAAAATGACAGCTTCAGCGGATTGACCTAGGGCACCGCTCGAAAGCAATACGCACTGTCTTCAACAGGAACACTTCCTTCTGCAACGGCTGGCATTACGGCTTCATCCAGGAAACGGGGTTGATGTACGAATAAGTCTGCGGTCCCAGGGACATGTATATTTCGGTGTTTCGGCACACGAATTGGTCGAACGGCCGCTATTTATATGGGTTTCCATTTACACACGGCTTACTATTTACAATGTCAATACGCGTTTTTCTTGTCCATTCTATTTACAGCGTCTGTTATCTCTGTCTGCTTTCTCCTTCTTCCATTCTTCATTTACAGTGTCAGATCTCTGTCCTAAAATTCCTTAACGCTAAAGTATCTATATATTTGTACATATTGGCGCATAACAAACTGTGTTAAGATGCACTATATTCTCGGGGAATACCAAGCTGAATTCAGAGGTGGTTACTCGACTGTAGACAGTATTTTTGCATTGACGTCGATTGCCAAACAGTTTTTTGGGAGAAACGAGGAAAATGTTCACTTTTTTTGTAGACTTCAAAGCGGTTCAAATTTGATACAATCGACAGGCGCAGCTAAGTAATGCTGGAGTATCGACCAAATTTATTGCTATAATAGAAAGCCTTTATAGTCTAAATAAAAACATTGTCTGGGATGGAAACCAACTATCCGAATGGTTCGAAACGAGCTTAGGCGTAAAGCAGGGATGCTTGTTGAGTCCACTACTCTTTGCACTGTATGTGGATAATATTGTTGCAAATCTTCCCGGAGGTGTAGAGTTTGGATCTCAACGCATCAAAGGTTCTCATGTATGCCGACGATATGGTGCAATTGGCGGAAAACCCACAGGTAATGCAACAAATGTTGGTGCTCTCGGAAGTGGAGTATTCTGATAAATATCGATAAGTCGAAAATGATGGTAGTAAAGGATGGAAGAGGACGAAGAGCCAGAGCGGATAAATGGACACTAGGGGTGTTGCCAGAAACAGTACATGAGTACAAATACCTTGGCGTGCTACTGACTTCCAATATGTCATTTAAGAAACATTTGGCGCGGAAATTAACAGACGCCAAAGTCGCTAGTAATCGCACCTGGAATCAGTCTGGTGCCGATTCGAGAATGTGGAGAGATTTCTTCGTTTCTACATTAAAGGAGATATTCTTTTACCTTCATCTAAACACACCGAACTACGCCATATACATTGAGACGGGCCTTCCCTACTCAAATATACAAATTATTATAGGCACAAGTTTGTAATGTTAAATTGGCTCAACTGCACCAAACAACAGGGCCAGACCAAGCACTTCTCTCAATCTCTTGGTGAGTGTGCTTATAATTTTTCGCACAAGAGAAAGAAGAGAAGAGAGAATACCTACAGCTTAACGCCGAAACCGAACGGCAAAAATTTGAGAATTTTGCTTTTTCTTGGCTAATTACTTCACAGTTGGCGCCAATAGCTGGTGAAGATGACCGGATGTATAAAAGCTATTTATATAAAGAAAGAAAAAAACTTTTTATAAAACGGTCCTAGGCGGGATTGAACCCACACCTGCACCAGCAAGTCCTCTTGACTGCCGAAACCGCACAAACAATTATAGAATGGCCGCCACCACAAAGGACTCCTGCAGCATATGCGACAAAGTGGGACTTAAGCCATTAACCAAGGACAACGTTTTCAACTACTACATACCGCTTCATGGTCTGGTCAGCTACGCGGCGCTCTCTGTGAATGTGATGAATCCTCAAATTGTACCCAAGCTATTGCCCAAGAAGGACCTTACACTCAGAGAAAAAATAGAGAATTTCGCTCTTGAATCAAGAGCATTCGTTCTCAAAAGTACGGTAAGAGTGAAAATTCTTGATCCAAGAGTGAAATTCTTGATTCAAGAGTGAATTTTTGATCCCGACATTCCTGATTCAAGAGTTTCAGCTCTTGATCCAAGTATGAATATTTATTGATTCAAGAGTTTCAGTACTTGATCCAAGAACGAATAATTCTCAAAATAAAAAAATTCAAAAGAATATTGGGGGGGAATATTGGGGTGGGGGGTGGTAGAGACACTACCGACCCGACCCGACCGACGTTGTCCGTCTCCCTCCCCCCTTCCCCACTCACCATTATCAATCAAACCAACCCCAACCCAACCAAACTTGGTTTTAAACTGTGATTGATTTTGAGATAACCCCACATAGAGATTTTTTTTTTTGTTTGCGTACTTTTCTGGGACTTGAACACGGTACCTTGAAAGACTGAAACACACACAGGCGACGGGCAGCTCAACGAGCTCAGCTAACTTCCGTAAGCTAAAAGACGCGACGAAATCACACTTAAAAATAAACGCAGTTGCCTTTCGTACGCATCGCACAACAGCAAACTGCGCATGCGCTCTCACTCTGCGCTCTCATTCTCTCAACGACCAACTGCGCATGCGCCCTCACTCTCTGCGAGAGCGACATCAACGCTACTCTCTCAAAGTTAAGTTGCCCTCACAAATTCTTGAAAATTCAAGAGCGACTAATTTTTTTTCAAGAGCGTTCGTACTCAAATTATTCGTTCTAGTTTTTATACTCTGTACCGAAGGTACATAGAGTATATTAAGTTTGTGCAAATGTATGTAACAGGGAGAAGGAATCATTTCCGACCCTATAAAGTATATATATTCTTGATCAGCATCAACAGCCGAGTCGATATAGCCATGTCCGTCTGTCCGTCTGTCTGTCTGTCTGTCTGTCTGTCTGTCCGTCCGTCCGTATGAACGAAGAGATCTCAGAGATGGTAAGAGATAGAGGTTTGACATGTATGGGACATATATTTCTTATACTTGCAGGCAGATCAAGTTTATTTTCCATTTTTGCCACGCCCCCTCGCGCCCCCGCCATTTGGAAAAAACGTCATATCTCCTACAGTTTTGATGATAGATGGTTCTTACTTTCTAGAGATATCTAGTACTCAAAATCGATTATTTATCGATTTGCTGAAGGAATGATAAAGATCGGATGAACGATACTCAAGCTATGAGCAAAAAACGGTCAGTTAACACCCCCCACCCATAACCTAAGCATTGCGTTCAGCAGAAGCAATCTTAGTGAGAGAGAGAGAGAGAGAGAGAGAGAGAGACTTAGAGAGCGAACTGCGTTGTACGTTGTGTGTTAACTGGCCGTTTGACTCGTTACCAAATGCGAGCTGCGACATTAAGGGTGCAGAGTATGTTATAGTCGGGCTTGACCGACTTTCTTTCTTGTTTCTTAGTGTACAAATGTCTTCCTTGTTTCGACCGTCGTGGGCACTGCTTGCTACATTTACGGACGTCTCCATCTGAAGGATGTCAAGGGGCAGAAACGCGCAGCCTATGCATAAGATCCGTACTGGCCTGGGCTTTGATCAAGTCTGTTCTACCTAGAGATAATGCTCTTATGGCAACTGTTGCCGGCTTGGCTGCAGGAGCGGTCACTGTGAAGCTGGGTACAGATTATATACAGGCAATTGATGACAAGCTGGCGGCCAAGTAAACTAAGGAGTTTTTTGTGGGGCTTTGTGTATGTATGCAATGTGTGTGTGTATGTATTTGTGTGCTCACAGAAGGCAATAAAAATGAATTTCAATCCCAAAAGCAAAATTTTGAATAAATTTATTTAGTAAAACCAACAGCCACACACACTACCGGTGCGCCACACCCGATCACAAGGCAGGAGTTTGTAGGGGATTTTTAAACAGGAGTGTCAACTTTATTTGTAGAGAATTTTATAATGTTTAATGCTAATTAATGAATATTCTGTAACCCCAAATAATGTATCATAATGTTTATTTTTGAATTATAGTTAATGTCAACCTGCACCATTACCGGTGAACGATTTGATATCTCGGGAAGACCGGGGAAGTCAAGTGTAGTAACGGGAAATTCAGTATTGTGGCGCATATTTTCAGAAAATTTCAAACTCTTCACACGCATATTTTCAGTTGTGTCAAAGTAGCCTAATGATGCATTGACCTGAAAATATTCAAAGCTCTAACGAGTCTGGGGCACCGACGAGTTGATCCCAGGCTAGATCTCGTTGCAACGTTGCTTCACTTTATATTGTTATCAATAAATAATCCGGATCTTCGAACCCGTCGTCAAGTTTTAGGTTCGATTTGCGTACCGGTTCCTTAACCAACTTCACTTTGAAAAATATTTTTAACAATTTGATTAAGTTTCAATCGCCAAACGAGTTCTCTACTCGTTACTTTGAAGTATTAGTTACTTGACCATTCGCTTGCTAATTCTAGCTTTAACTAATTTACCCAGAAAATGCAACGTTTTCACTTAAAAGTTCACATTCAGCCAGCTCACACATACATAATTTAAGAGTCTATAATTAACCCAGACCATATTCAGACGTTTCTCTCCTTCCCTTAAAAAAAAAAGAGAAAAGAACAAGAATTATGACAGCTGCTAATTGCAGTAACCACAATTGCTGCTACCCATCCACTAGTTTGCAGAGCAATTTAAAGGCTGGCCAAAATGTTCAACTTTTACCACACACACACACACAGAGAGAGTTTGGTGCCTTGGAAAATAAACAAAAATGTAGAACAAATTATTACAATTACTTGCTCTACGTCTCTCTGCCCAGGATACCAAATAAAAACTTGAGCAACTTTAACAAAAATTAACCAACATAAAAACTAAATGAAAATAGAAAAGCGGAACTGAATGAGGCAAGTCAAATGCTGGCAAGGCGTTAAAAGCCAGCCACACTTTGGGTAATGGGCTTTTACTAAAGACAGAACTACCGGCTCCTTACTCCACCTGCTGCTGTCGTACAATGCGGCGTATGTGTAATATTTTGTGGTGCAAGTGCATGTTGACTTTGGCTCTCAGCACGCACACACTTTTCTTGTTTGTGCACAGACACAAAGTTGACCTACATAGAAAGCCTGGTTTGGTTTTGGAAGCCCCGCATGTTGCTGCATTTTCTTCAAATGAATATTTTTTTCGTTTCTTTTCTGTGAGGTCATTGTTTTGTCTGTATTTAGTTAATGGAAATTATTAAAAATGAAACGTCTGTGGCAACCAACTGAAGTAGAATAAAAGCATCCCTTTCCCGCCAACCCCTTACCCAAAAAAAAAAAATGCAGTGACTCGTGAAAAACGAACTGCATTTTTATTGCATGAGCCTTTTTGGGCAATAAGAGAAGAATAATATTGGCAGAGCTTTTTTTATTCAGCAAATATTTGTGCCTGTTTTTCATCTGAAAAGGACTGGGAATTTAATATGTGAAAAATTGTTATTCAATGTGACAAAAAAAAACAATTTTGGGCAAATGGCTTTTGCTTATAATCATGCTATTATCCGCTTGGTATTATTATAGATTTTCAGTTGATAAATTTACGTAATATTTTATATTGACTTACAATTTTGTTGTACAGGACAAAAAGGAGTCATTTAATAAAATATTAAAATATTTAAAATGTTTGCACACACCGCGCATTTGTTGCTGTGTTTCGCATAGCGATAGCCGCGCGTATAGGCATCACGCATAGCACTAACCAAAGTCTTTGTCCAAAACGTGGAAGGAAGCTGCCTCGATAGGGTGAGTCCAGAGATCTAAAGGTGTGAGGACAGTGGGTGCAAGGGGACAGCATTTAAGATCAGCAACATCGGGGTTTATTCGAGCAAGGTAGTTGTTAAGGTAACTGCTTCTCCCAGAGCGGAGCTGGGCTAGAGTTGATCCAGCTTTTCTGGAGGGGGTCTTCTCAGCAGGGTTGATGAGGGGTGGTCTGCCTTCAATATTGTTTTGATAGGCCTCGATGGTTCTGGCTACTATGTTGGTGTGCACTATCTTCTTTGCGTCTGCGCAGACTGTGGCCGTGATTGCTCCTGTTCCTAGGAGTGGTAGTACATCAGGTAGCTCTGCTCTTAAGTCATAGCACATTGCAGTTTTCATACGTGACATCTTTGCTGTGGTGCAAGCATGGTTGTGGTGGGACTCATGTTGGCACCCGATGAGATATTGCTGGGTCAAAAGCCTGTTGTGGTTTTTTACCGGCAGTATCTCTGTCTCTTGATGGTGATCGAGGTGCGTCATAACGTGACATCACGTGGCCACTCTTAGTGCTGCGTTTTGCGCCAATTGCAGATTTCTCCATTGGGTGTTGCTAATGGCAGGTGACCAAATGAGGCCGCGTAGTTGACCATGGATCTGACAATCGCTTTATACGTGGTTGATATGGTCTCCTTGTCGTTGCCCCAGGTGCTTCCTGAAATGGTTTTGAGGACCTTATTACGACTCCTCACCTTCTTGATGACATCTTCGGAGTGTCTGGAAGAGGTCAGAAGGGGATCAAAAGACACTCCAAGTATCCTGGGGTATTTAACCGTTGGTACTGGCTGGCAGTTTATGTTGACGTTTAAGGACATCGTGACCCCCTTGGTGCAGGTGGTAATAATGGTGGCAGACGATTTGGGGGCAGAGAGGCTGAGATTCCTGCTTGTAAAAAAGTCTGTCAGGTTGTTTCGTTCTGTCGAAATAATGGAGCAATCGTCTGCATAGGTATTTAGTTTAATGTCTTCTGGCGGAGGTGGGATTTTTGCTACATAGAAATTAAAGAGTAATGGGGAGAGGACTCCACCTTGGGGCACTCCTTGGTTTATTTTCCTGGTCTTAGAGTGGGCTCCTCTAAACTACACTTGGGCTTGTCTTTCTGCAAGGTAGTTTGAGAGCCATCTTTTGACCAGGTTTGGAAGGTTACTCTGTAGCAGGTCTTCCAGAAGGGTATAATGGCTTACCATATCAATTGCTTTGGAAAGGTCTTGGGCCACAATAATAGAGCTTTCGTGGGCCGCTGTGACTATCTCACACAGTGCAGATGTTGTGCTGCGTTCAGTTTGGAAGCCGTGTTAGGACGTAGAGGGGATCAGTTGCTCTTTGAGTAGGCCTTTAGTATCTTTTTTACCGGCGAGAGTAGGGTGATGGGGCGGTAGGAGGAACCTTGTATTGCTGGTTTTCCTGAATTTAGGATAGGGATGATTTTCCCTGCTTTCCATATGTTTGGAATAACCAGTGATTGCATGCTTAGACTGAAGATATGGGTCAGATATCTTACTCCCATTGGACCGATGTGCTTGAGCATGATTGCAGCGAGTCCGTCTGGCCCAATGGCTCTGGAGTGCTTCGCTTTCTTGATGTCTCGTTGCACTTCCTCAGAGCTGAAAGAGATATGATCGCTTGCAGCAATAGCAACTCGAATCTCGTTCTTCAACTCATCAATTGTTTCAGGATTGTTTGCATAACATTTGTCCTTGACCGCTCCCCAAAGATAATAGTCTAACGGTGTCAGATCACTGCTTCTTGGCGGCCAATTCACATCTCCATATTTGTTGATTACACTAGCATGCAAAAAAAATTAAATTCAAAGACCCATTTCTACTGAAACTATTTTTAAGTGTAGTTTGGATTGGTGATCTCAAAAATCGATTTCAAAAAAAATTTTGTTGCAAAAGTATGTAACAGGGAGAAGGAATCGTTTCCGACCCTATAAAGTATATATATTCTTGATCAGCATCAACAGCCGAGTCGATATAGCCATGTCCGTCTGTCCGTCTGTCTGTCTGTCCGTCCGTATGAACGAAGAGATCTCAGAGATGGTAAGAGATAGAGGTTTGACATGTATGGGACATATGTTTCTTATACTTGCAGGCAGATCAAGTTTATTTTAAATTTTTGCCACGCCCCCTCCCGCCCCCGCAATTTGGAAAAAACTTCATATCTCCTACAGTTTTGGAGATAGATCGTTCTTTCCTTCTAGAGATACCTTGTAAAAAAAATTATTTATCGATTGGCTGAAGGAATGATAAAGATCGGATGAACGATACTCAAGTTATGGGCAAAAAACGGCCAGTTAACACCACCCACCCCCCCACCAACAACCACAGCAAAATACCCTAACCGTTTAACACAGGAAATCTTAGTGCGAGAGAGAAAGAGAGAGAGAGAGAGAAACTTAGAGAGCGCACCGCGTTGTGCGCGGGGTGTTAACTGGCCGTTTGACTCCTGAGCAAATGCGAGTGTAAGGGTACAGAGTATGTTATAGTCGGGCTTGACCGACTTTCTTTCTTGTTTAAATATGAATTTTTTTCATTTTTTCGGTAGGTGCACTTACATTTTATGCCATATCTCAATTCATAATCGTCAGATAGTGTCAAGCAATATACATAAATAAGTAAGATAAATATAAATATTGTAGCTGGATCAATTTATGTGAAGGAACTAACAGTCAAATTTGAGTATTTTAAGTGTTTAGAACATTTTTTTTCTATTTTCTTCGTCTTTTAGTCAATATTAGAAGTGGGCGAATAGCCAGATCAGAAAAAAAAATTCCAAAACAGAACAAAAGACGAAGCAAATGAAAATTTATTTTTAAGAAATCTCAAAAACACCACTTTTTTGAGTGAGGAAAAACAGCTCACAGCTCCTGTATTTATTTATAGATTTTGTTTATCGATATCTTATTTTCTTCAAAGAAGTGCGAACCGCACTAAGTAGAAAAAATAACAATTGATTTTATGAATTTTTAAATATTTTTCCTAGGCGTTTGGAAACGAAATTTATTGCGTTTTCGAACAAAAAATCGATTTTTTTGAAATATTTTTTATTATTGTATTCAAACTACTAAACCGATTTATTGACCATTCAATTACCTTTCGATTCATATCTTGCTTGACTCCATTTGACCATTATGAATTGAGATATGGCATAAAATGTAAGTGCACCTATCGAAAAAATGAAAAAATTCATATTTAAAAAACGTTGCCATGAACAAATTTTTGAAATCGATTTTTGAGATTACCAGTTGTGTGTGTGGCTGCTGGTGCGGGAGGTTGTGGGTTCGATCCCGCCACGGACCATCTAATAGAAAAAAAAATTTTGTCTTTCTTTAGAAAAAAGCTTTTACACACCCGGTCACCTTCACCAGCTACTGGCGCCAAATTCTCTAACTATTGCCGTTCGCATTCGGCGTTAAACTGTAGGTCCCTTTCTCCTGTGCGAAAAATTATAAGCACACCCGCCAAGAGATTGAGAGAAGCTAATATTTTAAATTATTTCTGCTTTTGCTTGTCTCTTTAAACTTTAGTCGAAGATATAGGCCATCCTCTTTGATCACCATGTCATATAGTTGCCATAGAACAATCAAATAAATAGTCAATTGTCTGATTTATGTCACTTTTGCACATAACTGACGCAGAAATTTAGCTAGTGACCCATACAATACAAAGAAATCGATAATTTTTGCAAATTGCAAAAGGTTTCTTTAAAATATGATCAGGGTTCCATACGATGACTTTTTTACTTACCCGGATTACTTATCAACCACCCCGCACAACTTCGGTACACATATAAAAGCAACAATTTAGACAAATTTTGACAATTTATTTGAAAATTATTGTTTTGGATATTCAGAACATAAAAAATATTAATGCGTTTGATTAAGTTATTGATTCTAATTTTCAGTTTTTAAAGACGTCGGGCGAATTAGCATTTGCACCGATTTTAAATTTTTAGAGCCAAGCCAGAAAATGCTGTCCGATTTAAAATCTTTATTCGCTTCCGGGTAATATCTTCCATTAGGGTTACTGAAAATATAAAAATTCATATTAATGCTAATAATTTTTCAAATAGTTTGTTACTTACACATCCGAACAGTAGGTATACCACCAACAACCATGACTGAGAACTGCGCACTCGACTCCACCAACAAAATCATTATCCCGATCATATGTTGAAAACTTTCCACCATTGTTATATGATATGCTGGCCCAGTCGCTGTCTTTAGTATGGGTACATTCCCCCACAATAAGAATAAAACCTTCCTCCTCGCTGCCTACCTTAAACTTCTTACAGCGTTCAAACTCAAATGTACCATCGAAATATTCAAGAAGTGTATAGAACTCATGTGGTTCGTGTTTGGTTAACAAATGAATTTTCCGCAACCCTAAAAAAAACTCCCCGTTCAAGCTTCCAAATCCTACACTATAGTTGTACCAGTTTTGGTAGAAGTCCACACTACCGTTAAATCGTTTTTGAATCACAGTCCAACCTGGACCTGCTATATTACTTTCGCATAGTACTAAGAAGGGACATACTTTGGGTAGTTGAATATTATGAATCCCTGAGGGATTTTCAATACGACTGCAACTGGTTGGGGTCACTTTTTCAGCTAAGTCTGTGTACTCTAATAGGTTTGCTTTAAGCTTACTTACTTCGACTTCTAACAAATTATTGTTTTTTTTTAGGTTATCGATTTGATGACTTGAATTAGCTTTGACCTCTGATAGGTTTTTCTCAATTTGAATTTTCTCGTCTTCTAACAATTGGTTTTTATTTTTTAAGCTTTTGATTTGTTTCTCTAAATTAGCTTTGTCCTCTGTTAGGTTTTTCACAATTTTAATTTTTTCGTCTTCTAACAATTTGTGGGTATTTTCAATTTCATTCTTTTCATTTTTATGCTGAAAATTTAATTTATCGATTTCCTCTTTATGTTCCGCTTCCTGTTCTCTAAACTTGCTTATAAATTGAGTCAGTAACTCGTTTTTAAATGCACAATCTTCCCCTTTCTTGGACTTCAAAATATTGGCCTCCAGATTTTCAATTTTCTCGTGTAATACCTTAATGTACAGAATTAGACACGTCTTGTAACTATGTGCAGCACAGATGCCGTCTAAGTCCGTCGGATCGTGGCAGAACTAGCAAAACACACAAATAAAATTGGAATATTTCTCATTATCACATTTCACTGTTTTTTTATTTGCGCATGACTTACATCATTTGGTGATTCTGCATAAGAGGACTCCGCCTGGATGTTGTGTATTAGCATCCACAGTCCATAGATTACAGCTAGTCCAAGAAGATTAGATTTCATTTTTGTAAATTTTACTTCTAGATGGGTTCGCCAATGAAACCAAACTAAGTGAAACCTAAACGAAGATTTCGCATTGAAGCTGAGCGTTGAGGCTGCTGATAAGATGTACGCACGTCAACTGTAAACTAGAACGCCAAATTTTGTTGGGTCAAGGGTGAAAATTTGACTTTGAGATAACCAGTGTTACTTGGAAATACTATTTTTAAAATCACATCCGCCTGTGCCTTAGTTTATCTATTCATTTGTACATACATATAAAAGTGAATGTTTTTATATATTAGAGCTGTGGATAATAGCATTACCATTAGCTTTTTAAAGACATTGAAAAACGCAATAACATTGAAATGATCTATAACTAACAAGCAGGGCTTAATCCCGAAATAAATTTCGGTTCCGGTTCCGGTTCCGTTACGTATCGAAATAAATGTTTTGGTTAAAGGTTATATTTCGGTTTTCAATTAATTTCGGTTTTCGGTTTCGATACGATACCCGGATTTTTATTTCGGTATACCGGTACGTACCGGTATAACTACTACTTTTTATACTCTGTACCGAAGGTACATAGAGTATATTAAGTTTGTGCAAAAGTATGTAACAGGGAGAAGGAATCGTTTCCGACCCTATAAAGTATATATATTCTTGATCAGCATCAACAGCCGATTCGATATAGCCATGTCCGTCTGTCCGTCCGTCCGTCTGTCCGTCTGTCCGTCCGTCCGTCCATCCGTATGAACGAAGAGATCTCAGAGATGGTAAGAGATAGAGGTTTGACATGTATGGGGCATATATTTCTTATACTTGCAGGCAGATCAAGTTTATTTTCAATTTTTGCCACGCCCCCTCCCGCCCCCGCAATTTGGAAAAAACGTAATATCTCCTACAGTTTTGAAGATAGATCGTTCGTACCTTCTAAAGATACCTTGAAAACAAAATTATTTATCGATTTGCTGAAGAAATGATAAAGATCGGATGAACAATACTCAAGTTACGAGCAAAAAACGGCCAGTAAACACCCCCCACCCATCACCACAGCATTCTATTGAACGGCAATCTTAGTGAGAGAGAGAGAAAGAGAGAGAGAGAGTGAAACTTAGAGATGAGCGAGTATAACTCGTGAGCAAATGCGAGCTGCGACGTCAAGGGTACAGACTATGTTATAGTCGGGCTTGACCGACTTTCTTTCTTGTTTTAATATTGGAAAAATTAAATTCCGAGTTAATTATACTCTGTACCAAAGGTACATAGAGTATATTATGATTGTGCAAAAGTATGTCCCATACATGTCAAACCTCTATCTCTTACCATCTCTAAAATCTCTTAGTTCGAACCGGTTCGGTTCAAAACCGGTCTTTTGGTACAAATACGCTTTACATTTGTCGGAACCGACCGGATCGGATGACTATATCATATAAAGTTCTTGTGAGAAAAACTTTTTTTGATTTCAATGATAGCGTCTTTAAGCTTTCCCAGCTATGAATATTTTCAGCTTCAGCACAGTTTCGACGATTTTGATCAAATTCGAATGGCAAATCTGACCCTAAAGGACCTAGCGCCTTTTGTCGACTTCTCAAGATGGTTTAAATAGAGAATTGGCGAAGAACCTGACAGTCAATACCCATCCTACGCTTACTTATCCTAACCTAACCTTTCAGTTTTTCCTTGAGGAACTCAACTTTTGTCACATAAAGAACACCTTGCTTTGTAATCAAGGGTCTGAAATTAAGCCACACGAAAAAACACATCCAAAAATGCTAAGTATTAGTTCCACCCCTTCATGAATTTCTTCTTATTTTATTTCTCCCTGTACATTTTGCGCCAACTGCTCAAACAAAACATGCCTCCACTTCAAACATAATCTCTTACGCGCGAAACTTTAACACAAAAATCAACATCAAAATGTGACAAAAGCGTTTATAATTTATGCTGGCGCCACAGCAGGCTTCCTTTTTATTCACATTACCCGCGACACATTCATTAAAATCAAATATAACAAAAAAAAGTAGCTAGAAAATCTCATTCAGCGCAAATGGTGAAAATGTGTTGCGCATATGCAAAAAGTTACAAAGTAAAATAAGCCAAATGAATGAATGACATTTTGTATCAAAACAAAAAAAAAAACCAAAAAAAAAAGACAAAAGCCGACTCAGTATGTCGCGACAATGTCATTAATTTATTTTTTTTGTTTTGTTTGCGGCTTTGGTGACAAAATGAAATATGTGTAAAGATGATTGTCTGATTGCAAATGATAATAATTTATGTTTTTATGATATTGCATTGATAAAAGTAAACGGGTTAAGAAGAGGCGTGCTATTCGATCGATATCACTTAAGATAGCTCTATCTATCTCCCTCTCGTTTTGTTTGTCTGCTAATAAATCATTTCGTTTATGGGCGACGATATCATTTGTCGTTGAATTATTGGCGACACTGTGGCAGCCTTTTTGTGTGGATGATGGCGCCGAGACTCTGACAATGACATCGAACTATGGCTATGCAAAGCAGCAGCAGCACCCAGTCACATGTGGTAATGGGTTGGGCTGTTGGCCTGGCCCTGGGATGAGTTTGCATTTTAGTTTAGCTTTTTCCTCTACCAAAGAGGAAACTTATCAATTAATGGAGTGTAAAGTCATGGTGGTTTGCAGCGAGTTGAAGGCCAACAACAATTTTCAAGAAAAACAAATTGAACCTTAATTGTAAAAGTGAAAGACTTGGGTGTTAATTAAGATTATCGCACAGAAAATTACACATATTAATTTCCAATTTATATTATTTATTTATTTACTAGCAGGTACTTGGCGCCATTTAGAATTTTAAACACAAAACGAAGAAGTGAAGCTGACTTGGCAGCTGTCATCTTATCAATCTTCATGATAATATTAAGCATTTAAGTGTTTTTTTTAAATTTCTCGATTTTTTTGTCCGTTTGATCTACACCTTCTAGTTACCCGTCGATTTACCCGTCTTCGTGTCTATCTAAACTCATATAAGAATATTGCAAATGTTAAAATTTCTTTAAACCGATTGACCGACACCTCCTATTTACCCGTCTTTAATTGCCAAATATTAAATCTTCATGATAATCTAAACCAGTGGTGTCCAAACTCACACAAGCAAGCATTGCAAATGTGTGCGTAGCTGCGAAACACGAAGTAAGCATGTTGACATTTCCACATGAGCAACAAACAAACGAACAAATGTCTTGTGAGAGAACACAAAGCCGAACACGCGCATCGTAAGAGAGCCAGCCGCCGAGCGTGCAATTTATAGAATACACATATTCTCTCTCTCTATATATGTGTCGGCTGCGACGCCGGCAGAATTTGGCTTGCCAACCACGCGTGGTTGCCTTTTCAAATTTTGGACATCGCTGATCTAAACTAATCATAAAATGTTGTGTATTTCCGGATTTTTTGGATCGCTTGATCTTGACCCGTCTACATTATACAAAAATTTTAAAATTTTCGCGACTTTTTGGAATGTTTGATTTAACCATTTACGCGTTTACAATTGCCATCTATCAATTATCTATTCTTATAGATTGCCTTGGTACACTAAGGGTTTAAAAAAGTATAAAAATTTGCGCAACAAATTCTATAAACGTTTTATAAAGACGCAGGATTCTGCCGATTGGGAGAGATATAGGCAGCATAAGCGTGAGTTTGAATTTCTGAACAAATTTCTTTATAATCAGTATATTGCAGATGTTAAGAATGGCTTGAAATAAAATCCTAGATTGTTTTGGCGATTCGTTAATTCTAAAAAGGCGAATTCTCCAATACCCTCATCTATGACACTGGATAACTTAGTAGCAACGTCAGACACTGGCATTTCAAATACGTTAGCTACATTTTTAAGTTCCAACTTTGAACCCTCTGCTTCATGGAATAATCTGTTTAGTCTAAGTGCAATTCCCCACCTACTGAACATTGGCACTTTATCCATTTTTGAGAATGACATCTTCTAAGCTGTAGTGTGTTGCGATGACTCTAATTACCCAGATTGTGATGGAATTTCCTCGATTTTTCTGAAACATTACATTGGTGAACTAGGTGAGCCACTAATAACAATATTCTCAATGTCACTCTCAGCTGGCCGATTTATTGACAAGTGGAAGATTGCTACGGTCACACCTGTGTTCAAGTCTGGTGTCAAGAGGTAGGTGCCCAACTACCGACCTATTGCTAAGCTTAGCAATATATCTAAGCTCTTTGAGCGGATTGTAGCCAAACAGATTTTTTTTTTGTAAAGATGTACATTAACCCTACTCAACATGGTTTTATGCCAGGTCGCTCGACCACATCTAATTTAGCGGTCTTCAGTAATTATTGCATCAGTTCCTTTGACAAACGCTGTAAAGTTGATGTTATTTATACCGATTTTTCCAAGGCAATTGATAAAGTTTGTCATAACGCTCTACTCGCCGAGCTTTTTAAGCTAAGGTTTCGTTCCTCTTTATTGTGCTGGATTCAATCTTACTTGGACCGCCGGACTTACAAAGTCAAAATAAACAACTCGCTTTCTACTCCATATGTGGCTACTTCAGGACTTCCACAGGGGAGTGCCCTTGGTCCTTTACTTTTCATTATTTTTATTAATGACATTTGTTTGCATTTTCGTAACTCAGAGTTTCTGCTGTATGCTGATGATCTTAAAATTTACCGTTCAATTAAATCCTTAAGTGATAGTCGATTGTTGCAATCTGATCTAGATAGGGTCAGTGCATGGTGTGCTCTCAACTTACTCCCTCTTAATCTCAACAAATGCTTTATTGTTAGATATGGCAAAAGCATCTACAATATCACGGCCACTTACTCGATATCTAATCAAACTTTATCGAGCCGGGATGAGGCCATTGATTTGGGAGTGAAAATTGACAAAAAATTTTCCTTTAATGAGCACATAAATTATATTTTGCCAAAGGCCTATTCCATGTTTGGCTTTGTCAAGCGCAATGCCAGCCTATTCAAGGATCCTTATACTAGGTTGAGCCTTTACTCTGCATTTGTGCGTTCCAAGTTGGAGAATGCTTCATTTATTTGGAATCCCTCCAGTGCAGTTCATACAAAGAGACTTGAAAGGGTGCTAAACAAATTTCTAAAATTCGCGCTACTTCCGCTCAATTTTTCTGATCCTTTGCCGACTTATTTTAGTAGATGTGCCTTGGTGCATCTCTCCAACCTGGAAGATAGAATATTGTGTCTTTATTGTTTTTGAACGGCCTTGTTTTTGGCTGCATTGATTGTCCTACCTTGTAAGGGAAGATACATTTAAATGTACCTAACAGAAATCTTAGAACCTTCCAACCCTTTTCCAACCAATTTTCCCGAACTAATTATTCCCTTAATGAACCCATATCTAGGGCTCTTAAAAACTTTAACTCCTTACCCGTAAGCATGCGATTTGAATTCGACTCCAATAAATCGGCAATCAAAATTTTGTTAGCTGAATACTTTTCTTCTTTTAGAAACTAATTTAAGTTAAGAAATAGAGTAGCCAGTTAAGACCTTTGTTCAATTGGCGAATAAATAAATAAACAAATAAATAAATCTTAATGATTCCAAAAACTCATAAAATTTTGCAAATTTCGTGAAAAATCTAAGCTCAAGTGACAATTTTGGAAATTTCGCGATTTTTTGACACTTCGGTCTTTAAACATAAGGTGTGTTTCATATTTATACGACATGTTTATTTATATTGTTATTTGATTTTTTTTAAGTGTATATAAACAATAAAGATTTTAATACAAATCTTAAATTTATGCTGAATACATATTTTTATACTCTGTACCGAAGGTACATAGAGTATATTAAGTTTGTGCAAAAGTATGTAACAGGGAGAAGGAATCCTTTCCGACCCTATAAAGTATATATATTCTTGATCAGCATCAACAGCCGATTCGATATAGCCATGTCCGTCTGTCCGTCCGTCCGTATGAACGAAGAGATCTCAGAGATGGTAAGAGATAGAGGTTTGACATGTATGGGGCATATATATCTTCTACTTGCAGGCAGATCAAGTTTATTTTCAATTTTTGACACGCCCCCGCAATTTGGAAAAAACGTCATATCTCCTACAGTTTTGAAGATAGATCGTTCCTACCTTCTAGAGATATCTTGTAAACAAAATTACAATTATCGATTTGCTGAAGGAATGATAAAGATCGGATGAACGAAACTCAAGTTATGAGCAAAAAACGGCCAGTTAACACCCCCCACCCCCCCCCCCCCCCCCACCCATCACCACAGCATTCTATTGAACGGCAATCTTAGTGAGAGAGAGAGAGAGAGAGAGAGTGAAAATTAGAGATGAGCGCGTATATCTCGTGAGCAAATGCGAGCTGCGACGTTAAGGGTACAGAGTATGTTATAGTCGGGCTTGACCGACTTTCTTTCTTGTTTTGGCTTCAAATGTACATTTTTTATTTTTCTTTTTGTGATTTATTAGTTTTTGTGAAAAACTACAATTTACAAGCGTTACAAAATTATACGACACTTGAGGTTTTTAGCATGAATTTATTCATTGATAATACTTCAGAACTATAAATGTATCTTCCATGTGCCTTTCCCAGCTCAAACAATTTCTTTTTCCTTGAATATATCAAGAATTTTAAATGGCGAGTTTTAACTCTCCAACGTTATAATTTTTTCTGTTCTCATCATAAACTTCCCTCGCAAGGGCCCCCAACATATTTTGGATTTGATTTAGGTCAGGTAAACAAGCTAGCCAACCATTACATCAACTGAGCATGATTCTAAGGGCCGTTTTCTCATGTTGCTGTTTTTGCAAATCTAGTTGGACTTACTGCATTTGCTTTGCTCATGTTCAAGGCTAATCATCAAGGTGGATTTCATGAACTTCATCCTCATTGATTTCAAAACCATGTACATGCACTGAAAATAATTGAAAAGTAAAACCAACTGCTGCTAAGAACAAATATCTCTGAATTGTTTATAATTCAATGAAAAATTTTAAAATATTGGATGTGCGTTTTGTATACAAAACACCTGCAGAAATTGCTGAAGATACAGATGCGCATGCTAACTCCTCTAGTTCATTGCTTAAGCTAAGTTCACACAGGCAAATAGTTTGGCAACATTTTCATGATTGAAAATTTTACTGAATTTAAAACTAAAACTATGGTTTCAAACGCAAATAATTTGATCAAAGATGGCCGGAAAGTTCCCCTAAATTGGCCTATATAGCTAAATTTTCATCAAAATTTGTCCAAATTTTTTGCCTGTGTGAACTTAGCTTAGCATGGCATTGTCATGCTGAACTGGATGAAGACTTTGTTCCAACACATCCACAAAGCCAGAACTGTTAATTTTTGAGCTTACAAAACGCCGTTCCATAGTACCATATCTTGCAAATGCTCCGCACACCATTACGGATCCACCACCAATATTCTTTTTTAAAAATAATTTGGGGTCCTTTCTGAAATCTCTCCAATAACTTTAAATTTCTATTGGATCATCTAAATTGAATTTCTTTTCATCAGAAAAGATAGCCTGAACAAATAAAAACATTGTTAACTCAGTTATAGTCTCTGTATGTTATCGAGTAGTCAATATGTCGTAAGCCTATGTTATATGCTAAGAAGATAAAGCTGGTGCAAAGAGTTGGTCGTAAACGAGAACTTTATTAGGATTGTTTATCAAAAATACATGAATTAATGTGTCTCTTGTGCTTGTTAAGTGGATTGGTTGTGCTTTGTTTACGAGCGTTCAGACAAGGGCTTCCATATTATCTGTGAGATGATTTTCATCCCTAAATCCTTTTAAAAGTTTAGAAAAACAACTTTTTTCTGCTCGGTTAAGCAATCCTTTTAGGAAATTTGAAATAACAACACAAATTATCCCCCAAAGCTGAAACCTAAAAAAACTTTCCCACCTTAAGCTCTTAATCTTTTTTCCTTAAAAAAAAAGAAAACAAATTGCTAATTGACCATTCGAATTCCCCAAATCCTAAAAAGTAACGTAATGGCAAACAGCTTACGTAAAGCTTTAAGCTCACGTAATTACCATGTTAAACTGACGTCAAGCGAAAACTTGTTTTCAGTTTTCTTTTCTTTGTTTGTTTTTTGTCTTAATAATTTTTTGGGTTGGCTGTTTTGCCCTAGTTCAACAACATCCCAGTTCATCCTGCTGCTGCTTCCGTTATTGTGTATACAACTCGTTATTTTTGTTACGTTTCTTTTTTTCTGGTAATTTAATTTGCGGTCAACCAACTTGGCACAGGAAACAAGAGGGAAAACATAAAGTAGCCTAGTGCCCCCCAAACCGCAGACCATCCTTTTTAGAGCTACTTTCCATCTAATTCCAGGGCCATGTCCACTGCTCTGCTAAAAATAGAAAGCAAAAAAAAAACACGCCATTTCACAGTTTGTGCGAAAAATTCAGTCAAGTGCGTCGACATCGACGTTGATGTTGGGTGCTTTTGCCACGTGACGGCATCAGAATGTAAAAGTTCTTGTGTTTTTTTTGTTTTGTTAAACTCCAGACCTTTACCCTTTAGTCTCTAGGGCCTTTGATGCTCTTTTTGCATTATGGGAATTTCATATGAATTTTGTAGTCCTTTTTATACCCTTGCAAAGGGTATTATAATTTTGCCCAGAAGTTTGCAACGCATAGAAATATTCATTTCCGACCCCATAAACTATATATATTCTTGATCAGGGCGACGAGCTGAGTCGATTGAGCTTTGTCCGTCCGTCTGTCTGTCTGTCTGTCTGTCCGTCTGTCTGTCCGTCTGTCTGTCCGTCTGTCTGTCCGTCTGTCCGTCTGTTTCTACGCAAACTAGTCTCTCAGTTTTAAAGCTATCGAGCTGAAATTTTGCACAGAGTCTTCTTTTTACTGCACGCTGATAATATGTCGGAACCGACCGGATCGGATGACTATATCTTATAGCTGCCATAGGAACCATCGGTAAAAAAATGGGTTATAGTGAGAAAAACTTTTTTGTTCTTATTGTTAGCGTTCCCAAACACGGTCATTATTAATATTAAAAGCTTTCAAACAGATTTGCAAACTTTGGTCAAAATCGGATGACTATATCTTATAGCTGCCATAGGACCGATCGGTCGGAAAATGGGTCTTACTGAGAAAAACTTTTTTGGTTTCTATGTTAGCGTCCTCAAACTCGTCCCTTATTAATATTATATGCTTTCAAACAGATTCGCAAACTTTTATCAAAATCGGAAGACTATATCTTATAGCTGCCATAGGACCGATCGGTCGGAAAATGGGTCTTACTGAAAAAAAATATTTGTTTTCAAGTAAATCGTTCTTAAGGTCGGTGATTATTAACACTAAACGCTTTCAAACTAATTTGAAAAATTTGGTCGAAATCAGATGACTATATCTGCAGGCTGCCATAGGACTTATCGGTCGGAAAATGAGTCTTAGTGAGAAAAACTTTTTTGTTTTCAATTTTATCGTTCTTAAACTTGGCGATTGTTAATTTGATATGTTTTCAAAAAGATTCGCGAAATTTGGTCGAAATCAAATGTTCATCTGACGGAAAATCGATTTAAGTTAAAAAAAGTTTTTGATTTTTATCCAAGCGTTCTTAAACTCTGTCATTTCAAAAACAGCTTTTGCAAGGGTATAAAAACTTCGGCACAGACGAAGTTAGCGTGGCCTTCTCGTTTTGGTTGTTTATATTTTTCGTTCAGCTTATGAAGCGAAAAAGGTCGTTCAGCTTAGTGATGAAAGCTATAAATTATTTATATTTATATGTGGCAAAATATTCTCATTTCGAAGCTGAAACGAATACTGAAACTTGTTCATACTGACTGACTGATTGGCTAGCTACGCACAGCCTAAAAAGCAGGACCACCTAAGCATATATACATATTTTCCGCAATTTCTGAAAATATTTTGCCATTCGCCCCGAATGCGACGAGTATATTTCCTAAGCGTACTTTGTTTTTTTCGCCGGGTGAGGCGTACCAGTTGTATATATGGCTGCTGCTTCGGGAGGTTGTGGGTTCGATTCCGCCTCGGATCATCTTTTTT
>JBAMBO010000117.1:0-255000 GCA_037044535.1 Lordiphosa magnipectinata | reverse complement strand
TTTGATAGCTTCAATATATAAATTGGCTTCCATTGAAATTCTCAATCACTTTTCATATAGTTCACCGTCTGAGTCATTTTCGTCATCTGAGTTTGATAGGCAATCCCAAGACACTTCGCTTTCATCATCATCATCGTTATTGCTGTTGCTGTCTTTATCGCAGGGGCCGGCAAAACACGCGAGAGCGCGCTCATTTAGCACATCTTTGTTGTTGCAAAAGAGAACAGTATAAGCTCGTATACTGTCGGTGTGTCGGAAGTCGCCGGACTCTGCTTTATCGTCACAAAACGAGATTTTCTGACTCCACCACCATAGGGGAATGAAGATACATATCAACATGTACATATAGGCATTTCCACAGAAAGGTTAACCAAAAACCGAAAACATATATTCATTAAATGCAGCTAACTTATCCTCTGTATATCAATATAAGTTCCTGAATCAACATTTGTATGTTATTTATGATTCCGCAAAAGGATATATACATAAATTTATGAAAAGCATCAGAAGTACGGCGTTAGAGAAAGGCTTGTCACGTACCGTATGTCACATTGCGTATCATAATGAGTCAATGCAGATCATTTTAAAGTTAGTTGCATTAAAAAACTCAACCGCATTCCACAGAGTTTTGCTCTTTTATGAAAGCAGACAAAACGCACTTCCGTATTATGTCATGTTGCGTATGCCTTTTTGTCTGCCTGTATCTTGGGACCTTACTGTCTAGAGCTCTCAGCTTTTACAAATGAACTGGTACAGAGTATGTTATAGTCAGGCTTGACCGACTTTCTCCCTTGTTTAAGTATGAAGCCTTAAAGTACTTCAACCGAAAGTAGTTTTGCGATTTTTGTATACTTCTACACTGAGGGAAAAATGCTCTGAAATTTCAATATTTACACTTTGACTTTAACATTTTCACCATTGATTCAGCGTTAAATATGGAATTCGTAAATATAAAGTGTGAACACTTTAATTTAAATATGAAAATATTAAAAGAAGCAGGAATCTCCCTCATTGGAGCCACCTCCAGTTGGGCTCTGAAAATCACCGAATTATATTAAAATGTTTTTAAAAATTTTTACTTACTCTGCGCGGGGATTCCAACTCGGGGCCCTTGGTCTAAAACACAATTGGAACGTCCTCCAACGTCCAAGATACTACTTGTACTGATTTGAATCTACCATCTGCCTAAGAACATGAGACCACTTGCAATTCTCAAGTTCGAATTCCCTGGATAGTTCATATAAATGGCGCAAAGAAAATTTGGTGAGTTAATATGTTTCTAGTTAAAACAAAGTGAATATTAAATGATTTTAATACAAAAATTGAGTAGTAAAATGAAATATGATTGTTTATAGTTCTTACTATGCGATTTTTCCCTGAGTGTAGTACCAACCCTGAATTCTTAGCAGCGATTTTTATCATTTCAATCAATAGCCTTTTTCGAGTCATCTATAAATTTAAAAATATCAGTTTTTTGTTGGTCAAAGCTTACTTAGAATAATTTCTCAGATTTATAAAATGCATGCCGTTACTTAAAAAAATCCGCGAAATTTTTAACACCATTTATTAAAGACTTTCAGTTAAGGTTTCACTTTCGTATTTTACATGTCCCATTTTCATTCCTAGATACAATTTCAGTAATTTTTTTAGAATTTCGTGGAATGTGGTTAAAGTTTATAAAAACACGCAGTACCCGACGGACCTGTTTCCATTTGTACACTAACAGCGATATTGTCGTATTACTGTACGGATCTTAAAAAGAAGTGGAAGAATCGCATGGACGCACAGAATCGCATTCGTTGAAGTATTGCCAAGTGAAGTCATATCTTATCATATATTATAGTTCTAGAATATTTTTCCAATCCAGTAAATAATCGAATCTACTGTTTCTGCAGACCAATTTTAAGACCTCGTTTCTTGCTACTTATGCCACCAACGCACAGTGGGCGAAATGAGCAGCTTAGCGAAATGAAATTAATATCTTCCAAAGTGAATAAGATAATCGCAATCTGTTTTTTTTCTTCTTAAAGGTAAGAATTAAATCAATATAAAAAACTTTTAACTTAAGCTTTAACTTAAAACTTAAACTTAAAACTTTAAAGCTTTTAATGTTTATTAACATTTTTTTTAGTTTTTAAGTTTTAGTTAAATTTTTATAAAAAAATTTTTGGTAGGTACACTTTCATTTTAAGCCAAATCTCGAGTCGGAAATGTTAGATGGAGGTATGAATCGAAAGGTTATTGAATTCCCAATAATCGCGCAAAACACTGTTTTTGAATCGACAAACTAGTTTGAATACAAATAGCAAAAATATGAGAAAAAAATAATTTTTTCAAATAAAACCGCTCGAAATTTAATAATATTAATATTTACGCGTTACTTTCACTACGTCTTACAAGTAATACATTTATGGACGGGTCTCTTACATTGATTTTTTGCTTAATATATACCTTTATTTTAATATATAACCAAGCTTTTTTGTAAAACAGCGAGAACTTAATATTTCACAGCTAAATTAACAAAAACTGCAAAAATGCGGGAATTAATTGAAAAGAACTTGCCAAAACATACATATGTTGTGTTTGATAGTTCACAGCTGTTCAGATAAATATCGGAATGCTTTGATATAAACTTTTATTAGCTAATCAAAGTATCGGTAGTCAATAAACAAAAAAAAATTAACGCTTTTTCAAACTTGAAAAACTGAACTTCGACGCGCTAGAATGGCCGTTTCGCCCACTGTGCAACGCCGTGAATTGTGTCGGGGAAAAAGCTTAGGGATTCTCGATGGAGCAGACCACGACACTAGCTCCCGTTTACCATTTGATGCCATTAAATACAGCTAGGAAAAGATTTTTATCCTTTTTATGGCATCGTGAATGTGCCTGCATTATGACTCCGTCCAAAACTATCAACTTCTCGGTCGACTTCTGGGTGTCACCCGTGGATGCTTTGCCGGCCTTCAATTCGGATGGAGACTTTGTCCCCGTCGTGGTAGCCGGTGCATTCAATTCGGCCGCAGCACCCTGCACAGTGGCTTCTACATCGCTGTCAGTTCCTTCGAGTTGCTGTCCTCAAGAGTCTTAAGATACTTAAGTGTTGCTTTGGATAATGTCATCTGTATCTTATTCCTTCAACGGAACCGTGGCCGATGTAATCTCAATCTTCTTCGGTGGCTCATCGTTGACAGGCATGCAAGCTCAATTCTTTGAATTTTGTAGGTAGCGGCTTGCATTTGAAAAATCTGAAAAATTATTCAGGGAAGGTGCCAGCTTTGACCAAAAAAAAACTTGAGTTTTTAAATGGATAGATGCCTCGAAAAAGACTAGTGATTGAAATGATCAAAATCGCTATTAAAAATGCAGGGTTGGTACTAGATGTATAAAAAAATCGCTAAATTACTTTAGGTCGATGTACTTTTTTTTAGCTGGTCCAAAGAAGTGTTTTGTACGGACGGAAAATGGGGTTTATTAAAAAAGAATTTGTTTTAATGTTAGCGTTCTAAAATTTTGATATTTCAAACACTTACTTGCAAATGTATACAAAGTTCGGCAAAGACAAAGTTAGTTTAGCCTTATCGTTATTGAAGATATATGTATAATATACATTTATAATGATATGATCTGTTTTCCTGCTGGTGAAGCAATTAACTCATAAAATTTATAACATTATTTTTATTGAAGCTGGTTTCAACCTAAATGGTCAATGTTGTTCTAAGGCAATTGCTGGTACAAAATTGCCTATAGACCGCGAACCAAAGCTTCCTTTGTGAATCTGAAAACACAGTTCGGTCTATTTTTACGTCTAGCTCATAGTCCATTTGGAGTGGATCGTGGGTGAATATAAAATTGGTACTCCAATACGCGGTTTTTTGGCTGTGGAGTACCATCTCTTAGGGAAATGCAATAGTCCATTATACCATCAGAAATATTGATTTTAATAAAAATCTACCGTGCGCTTTTAAAGATATTCAAGATTTAAGGTTTAACTCCTTCTGGAGGTACGACTGAAGTAAATTTTTTGTTTGGCGTTCCCCATGACCCTGTCCACATTTGCTAAATTTTTCAGATTTTTATCTTAAACCCTTAAAAACTAAGTTAAAATTGTTATCGTTGTGTGTTGCAGGTATAAAAGTACCCATAAAACGCGAACCGAGGCTTTATTTGAAAAACTGGGTATGAGGTGATGCTTACAGAGGTCCCTTTTATCATAATTTAACTGTCTCATGCCGGGGTATATTTTAAAGTGTTGTACTGTGTATTAGATCTAGCCTGAGCCTAGATTTCATTCCAAGTTCTATCTCCGGAGTGAACCTCTTTGTATTTTAAGGGGTTCGCCGGACTGATTTTAACTAAATTTGTACTCATTTTAAGTATAACGAACTTATTTAAAATACGCTTCCATTAAACTTCAATTAGTTAAATTATTGGTTGAAATTAATGTAAGTACATCTTTTTTCTTTCTGTGTAAAATTATTGCCAAACTAGGGCTCTTGTCTTAATGAACTTGATCTAAAATCGATTCCATTTTGAAGATCAAATTAACATTAAATATGAACCAAACGGAATTCGACTTTGTCCAAATGTTTATGATGTAATATTACTTGGGCACAAAATGTTACGTCTGGGTTGTTTACATCGTCGGGTAAACCAATTGCGATTTCGTAGAAAACTTGTTTTTCTAGGACCGTCTAGCTTTTTGCACATGAAGCTTTTCACTTTCATTACAAACAACAACTTGTTTTCCGCGAAGAAAAGTCCGCCACGCAGCGTCAGTTGCATTGGTGGCTTCGCAGAGGCCGCAACATGGAGATAAATAGAAGAGAAACTGTCTATCACGATGCGGTGATTTTTATAACAGGTAATTGCCCCCATTTTCCGGTCAACCCGTTTAATTCGTTTGCTTTCGCAGGGGCCACCGGGTTTGTGGGTAAGGCCCTGCTGGAGAAGCTGCTCTGGAGTTTTCCCGAAATCAAACGCATCTACATGCTCATTCGACCCAAGGCTGGCCTCACCGTAGATCAACGCTTCCAGGACTATTTAAATAATGGCATTTTTGAACGTCTGCGTTTGACTCATCCGGCGAGATTGAAGAAAATTTTCTACTTTGCGGGCAACATCGAGGACGACAACTTTGGTGCGTAGTTTGAGAGAGTTGAGTGCAAACAACGGGTGAAAATCAATTAAGGCATTTGGATTTAACAGGTTTAAATGAGCTGGATCAAGTGAAGCTATGCGCCGAGGTAAACATTATTTTCCATAGTGCCGCAACGGTGAGTTTTGAGTGCAAATTTGGAGACTTTTACTAACTTTTTATTGGAACTATGCTAAGGTGCGCTTCAATGAGTGCTTGAAGGTGGCAGCTCGTGTCAATTCGGTGGCCACTTATAATTTGCTGGAACTGTGCAGGAAAATGAAGCAATTGAAGGTGAGTGCATCTGAAAGCAAATAAGAAATTAAAGTGGGTAAAGAAAAACAAATAAGCAGGAAGGGTAGGACAGATAAAAAGCTAAAACGAAAGGTCAAGGAACTAGGAAAGTATGATTAGCGAAGCGATGTTGAGCATAGAAAAGAAGACAAATAAAGGAAGAGTTGGAAGAATGACCAAAAAGAATAACATAATATAGGTTACGTGCTGCTGCTTCTGTCAACTACCTGTTAATAGCATACTTCCAACATTTAAACAGACGGCGTGGTTAAGTTAGTATTTGACAGTCTTCAAAAGCAGACGGCCCAGAAAATTTCAATAAAAATCTAAGCATGGCTATTTCATATGCTCATCAATCATTATTGGTTTTGTGTCTGAAACCAAGGAAAGACTTGATAAATACTAAGCAGACTCTACACATTCAATTTCAATAGTTAAGAAGTATTTAACATAATAATTTACCACTCAAAGGGGACGTTAAGCCAGGAATCATAGATAAATTCCATGGAATGATTTTGAATGATCGAAAAATGAAAGTTCATGAGGTGGCGGTAACAACTCATTGAACCAAAAAATTTGTACATTAAAAAGCTATGCCCTCGATGGGTGCCTCGATTACTGACAGTCGACTATAAGCGCATAGGTTTGTTCACTTCAAAGGAACGCTTGATAATGCTTATTCTCAATCAGACCGCATTTTTGCACCATTTCAAACTGTGTGTGAAACCATCACAAAACACCAGAAATTACAAAACAGACAGTTTTGAAATCTTTCCTTATTTAGTATGCGGTTCTAAAATAGCGTTCTACCGTTAAACGTCTCTAGGTAAAATTATGTTGTTCATAACTTTAAAAAACTGGTCACATACTCACCACAAATGTGGCTGGTAGACTATATTAGTAGTAGTAGTAGTAGTGTTCTTCTTTATTTAAATTTATAAAACAGATAATACATAGATGATAGCTTAGATTCTAAATTTATATTTAAACAAGAAGTTTTTTTCGTATATAAAATACTAAAATAAATAAATCGACATGGTATGAAACCGTCAGTCGATCACTGCCTTCCAAATTCTTCGCTATTCAGTCTATTACACCTGGCTTCCCGGGTCTTCCCCAGATACCAGATCGTTCAACTGCATAGCGCGGGATTCGGTTGGCCGTGTTACTCTGTTTTAAAAGTCCCCTTCCAATATTTGTTTTCGATATTTAGTTGCCTGACTTATAAAGTTATATAGGACCCTCCAATTTGATCCATTTAATAGCTGGTGAACTTCGTGCAGATGTAGTCTTGCCTTACCAAAATGTAGAATTCTGTATTCCCTCAAGATTGGGCAGTTTCCAATAAAATGGATGGTGTTTTTCTGCTCGTTCCAATTGCAAAGAGAACATGCTGTGTTGCTGCTTGCTATGTTTGGGACAAAGTTGAGTTTGAGCAATTCACCTCTGGCCATAAAAATTGTGCGAATTTGCTGCTGGTAGACTATATAGATGCTGTTTTAAGAACCTCCCTCTGATCTATCCTAAATAGTCCTTGCTGCCATCGACACCAAAAGATAACACCAAGATCACAGAAGACTTTGTGTGTGTGTACCCTATTCGGCCCTTCTGTATTAGTAGGCGAAATTCTCTCCCTAAGGTTTTAAAGGCGAAGTAAAAACGCATGTGTTCATAATTTTTATGGAGATGTGATTAATGTTGGCTTATTTATTTCATATACAGATTATAGTATATGAAGTATTTTTGAAAAAATTTATGTGGCTTCTAACTTAGGTTAGGTAAGGTTAGGACAGTAAGACTGTCCCTACACTTAGGCCAAGGCGGTTCCTCCCGACTGAACCATTGTGACAACGTTAAGAATTTCAGTAGAGACGGAATCTCTATCTCGGACACTTTCGAGTGGTTAAGTAGACAGGGGTGACCAAGAGTTTTGAGTCTCCTTCTACTAAGAGCTGGGCAATGGCAAAGAAGATGTCACACTTGCAGCTTCTACAGAAGTCGTTGTGAGCGACGCCCCAGCGTGCTGTATGCCTGTCGATGAGGCAGTGATCCGTTAGGGCCCCAACCAGAAGTGAGATGTTTTCCCTACTTTGGCGCAAAAGACTATTGGTTCATTTCAGGTTAAACGAGGGCCATGTGACCCTAGCTTCAGCGCAAACCGGAAGGTTATTTCATCGTTCCGTAGCTAGGCGCCAGGTTTCATTCCGTGTGATTAGCTTGTATGAGGCTAAGGGCATAACTATCAAGCTCTTCTCCGGTAAGAGCTGAGTGGTAGTACCCTTTCTTGACAGTTTGTCGGCTGACTCGTTACCCTTAATGTTACGGTGTAGAGGTAACCAGATGCGGTGGATACGGAGACGCCGAGCGATCGATTTTAAGGATCTACGGTATTCCGTGAGCGTCTTGGCGTTATTGGTGTACGAGTCAAGAGCCCTTGGACCTGCTTGACTTTCTGAGTAAATGTATATGTTCCATTCTTCGATCATGAGTGGAAGGCCACCAATTCTGCTTGGTACACACTGCAATGATCAGGGAGCCGGAATAAGATTTCCATATGTAGGTCGGTGGAGAAAACTCCCCCTCATACTTTGTCATCGAGCTCAGATCCATCTGTGTAGATATTCATGGCATTTGCTGCTGTGGGGCAAGTTATCCCAGTCGCGTCTACTAGGGATATTGAGGTCATAAAGTTTCTGGAATGACGTTATGGGTATACAATAGTCTCTAATGGCGGGAACCGCGCTTTGACAATTTAGTAAAGTTGAGTGTTCTGAGCTACCCACGTTCCAGACTTCAGACTCTCTTATTCTCAGGACTGTAATATCCGCTAACTGTTTCGACAAGTCTAGTTGGGGTGGTTCGGAGAGCGCCGCTCATACATATCTCAGCACTTCTCTGTACCTTGTGTAAAGTGCTCAGGACTGACGGTTTCCCGAGTGTTGGCCCTCATACTAGAAGTGAACGATTGCTGGGGAAAATCCCATTTTACGACCTATCGCCTGCTTACATGAAAAAAGTGCTATGGGTGCCTGCTTTAATCGCTCAGTATTATTGTCGTGCCAGAGAAGTTTCCTGTCCAGTACGACGCCCAGGTACATGGCATTGTTTTTGAATTCCAGACTTATATTGTTTTGTTTGGGGGGGATAAGATCTGGAACTTTGTATCTCCGTGTGAAGCGAACTGTGCATGAGGTCACATAAGGTTTGTGGAAAACTTTCGCATATGAATAAAGCAATTTCGTCTGCATAAGCCACCACCACATGTCCCTTCGCCTCCAAGAGGCGCCGCAGTTGGTTGACTGCTGCGACCCAGAGAAGCGGGGAAAGAAAACCCCCTTGCGGGGTGCCTCGGTGTACGAATCTACGAGCGTTTGCACTACCAAGACTAGAATTCACTGCTTCACTTGAGAGCATTAGGTTGATGAATCCAACCAGTGGCGCATCCACTCCCACATCCTCCAAGGTAGTGATGATGGCACCATGTAAGACATATTTAAAGGCTAGAAATGCTGTCGAAAAGTATTTCTTTTATTTCAAGCGATTTTCAATCCTTGAAATTAGGGAATGTAACGCAGTTTCTGTGGTCTGCCTTTGCAGAGAGAGAACGGTTAATAGTCTGCCTTAGGTGGGCGTCAATTAGTCTTTCAAGAGTTTTGAGAAGAAATGAGGATAGGCTTATTAGCCTATAATCGCAGGGTCTAGCATGTGAGGCTTTGCTAGCTTTGGGTATAAATACCACTTTTGATTCCCTCCATTTTGTAGGTATATAGCTTACCTTAGCTAACAGTTTATAATTCCCAAACAGTTTTCGGTTTAAATAATACTTACAATTTACCATTTACTGAAATTCTTTGTTTTCCCCCTCAGAGTTTTCTATACGTTTCTACGGCCTACTGTAATCCAGGACGCAAGTATGTGGATGAAAAAGTATATCCCACCTTACCACCTGTGGATTGGTTACAATTTCTCACCTGTACTCGAAAAATTCCCGATGAATATCTAAATCGTTTGGCGGACTATATAAAGGGTCCACATGTGAATACTTATACATTTACCAAATCCATTGCCGAGCAGATTGTGAACTCGTATAGGCATCTTATACCCATTGTAATTGTTAGACCCTCCATAGTGACTGCCGCTTACAGAGAACCCTATCCGGGCTGGATAGATAACATACAGGCCATCAGTGGCATAATGATGGAAATAGGAAAAGGTGGCATCAGTAGCATTTTGGGAGATAAGGATATGATATGCGATATTATTCCAGTGGATTTTGTGGTTAATGCCATGATTATGATGGTACAAAAGGCGAAACTGGACAGGTAAAGTTAATCAATGTATCCATTTCAAAACAAAATTCAAATTTATTTTCCTCCAGCATCAGCATCTGCAATGCTACGTCAGGTGTGACCAATCCCATAACCTGGCAACATTTGGGTGATCTTACCATGAAATGGTCTAGAGTTTATCCCACCAAGCGCATGATGATGTTTCCCAACTTTAAATATCGTCGCAGTGCACTCAAACATGAGTTGGCTGTTTGGTTTTTGCATTTTGTACCCGCTTTGTTAATGGACTTGAAAACTTTGGTTCTGCAGCAAAAAAAACGCATGGTCACACCGATTGCCAAAAAGTTTCGTCAGGCCTGTTATGCAGGTGAGTTTTAAAAAAAAATATCTAAGATAAGCAAACTTAGTTAGTTCTACTTGCAGGAAGTTTCTTTTCCCTAAATGAATGGATCTTTAAGAATAGTAGTCGGTATTACTTCAAGGAACTCATTGAAAACGACACCTTTCCCATGCTCTATTGGAATTTGGATGAACTGAACTATGATGATTATGTGAGACGTCACATGATTGGTATTAACAAATATTTACATCGTGAAAAGTTTACGGTGGATTCCAACAAGCTGATGGTTACCAGGTGAGTAATAAATAAAAAGAATAGAATCATTTTTCATAACATTTATTTTTAGAATCTATTGGATCTGGATTTTTCTACATTTATGCTTTTACTTGCTGTTTATTTATCTAGTTTTTTAGAAATACTTTCCAGTCAGAGCTTGTAAATAATACATTTCCTTTATACACTATTCCATCCAGAATGTCATTGAGTTTTGTCACATTATCTTAAGAGCTTAAGTCTAATCACAGAAATTGAACTTTATTTACAATCTGGTATTATTCACATCCGATTCAATGGTCCAGACGGGATTATTCAATGGTGACTGCTCCTTCTTGTCACTCTCCTCCAATTGCGGTATCACAGGAGCCACACTTACTCGGGGCGTTAACAGTAAGCAGGTACAAATGCCACCCAAAATACTGAATACACAATAAGAAGTTAGCGACAGGGCCGTATCAATTTTCTTAAGTACATTGAAGAATGGTGCAGACAGTAGCCAAATTCTGGCCCAGGTAACGACGGAGAATACAAAGAGTTGTTTCTTATGCGGCGGCATCAGTTCACCCATGCAGGCCAAAATCATGGACTGAGCACAAGACACAGCGGCCTTGGGTATGGTAGCTATAATCATCCATAGGGTCACTGTCAAATCGGCATCCACTAAGTGAGGGAGGGAGAGTGTTTAATTAGCCAAATAAGTATCTAAAGGAAGCTTAACTAAATATTTACTTGAATCAGCATTGGTCCAGATCCAGCCAAGACAACCGAGTAGACCTGCGAGTATATTGAAGATGCCAGCATATTGCCATTTCCATTTGTTGTGCTTGAGTGTGAAATGTAGAGCCAAAAAGCAGCCAATAATCTCTGAGAAACCTGGTTTTAAGAAAGCAAAACATTAGAACTTAATGTATTTAAATTTAAAACCTAAGAGTTCCCCTTACAATTTGATTAAATGCCATGACCACAAATAAATTTCAAGGGTAGACGTTAAACATAGCTGGCATTGATTTGAGAGAGGACTGCTGTATATTTTTCATTTTCATTTGAGTAGCGTTTTACAATTTCTTACTAAATCGCAGGTAATACAAGTAATGTATATTTGTATAATCAATTCCGAAATGTTTGGTTTCTTATTTAAAGGCATATCTATTAGAGTCAAGTGCAGTGTTGATTATCTAAACAGCCGGTTATTCACTTTTTACGTTAATTGTATCAAATGATTTATTTTAGTTATTTTTGTCATTAGTTAATGCAACTATAGGTACTTAGCGATTGTTCGATACCTTTGTGTGTAATCTCTTAATTGACTAAAATACGTGCAAAGTGGGTTAATGAGACAAATAAATAAATTTCTGTACTTATTGTACTTGCATGTCACAATATGCTTCTAGCAAATAATACTCCATGAAACGCTTTCACGACTGTAACAAAAACTTTCAAAAATCTACTCTAAATATTTAAACTTTTGTCTTTTATATTAACACCACACTTTTTAGTGAAGATCTTCTATGTATTCCATTTTGAAAGCTATGATAGGGGTGGGGGGTACCGGTTTACTTATTTTGCTCATAACTTTTGTATCGTTCATGCGATCTTTATCATTCCTTCAACAAATCGATAAATAATGTTGATTGTTGGTATCTCATTGATCTGCCTGCAATTATAATGAGTTTTTATTCCATACATGTCAAACCTCTATATTTTACCATCTCTGAGATCTGTTTGTTCATACGGACGGACATGGCTATACCGACTAAGCTGATGCTGATCAAGAATATATATACTTCGTAGGGTCAAAAATGATTCCTTCTCCCTGTTACAAACTTTTGCACAAACTTGATATACTTTGTGTAGCTTTGGTAAAGAGTATAAAACCCGAAACAGTTCCGGTCCCAACGTTTCGGGTTTGTTCCGGTGATATCGGTTCCAATAATAACGGTAAACTGTTTTCGGTATCCAAAAAAAAAAAATGTGTATCGGTTCCGGTTCCAGTATTAAGCCCTGATATCAACAATTAAATTAAATCAAAATACAACTAAAAAATTCAAAATCCCAACAAATGTCAACAAACTCAAAAAGTTATGAGCATGCGAAATGGAGCAATCTTGTATTCATTTTATCATGTGTCTATCAAGTCAATCTGAGATGCTCATATTAGACAAAATGCTTTGAGTTTTTTGACAATCCAATCGCAGCTACCTAAGGTGTTCTTCAGCCAACTTATATGAGAACTCAGAAAAGTAAATTCAGGCGTAACATTGATTTTTTTAACAGCCAGTTCTACACTTTTTTGTGTAATTTGATCAAATAATGATTAATTTTACTATAATAGTTATTATCAATTTAGCCCAATCGCATAAGTGACTATGGTGATTGAACTCGTATAGACTAAAATACGTGTATTTATTAATTCTGTGGCAATAAGGAATAACAGCACAAGTGTGTCTTTCGTATTTTACAGAAAAGCAATTATTTACTTTAAATCAATAAGCGAAAAAAGTGATTGGTTGCAAAGTTGAAGTCTTATACAGATTGGAAGCGTAATGACTTAAAGTAAATAGCTCTTTTTAAATAAATCAAGTTGTTATTTTAGCATTTTGACGTGCATACTACAACTTATTTACTTTTCTTCAGACTTATGTTGTTTTGATTTACCCTTAATTTTGACACAATATAGAATTGATACCGAGGAAGCCATTGATATTAAAATCTCAATTTTGACATAACTCGAGTTGTGCTGTTATTCCTTATTGCTACAGAATTATCTCATCTATTTTTATTAAGTACTTGAGCTTTGACAGACTACTAGACAGACTATGACGAATATTGTAGCATATTTGAGTAAGCCTTAATTTTTAGAGATGGTTGTTTACCCATCTGTAGCTTTCGGATGGGAAGTTGTACCAAAGCATATTGACTTATTTAGTTATGATCAAATTTTCTGTTGATCGGTTCGTCCAAAATTATATACTTTTTAAATTAAGAACTGATTAAACTAATTTTTGAGGAAAAGATTATATTTATGGAGTGATCAGTTTAGTCGGTAGAATTTTTCAAAGTTATAAAGACTTAAGCGAAATAATAAAAGTAGAGGTAAAATTAAATACTCGTTTTTTACAACCAGTTGTAGCTGCGGCGACAGTCTTTAAACTGTTTGAAACGAAAAACATTTTTAAATTAATATAATTTGTTTAAATTCTGACATTTTTGGCTCCGTTTTTTAACCATAAATTGATATTTAAAAGCGAGTCCTGGGCTGTTAATTATGACATAATGAAATAATATTTATATTTATGAAATAATACAAGAAGAAAAACATTGCTACTTTTGTGCAACTTGTACGATTTTCGCACTTGAATAAATCATACCATGGCCCCAATTAACTTTGGTCTCAATTAACTTTGGTCTCAAATGTACCATTTTGTTGATCTAAAAGATAGTTCTCTGAAATAACGTTTATGGTCTTTTTAAATGTTATTGGCTTGAAATACGGTTTAAATAACAATCCACGCCTGCTGAATGATTACGCTTCTATTCGAAAGCCCATCGAAGCTTACTTGCTTACCAGAGCAAGAGCAAGATTAAATGCACAAGAATAAATGTCGCTAAATCTAGAATAATAAACATATAAGGTGTGAAAGATGACCGGTAATATAAGAGTTAACCGTCTGTATCTGCGTGAGCGCTGCCAGGTCATAAACTATGAGCGCGTTTCATTACTTTTCAAGTATTGTATGGGTATAAAAAAATTCCAGCTCGGGCCATAGCTGAGTCGAGGCTTTTCCCTGTTCACTCCTATTTCAGTTTAAATTCGAAATCGAAGTTGCTAAGTGTTCTGGTTCCCAAAAAATGTTTAATTTGTATTCTTTGGATTCATTGGAAATTGACCGCCAAGATGTGGGTATATCGATATTAAAGCGTTAAGGTATTTTCGGCTTGACCGACTTCTTACTTGTTAAGACCGAGACGATGGTCACACTGTAATAAGATCAATGACGAGAGTAAAACGCAGTAGACAGTAAAATATGGACGAATACAGACTCTGTATATAAAATGACAGACAGACGAGACGAAAAGACTGAAAGAAAAAGCCGTATCGAAAAACCGTGAAGAGAAAAACCCGTGTAGAGACATTGTAAATAGTAAGCCATGTGTAAATAGAAAACCGTGTGTAAATAGTATGTAAATGAAAACCCGAAAAAGCTCTCGGGGGTGAATATAAAATTGGTACTCCAATTCGCGGTTTTTTGGCTGTCGAGTACCATCTCTTAGGGAAATGCAATAGTCCATTATACCATCAGAAATATTGATTTTAATAAAAATCTACCGTGCGCTTTTGAAGATATTCAAGATTTAAGGTTTAACTCCTTCTGGAGGTACCTTAACCAATTGTACGATTGAATTTTTTTTTAATGGCGTTCCCATGACACTGTCCACATTTGCTGAATTTTTCAGATTTTTATCTTAAACCCTTAAAAACTAAGTTAAAATTGTTGTCGTTGTGTGTTGCAGGTACATAAGTACCCATAAAACGTGATCTGCTGTTGATTTGATTTCGTGAAAGCAAAGGCAAAGCAGTTGGTGTAATAACCCTATTTGATTTTGATTTGCATTCGCTTATTGACAATTGGGGCAAAATTTAAACAAGGGCTCGAAAGCAAAGAATGCCGAGTGAAATTGTGAAATCTATTTTTCTAAGCTTCTTTATATAGTTTATATAATATAGTTTAGTTAATAGGCAGAATATATAGTTTAAAAATGTTTGCAGCTTTACTAAAATGAATTCAATTAATTACACAATTCAAAAAATTGTAATAACCTGGGCAATGACCTGGCGTTCTTCCTCAGCAAAATCTGAAGACATGGCCCAAAAACCGATTAATACTCATTTGGCTCAGTTAACTTGAAATAACCCGCGAACAACCCATCTGATTTTGTATAACTTTGCTATTTCTGATAGCGACTAAAAGGTTCTTATATATTGTAAGGTTTTAGACATTTAACGCGATGGCTGAGAAATGCGGGTTACAGTTCTGGTATCTTCAACTTTTTTTTTGAAAATTTATACTTTGACCACCACTGGTTTAACAACTTTACTCTATGCGATTTCTTCTTAAGCTTCATTATACAAGTCTATTTAATTCTACGTTGAACAAATTTTGTCTCGATGAATTTGGTACCCATTTGACGAAGTTATTCGCGTATTTCAGAGGACACATCAACAATATATTATAGTATATTTTTTTAGTGTGTTAACTGAAAATGTATATTTATAAAAGAGTTCAACCTGACTAATTGACTGACTGACTCACTGGTGACCGTCGCGCAGCCCAAACCATAAGAGATAGGATGCTGAATTTTTCACAATAATTTTATCTTCTGCTGAAAGTGAGTACTAAGAACGGATTTTGGAAAATTCTGTCGGAAAATGTGGAAATTCTCGAAAAACTTTTGTATGAAACTTTTTTGTTTATCATCCGATCAAGTTCAAACTCATTTTCTAAGATCTACATGGAAATTCAAGAATAACTGTATACCAATTTTCCGGAAAATTCACCCCCCCCCCTGGGTGGAAAGTGGGTGGTCAAGGTTGCGTGGGCGAAAGTTTAGTTGCCAGCGATTAGCTCCAAACTCATTTTCAAAGTTACACATCCTATTGACTTGAAGCTCTGTTTGTAAGGATAGAATACGAAATAGTTTGAAAAGTTGGAAAACCCACCCCAGGGAGTGCAAGTGCCCGGAAAAATCTACATGCAATGAACTATTTTCCATCCGGTTGACTTGAAACTCGGTTTGTAGTGATAAATTCATCGAATTGAATTCATTTGTGATTTCATTTTGGGATGTTGGAAATACCGCCGGGGTGCCCACTGTTAAGTGGGTGGGATGTGTGTGGTAAGTGGGTGATAAATCGGTGGGATGTGGGTGGGAAAGTGGATGGGAAGTGGATGGGAAATGGGTGGGAATTGGGTGGTAACTGGATGGGAACTGGGTGGGAAGTGGATGGGAACTGGGCTGGAAGTGGGTGGGAACTGGGTGGGAAGTGGGTGGGAAGTGGATGGGAACTGGGTGGTTAGTGGGAGTGATGTGGGTGTAATGTGGGTAATAAGTGGGTGGGAAGTGGATAGGAACTGGGTGGTAAGTAGAAGGGATATGGGTGGGAAGTGGATAGAAAGTGGATGGAAAGTGGGTGGGAAGTCGGTGGAATGTGGGTAGGAACTGGGTGGTAAGTGGGTGCGAAGTGGGTGGGAAGTGGGTGCTTAGTGGGTGGGAAGTGGATGGGATGTGTGGATGTGGGATATTGGTTCTATACTGATATTGGCTATACTGATGGCGGCGCAGCGAAGCGCGACGGGTTTCATGCTAGTATATAAATATAACATTACTGCCCCGAAAAGTATACTTTGATAAAGTTTGGTGGGAAATTCAAATATAGTTTTTCATTTCATTACATATTCAAAAATATTTGTACATACACATATGTTTGACGATATTGGGCTTAGATTACTCCTGTTCGATGTCACCCTATAGGGCCAGGATAATCTATAGTCAAGTCAACAACTAACTCAGTTTCACCACAGCATAACGAGATCTTTTTATTCAGCATATGTATGTAAGGTATTCTTAGCAAACTCATTTGTTGGCTCGTGTCCGCTTGAGTGCAGGCACTTTTAAATTAAAGTGCAGTTTTTAATTTGTATACCCTATACCAAAGTACTTAAAGAGACGGAACTCAAATATGATAAGAGCCAAAACGACTAAATTGGAGAATCCTTATATATTATAGTTCAAAGTCAAGTTTTTATTTAAGATTGTGCCACTTCTGACATCTGTTAAAAATGATGGGAATATTGGATTGGCGGCATGTTCTCCAAAGATGAAGTTGACGGCAATAACTATTGAAATTCAGCAAGTTTAATAGGCATAAGAGAATTTAACCCAGCACCACTTCATTCTCAATCAACAGAGCATATATACATGTATATATCACAGGAAAAATTAAACAAACAACAAGCACGCGTCGCCATTTTCTTCTAAGAGAATGGTCACACTATATCGAAATTAAATCGCCGATTTCTCAAAATCAATTAGTGTGACCTTACTTTCCGTAAATTTTCTGGGCACACTGCATATATGGTATGGAGCAGCTGTGAACAGCTGTTTCACGAAATCAAATCGAAAGCAAATCACTTTGGAGTGCCGCTATAAATTTTAAATAATTTTCGGGTCTTTTTAAAACACACTAGAAATTATGGTTTGACTCACGTCGATTATGTCGTGCTCTCAGAATTTACTCTGCAAGGTACTCTTTTGAAATCACAAGATTTTTGGTAGATTATGAAAAAAAGCGTTCTTATACTCCTTATGGAGGTAGGGTCTATAGTTTGGGGCTTAAAATTAAATTTTAAAATCTTAATATCTTTAAAAAACGTCCTAATGAATAAATTGTCATTTGTAAAAACTAGCAAATGTCATTGAACATTTGTTATATCAACTTACCCATCGCAATTGTATTTGGTACTAGATAATCTCTGCCAAATGATCGTATGTTTAACAGCATGCCCATAAAATTGATCACAAAGAAGGCCTGCGCCAAATGTGCTGCAATCATGTGAGTTTTGGCCCGCTTGCCGCTCCATAACTCCCGCCAGGTGGCCGGTGCTGGCTGAGCCTTCAATGTTTCACTCAATTGTTCCAATTGTTGACGAAAATCTGGTGGTATCTTAAAACTACGATCATTGATCTCAGCTCCGTCCCGTATGATTTCCTCCACTTGATCGATAGAGAAACGATTCACAGCATGACGCAGTAGCCAACGAGGTGAATCGGGTGTCCAGTAGAGCAGAACAATCAGCATGATGGTAGGAAACGTAATGCCCACATAGATCAGTGACCAACTATTGAAGAAAGAGGAGAGACCTGGCAAGAGAATGACACCAATGGACCAAAAGGTATCATACAAAATAATGGCCCCCACACGATGTATACCGGCAGTGATGTCAGCAACTGTAAGAAACAATAACTTAGTAATTGTTTTCAGTTGGAATAGTGTACTCCACTTACATATAGCCTGCCCAGCTGTAAACATAATGGCACAACAGACAGCCGAGAGGCAACGAAAAGCGCAATGCAGACTAAAATCTTGGGCATAACCCGTCACAACACCGCAAAGGATCTGTGCCACAGCACCTATACAATAGGTGCTTCTTGGACTAATGCCCAGCATCATTTTGGTTCCTATTACGCCGCCTAGTAGGACACCAAACAAATGCCAGTACTGTGTCCAGGCCACAAAAATATCTCTCAGGCAGACCAAATTGTATTGCATGATGAGCGAGTCGAAGCTGGACATATAGGTGAACCTCTCGCACTCGCTTCTACTGCCCGTCAGTTCGTCCACCACATAACACTGATCAGCTGAGACGCTATAGTTGGCCGCCGATGATTCCGCCAGGTAATTGGTATCGCAAGTGAATTCGGAGCCTGCATACAGTTCGGGACCCGTAAAAATTATGCAGGCCATAAACCAGGCAGCCGGAATTTTGCATAGAAATATGATGAGTATGGTCCTTAGTTGCCAAATGCCAAAGTCGCCCACCACATCGGCTATGATATCGTTACTGGGAACTGTTGGTGAGGCAGGGGTAACACTTGCGCTTGCTTGCCGCTGCGATAGCTGAGGACTGCTCTTGGGCGATCGTCCACCCAATACAGGCAAGTGGTTGACCATTTTGACCAAGTGATGAGTAATTTCTAGCGGTGTATTCTGTAAAGTATAGAGAAACATTTGCCATTTGTTTATACTTTTGCCATTTATTTATAAACATTCGATTCCCCCCCTCACTCTGGAACTCTCTCAATTGATATTAATTGAAAGCGGTTACAGCTGAAAATCAGTTGACAACAGCTGAAATGGAATATCACGCGATTTCTTAGCATGTCTGTGGTTAATGTTTACTTGATTGATTTTCAAGTATTTTTGTTAGTTTTTGAACTGGTATTTCCCATTGTTTTACATGCATAATTTGTCTATGAAAATCTCTAAAAGCATGAGTGTTATTTGTCTGTTATCTAAGACGTCCTCATAGCTTTTGTTGTATACTAGTCTTTATGCAAACTCAAAGGTTTTCATGATCGAAAATTTTGAAAGAACAGCAGGCCATTAGCTTAGTAGCTAACTTCGTCTGTGCCGAAGTTTTAATACCAATGGGATAGGAACTTATAATTCTGCCGGCGTCGCAGCCGACTCAAGTATATAGAGAGAGAGAATAGCATGCTCGGCGGCTTGCTCTTTTACGATGCACGAGTTGGGTTTTTTGTTCTCTCACGAGACATTTTTCCATTTGCTTTTTGCTCAAACACGTTTACTTTGTGTTTCGCTGCTACACACACAAGCGCAATGCTTGATTGTGTGAGTTTGGACACCACTGTTTACGACCCTTGCAAACGCTGGTTTGAAAATATCAGAGTTTAAGAACCTTCAAGTTTTTGCTGGCTCGAGGTGTCGTTATGCTTGCACATAACTTTAAAACAGGAACACACTGAACCACAAAGGAGGCTAGTTGACCGAACAACTGTTTCATTGTCATCTCTACACCAAATCATCAGCGGTCTTTGCCTGGTCCATAATCAGCCAACAGCTCCCCCTCAAACCTGCAATGCCATAATCGCTTGGGAACTCCAATGCGACTCAACAGCAAAAACAGACAAAACGTGTGTTTGTCCCTAATTGGTCTTACAATGCTAGTGAGAAAGATTTCCTCTCCATTGCTAACACAGTTGCCCGATCGGTTCTATTTCAGCTGTAAGATATAGTCATCCAATTTTGACCAAAATTGCAATTCCGTGTGAAAGCGTGTAATATTAGTAAAGGCCGAGTTTGCGTTCACAAAGACCCATTTTTCGACCGTTAGTTCCAAAGACAGCTGTAAGATATAGTCATCCGATCCGGTCGGTTCCGACAAACTAGCAGCGTGCAGTAAAAAGAAGACTCTGTGCAAAGTTTCAGCTCGATAGCTTTAAAACTGAGAGACTAGTTTGGGACTAGTTTGGGATAGAGACAGACGGACGGACAAAGCTCAATCGACTTAGCTCGTCGTCCTGATCAAGAATATATCTAGTTTATGGGGACGCAAATGAATGTTTCTATGCGTTGCAAACTTCTGGGCAAAATTATAATACCCTTTGCTAGGGTGAAGAAACGGCACATTACTATTGGATTCTCGGCTACCAGGGCGTTCATGGAAGCAAAATGTGGAATATTTGATCAAAGTACGCACAAGGCAATTCTCAAAACTAAAGAACACGTATTAATAATGCCATCCAACAGGTCGCAGCAATTGCTGAGACGGCCACTGATGGCACAAGATGGCATCGAGGGGCGAAAGAGTATTGCCCAGTGGTAACGCTAGACGTACAAAATGCCTTCAATTCCGTAAAATGGCCGAACATCGTAGAAGCACTCCGCCGCTTCGACGTACCTAGCTATCTGCTGGAAATCACTTGAAGTTACTTTTCCAACAGAGTACTGCAGTAAGACACTGAGTCCGGAACAAAACAGACGCAGATCACAGGAGGAGTCCCTCAAGACTCTGTACTGGGCCCGTTACTGTGGAATGTGGGATATGACGATGTCCTCCAAATCCAGCTGCCCAATGGATGCACCTCCGTAGGATTTGCAGATGATGTGGCACTGATAATTTTGGCTAAGCCTACGACTCGCTGCAAGCAAAAAGGCAGCCACTGCAACCGTGGTGTTGGCTCGCATCATGCCTAACACCCACGGACCCAAGCATATCGTTTATGCGCGCAGAGAGTGGCTTCTGCATATCGCACGGTATCGCACGAGGCAGCACTACCAGCACCTCACCTACTATCGGAGTAAAGGAAAGTCTTAGCTGCTGCTGGAGAGTACCACAATCGGGAGGCACAGAGAACAGCGACAATCGAGCTGTGGCAGGAAAGTTGAAGCCATATGGCTAAGCGGACGACATGGACAGTTGAATTTCTATCGGACAGGACATGGGTGCTTCAAACATTACCTCTGGAGGTTTAAGCACGAGGACGACCCAACCTGTACCGACTGTCAGGGGGTCACTCAAGACGCAGAAAATATATTTTTTGTCTGTCCGACATTTAATCAAGAAAGAAACGAGCTTAGCATGAGGTGGGGAGGACACCAGCCGCCTGTAACCTGGTGAGCATAATACTTGACTCGGAAGATAATTGGTCTGCAGTAAGCAACATGGCCACAATAGTGTACAGTGCCGCTCAACTGAATAGGTTTGAAAAATCTTTCTTACATTTTTCCCTGTTTCTTTGTTCCAATTTAATATTTTTCTATCTTATCATTTTATTTTGAACCTTCATTTGTTTACTCATTATATGCAAGAAAAAAGTAACGGGACAAATGCAACGGTAATTCAGAATTTTGCTTTCATCGTGAAATTCGCTAAATGTGTGCTCTATTTTTGGCTCATCTGAATAGGTTTGACACTTTTGACCTCACTTTTTGATTGACTGCGTGATTGAAAAGAGTTGAATTCTTTTGTATTCCAAAATTTAAAGCAACTGCTATCAGTTTTTTGTAAAATGGGTCGCTGAAAATTTTTAACCGATTTTGAAAAAGGTCAAATAAAAGGCTATATTGAATCTGGCTTGAAACACTTTGAAATAGCCAAGAAAATCGGTCGAAGTCAAAACGTTGTGAGTAACTTTCTCCGTAATGAAGCAGACTATGGAAAAAAAAATAAATGGATGAAAAAAATAAGCAACAACAGCAACGGAGAGGCGACTTATCCTACGAACTGCCTCAAATTCCCACCTTTCTGCTGGTAAAATTAGGGAAGAATGGCCACGGTAAAACGAATTATTCGAAGCGCCACTACGATGACGTGGAACAAGAAGTGCAAGACGGTGGTCTTCTCCGACGAAAAGAAGTTCAACCTCGATGGACCGGATGGCTATAGCTACTATTTCCACGATATGCAAAAGGAAGGATGTTTTTAAGTCGTCATCACTCTTGTGCAGGTAAAGAAATGGTGTGGGGAGCCATATCGTTTTATGAAACATGCGAGCTCCAGTTTGTCACCTCGAAGATGAACGCAAAAGTGTACAAGACTGTTCTCCAAAAGGCGTTTCCCCAGTTTTCGGAGATTTATGGACATATTCCATGGACGTACCAACATGACAACGCTCCCATCCATACCGCTCGGGTTGTAAAACAGTGGATTAAAAACCAAAACGTCAAATTGCTCGAGTGGCCGCCTTACTCCCCTGACATTAACAATATCGAGAACATTTGGGGACTTTTGTCCAGGAGAGTATACGTAGAAGGAAGACAATTTAGTGACTCTGGGACCCTAGTTGAAGCAATTAAAAAACCCTGGTCAACAATTTCACTAAATGAAATTGAAAAATATTATGATTCCTAACCAAACCCTATGTTTGAAATAATTAAGAACTAGGTTGGGCATACCAAATACTAAATAACGCTAAAACAGTGTCCTTTATTATTTAAGTTACCCAGTGCCTTGAAATTTTGCTTTATATACTTTTGTGTAATAGTTTAAGTGGTCAAACCTATTCAGTTGAGCCAAAAAAAAATGGAGATTTTTTGTTATGTTTTTTAAAAAATAATTAAAATGATATAGAAACAAAACGAACAGAACAGAAATTTTGCTATTTCATAAATGACCGGTTTCTTTATACAACAAAATTTATTTCGCTTAAATCGGAGTGCTTGTTACAGAGATACAACGTTTCAAAACTAAAAAAAAAGTCAAACCTATTCAGTTGAGCGGCACAGTACCGAAAACTGCGTCGCGCCGAAGATGATCGCAATTCAATACATAGGAGAGTTATCATTTGCAGTTTTCGGTTCGGTTTTGCATTTTGAAATAAACGCTGGTTCGGTTCGCTATTCGGTATGAGCAGGAAGGAGCGGTTTGGTGCGGCTGGATTCGGGTCGATGCCTGTTGTAATTTTTTAGCCATTGACAAGGACATTTCACCCAACTCATTGCTATATAATGCTATTAGGCCATCTTTTTTAAAACACCCCCCTTTATTATGCATTATGTATAGCTAGCAATGAAATAAACAATCGGAAAAGTATAATCAATAAGCGGCTTGCGGCTTGCACTTAAACAATTCTAAATATTCTAATAGATTAATCTGCATTGTTGTGACATTTAAGTTTCCGCTTTTTTATAAACGACATTTATTTGTATATTCAAACGATTAATTGACACAATTAAACAAGCAATTTTTGTGTTCACCACAAAATAATTGTCGAATATTTCAGAGCCCAGCCTTGTGTAAGTTGAGCAAGCTGAAGAAATGAAGATTGCACACTTATGGCACTTACTTTTAGTGCTTGCCAAAGTATGTACGTCCACTGATAAATAAGCTATCATATCATATTATCACAAATCAAGACAGCAGCTTTATCGGTGCTCCGATTGCACTTGATTGCTTATGTACTTATTTAGTTTCAGTGAATTATCTGATTTGATTTATTTGTATGAAACCTCCACCTGACAGTTTATAAAATAATATTTGCGATTTCGATTGACTTGACAATTTTTTATGCTTGAGTCCAAAAAAAAAGGTGTTAATTTCGAATTGTCTTCATTTTTAGGGCTGAGAAACCCCACCTCCAGACATTAGACACCTGCCAAACGGTCAAATATTTTGATTTCAAATTAAACTGGAAGTGTTAAGTGCCTGGGCGAAAACTGGTCTAAACAATCAAATTGAATTTGAATATTTCAAAATTCCTTGATGGAAACTAAGGCAGGCCGGGTAATTAGTTGATTTACTTGTTTCCATACACAAATGCAAATTTATCAGCGCAATTACTTAATTGTCTTAGTGCCATTTTCAATATGATAATAGTTGTTAATTAATCACGATTAGTAAGTGGTGTACTGCGACACTTCTTCTGATTGCCAACGCAATACCTTTGCTTTTGAATGCCACGATTTGAGCAACAGGTGGAAGTTACTCAATATTTTTTTGTGACAAGTTTTAAAAAAAAATGTTATTTCACTTGTTTTAGTTCTCAACTGAGTCGCTCAAATAGTGTAATATTTATATGCTAAAAATATCCCATCTGAATAGTCCATAGGAATTTTAATTTACAACTATCTGAGTTTTTTAAAATGAGAACTTAGATAAGTGAAATGACAACTTTAACAATTCAATTATTTAACACTTTATTCGGATGGCAGACTAAAGGTTGGAATGACACACAGTTTTCAATACCTTTCAATTAGTGCACTTTGCCATATTAACAACCCATAAATCAACATGATCTATTTAGATTTTCTTTTGTTGCAAAGGTTAGAAAGAAAGAATCGCAATTGTTTTTTCTTGCATTACTGTTTATTTCATGTGCATAGTATAAAAAGATAAGGAAAATTTAAATTTATTTTAGAAAAAAAAAGTCTAGCGAAACCTGACCGTAAAACCAATACCGAAAGTACTTGACTAAGACCTAGAACCAAAACCGGCATCAGAAGTAACTTTTTGAATATTTTTTTTGGATCAATATTGAATCGATATCGATGACTTGAACATAAAACTAGCGATACACTGTCATCTTGCCAATACAGTTAATGCTCGAAACCTCTAAGTTTTTCCAGAAGGTTCGGTCCGGAGGAAAGTCTCAGGTTCGGTTTGCGGACCGGTTTCTTTACTTATTTTACCTAAGATTCTAACCAAAAATCTTGATTCATCTTAGACGGGTAAAAATACAGATATATTTATTATGAGAAAGATGAGTCCAATTTACTAAGCTAATGATACCTCTAATCAAGGTCGAATGGACCTTATTCATTATTTTTATATCCTTACAGAGGGTATATTAAAATTGTTTGTAACGCATAGAACGAATCATCTCTCACCTCATAAAGTATATGTATTCTTGATCAGCATGACGAGCTGAGTTGATATAGCCATGTCCGTCTGTCCGTCTGTTTCTATGCTATCTCCTTCGTCAGCTTTAAAGCCATCATAACCAAATTTTCCACGGAGTCTTTTGGTACAAATACGCTGCACATTTGTCGGAACCGGCCGGATCGGATGACTATAGCATATACCGGCCATAGGAACTATCGGTCGAAATGTTTTTACATAATTCATCCGATCCGGCCGGTTCCGATATTGCTGTGCTTGGGAAATAACTCAGTTAAGAATGCTCGACGATAATAATTTAAAACCTTCATTTATTTAAATTATACAAGCTACAAGGGTATATAATCTTTCCTCTATTTTTATAACTTTTACGTCTATCGCGACTTTTAGAAAAACCTGGTATTTTAATTGGCAATGTAGCTTTATCTTTTAAGATTTTAAGTCCGCTATAACTTCTCAGAGATGACAGAGAAATCTTTGAAAATTGGATCAAATGATCTCTTAGTGAACCCATTTGTCCTTGCATGGATACTACCTATGCCATTTACTCGAAGATTTAACTCATTGAACTACTCTGTACCTCGAGTAGCAGCTGAAAGCAGCGCTGCTGAACAATAGATGGCGACACTACTTGCATTGAGCAACGGATGATTTTCAAAACTGACCATAAAACGACGCCAATATTGCCAAATCGGAGGAAGTAACTTTATTTTGGTCATAACTTGAGTATAGTTCATCCGATCTTTATCATTTCTTCGGCAAATTGATAAATAATCTTGATTTAAATTTAAATCTTGAATTTAAAATAAACTTGATCTGCCTGCAAGTATAAGAAGTAAATGTTCCATACATGGCAAACCTCTATCTTTTACCATCTCTGATATCTCTTCGTTCATACGGACGGACAGACGTACAGACGATTTGGCTGTTGATGCTGCTCAAGAATATATAATATATTTATATATTTTATAGGACATGATTCCTTCTCCCTGTTACATACTTTTGCACAATCTTCACCTTTTAAATATTTCCATCTTCTAAGGTAAATACAATATAGTAACTTATCGGGAACAAATTTGTTGCCAAAGATCTTAAAATATATATATATTATGTATATAGATGTTAAAATCGAAATTGAATTTTTGGTGAAATCCGAGAAAGTTTGTTGGCTGTTAACTGGCTTTTTGCTTTGGCTTTTTTGCGTATAACTTGTGTATCGTTTATCCTAACTTTAACATTCCTTCAGCAAATCGATAAATATAATTGATTACAAGATATCTCTAGAAAATAAGAAACATCTATTAAGAAACTGTGGAAGATATGACGGTTTTTCCAAATTGCGAGAGCAGCAGGGGCGCGGCAAAAATCAAAAAAAACGCTTAAGTGAATTTCCTGATACAAATTCACAAAATTTACATATGTTTTTATCTTCAGATAGAAACTTTAACATGTCAAATAAATTGATCAAATATAGGTTTGGCTTAGCATTTTTGAATGGTCACCGGTTTGGTTCGGTTCCAATAAGCTGTTTAGCTTGGCTCAAAATATGATCTCATAAACCTAACCTCAAGCAGACCCAGACTGCTTGGGTTCGGTTAAAAAAAGGCTAAGGATAACTTTTATATTTAAGCAAAAGTTAAGTGTTGAAGTGCCAATATTAACCTCACGTATTTATGTAATTACAAACAAGTTAGAGGCAATCTTCAAGTTTTTCGAATGAAGGATAGCAGTAATGAATTCGACTATTGCTGACGTATTGATAATTAGCTTGGTAAACAATACGGATTCTTTGCAACAAACATAAAGTGGAGCATTTGTCTATTTTTACGGATTGGCTAAAATTCACCGAAAAAATTCACCGGTGAAAAATTGTTAATGATCAAATATGTTATAAACCAAGCATCGAACCAAAAACTGAGGTTTGATCAATTTGGAATCTTTAGTTGAAGTTTGTGTGGTTTTCATATGTCTGAATATCCTGTTGATGTATTAAAATGGCACATTTTGAAACTGTTTGTTTCAAACAGCTGAAAAAAGTTTTTAGTTTTTCATAATGTTGATTAATAATAAATCCATTCTTGATCATAAAATAAGCACTTTAAAGAAAATATTTCTTTAGTCCAAAGTATCCCCACTTCACAATAATTTTGTGTATTCGAGGAAAATATATATAACTATATCATTGACCTTTTTCAAAATCTACTCTTGCTTACATTTCCCACATACTTCTTGTTTCACAGCAAATATTTTGGTGGCGTTTTTCCGCTGGGGATCTTTTCTTTCAACTTCACACACTCACACACACACACACTAATTCTGTTCAATGTCTCTTTGCTGTTGCTTTCTTTGCTTATTTGATTGCATACAAATTAATATAAATTTAATTAAGCGACAATAAATATTTTGTATTGTCTTCTATATGTGGTAGTTTATCAATTGGCACGTCGCACGAAGCGCGCACGCGTCTCAATCGGTTGAGAATCAAATGGCAACTGAGTCCCATGTCGAACCAGGCGGCGGCAACTGGCCAACAACCAAGAGCAGCGAACGAAGGCATCAGACTTGGAGCGTTAATTTTCTTAATGAATTTGCTTAAATAATAATCAAAATACAAAAAAAACTATTGATCGAAACTTAGGGTATTTGGAAACTGTTTACACAAGATGGATCTAAGTGTGTCCAGCATAAAAAAGGATTGGCTTGGCAGAAATGTGCTTCCTTTATTTTACTTCTCATTCTTGTTCAATTAATACGTACTCTAATCTGCTGAGAGCTGCTTTTAATGGAATTAGTTTTAGGTGAAGAAGTGCTCAGTAGTTTCTTTTGTGGCTATCAGCTTGTGCCTTTTCAAAAAGTAGTGCCATACGATTTCTATTTTAATCTTTATTACCTACCTGTGTCTTTAGACTGCTGCTGCACTCTAAGTGTATTCAATGTCACAATAGCGTGCATTGGCCTATAAATAAATACTAAATACTATAAATGCTTGTTCTAACCAAGAACCCATTTCGCATAGAGGCATGATGGTTTTTTTTATAGATTTACTACAAATTAGGGTAGTCCCATAGTCTGGGCTTATCTTTTGCCATATTACGTCTTCACTATTTTGGCATCTAATCAAAATCATCACGGGCTGACAATTTTCTATTTTGCTAACAATTTATTTATACACTTACCATAATTATATTTAGTTCAATTAGCAAGGATTTAAAATTGGTACCGGTTACGGAATTTCGTGACGCGGTTTCGCCAACCATTGACAAAAGGCTGGTCTTTATGATCCACCTTAAATAATGTATGAAAATGTTGGTTTTATTTGTTCGCCGTTTAGCTCTTGGCATAATTCCCGATCAATGTTCAATTTCTTCGATACACTGTCCAACCGTAGACTCTACACATTGTTGACACTTTTTTCTACAGATTGGAATCTGTGTGTTTGTCCTTTCTGAAAATTATCAATTAAAGAAAAAAATATCATGCACCTCCAACAAAATCTGTTCATTGTTTGGGAATTTTGTTTCCTTTTCAGTTCATTGTTTTGACCTTCGCTTTGTCTGGGTTGTAAGCTAGAGATGAGCACGGATCTCGATTTCTTACATCGATAAATTGGGTCTGGGACATTTTAAAAGATTTTATAGTTGGATTTATAATATGAAATCAGTTTGGTTCTAAAGGCCTATACTCGGATGAGATAAAAATTTAGTTCGGCACGATACTTCACATAAATAGACACATTTTTGAACAGTTTTAAATCTGATTGCTTTGGAACGGCAGTCCTATTTGTATGAAATATAGTGCCGAACTAAATTTTTGATCTCATCTGAGTATAGGCCTTAATACGTAATGAAATTTCTGTAAAAGGTTGTGTTAAGGTTCTATTTTATTTGGTAGAAGAACTGCTGATATGGAAATGATAGGACTTCCATATTGCGGCGATTTCGGCGAGTTTAATTATTTAGTATCAAACATAGTTTAGATTTAGTTTTGGTTTATTGCAGTACGACCTGTCGATATGAATGTGTTTAACAGAAAGCTAAGAGTTGAATGTGTGTATGTGTGAGTTAGAGATGCAAGATATAATAAGGCGTGAGTAACGAGTTGCACTGTGATAGGAACTGGATCTATGATTGGAGCCGGATGAACTGTGATCCGCCACAGCCACTTCCCCCCCAAATGATGCGTGGAGTCGACTGGGTTATCAGCGAAGTTGACTCTGATTGATGGCCTGTATCTCTATGATAAGTTGTGTGTGATTCCAGTGTTCGGAGGCTCAGGGGGTTGCTTGCCTGGTTGTTTCGCAGGAACGTGGGATCCATATGGGGTTCAAATTTGGGAACGAAGTTTTTTTTTCGTAAGCTCGAACATCCAATTGATGTATTTATGTGAAGACTTTAGCTGGATGTCGTCGTGGATATCGTCTGTGGATCGGACATGTGTGCTGTGTAAGTATAGATCCGCCAATCACCGGTCTCTTTTTGACCAGGTGGATTGGATTGGACCAAGGGTTCTTGCGTGGCTAATTATGCCAGCCTGAAGAAGCTCCTTGAACTCTGATGTAAGTCTTCATGTATCGATGATTTTTTGTTCGCTGCGAAAAGGTTGGGGCAGCTGCTGTTGAGTTTACACTATGAGCATTTGAGCGAAGCATTTGGTAGGAACGACACGGTATAATCCTAGTTAATTGAAAACTCTTTCTTTTTATTGGTCTTTTTTTGTTGTTTCTAAGCTGTGACAGAGTATGATAGTGTGGCCGGGTGTGGTGCAGCGGGTAGTGTGCGAGCCTGCTGCTGCTGTAATGAACTGGCTTTGGGCCCCTGGATGAACTAGTCTGAAGGACTCTAATAACAATACCGAACTAGTGCTAATGGTTGAGAGGATGGTCACACTGAAAGGATGATGCGAGACGTTAGTGGATTGTGGAGTAGTAGGAGATTGACGCTGACCGAGACGGACGTGTGTATATAAATGGACGGAGACCGTATTGATAATGTAAATAGTAATTAAGGAGGATCATTGGACGGATAGCCCAACCACCTAGCAGGAGCCATAAGCATCAGAATTAATTACAGCAAATTGGTAAACAAACACCTTCAAACAAAAAACCATAGCCGAAATTCGGGCTGCGAATTTACAACATTAGGAATTCCTATGTCTTTATTCGCCGATTGAATGAGGCTTAAGTACAAACTGGATGGTTGTTTGAAGTGTGAACAGCAAATAAAGTCCGCTGATGAGAGAATTTGGTTATTCTCGAAACAGCATCGTTGTACGGACATACCCAATTGCTATTCCAAAATGTTGTAATTAATATCTGTTGATTTGTGTTGGTTATAAAGATTTAAAATCAACGAAAGACCTTGAGCTAGCCAGTTGTAACATTGACTAAAATCAAAAACAGGTCACTAAACCCCATATACACGTAAATTGTAATTGTGTAAATAATGTGTAAATAAAGACCGAAAAACCCCAAATAGTCGGTGGTTTACACTTAGTTATATCGGAATAAAATTGATATGAACAAATGAGAAAATGACTGCCATTTCATATAAATGCATCAAGTACAATTTCTTAGTTTTGTAAGCTTTTTATGCTGATATAAACATTGATTGAGTTAATAGAACTGAAATTTAATATTTCGATTTCGTTTAAATTTCTCGGTTTTAATTGGTTCTTTTTGGTTAAAAGTCCAGTTAATATAAATTCCAGCTGCATTTAAGTGTGACCAAGCGCTATTTCACATTTCTTCTGGGAAGTTTGGTATACTTTTTAAAAAAAAGTTAAAAAAGCGTACACTTATCTTTTATTTTTATGTGCAGAAAGAGAAATAAGTTATTTGGTTCAAAGCTGTAAAACTCTTTTAAGTGAGCCTTGTAGTTCATTTTTTCTGTGATTTTCCCCACAATCTTTGGACTTCTAGTCGGAACAATGGTCGATACATACAAATAAAAAGTTTTCTACAAATTCAGCATTTCACACATCCACCCAGCCGCTTTTAGGGCATCTTTTTGATTTTGATGGAAAACAACTTTTCAAATCACTTTGCTTACAAATGGAAAGTCAGCAACCTTAATTAATAAATTAACTTGGATAATTCATTAATACCATATTCGAAATTGAGCAAATTTACTGGTCACTGCTGTCTAATTACACCAATCACGTTTTAAATCCACGCAGAGTAAAATTTAAAAAAAAGTACCTACAAATGGGGAATGAAACATAATCAATAATAAAAAGGTGGGGAATTTTATTGAGAACTTAATTAATAAATGCTTAAAATCGCAGATAATAAATAAGGGCCAAATAAAGTAGATCGAGCTTTTGTGACGCATATGGGTCATTCTTTTTGAAACCGAACGGTTTTAAAATTCACTATTTTTGATTTCAATAAAAAAAAAATCTGAAATTAGATCTCGACACTCCCACCAAAAAGTGATTTTCTGTTTTGCAAAAAAAATTTTTGTTCATTTTATAAACAATTTCAAAAATAGTCATAAACGGAAAAATGGAAGAAAGAGTTTTTTTTTAAAACGATTTCTCAGGTTTGGTTTATGGCATAGGTCTCGTGTTGATATTGCTGAATAGTATTTTACTGTATCTACTAAAATCATAATTTAATACATTTTTAAATTATTTAATAATATTAAGTAATTGTTGCTAAATTTTATATATAATTTTTTCGCAGTGTTAACCACCGTGTTATAGCTTGTAAGGATATACAAACGAGAGCGTAAGTTAAAGTCGGCTCTAACCGACTTCGATATACCCGTTACTCATGGAAACAAATGTTTAATAGCCTTCCTGTGTGCCTGAGGTGTCTCTCTCTCTCTCTCTCTCTCTCTCTCTCTCTCTCTATCTCTCTCACTAAGATTGCTGCTGAACGCAATGCTTAGGTTATGGGTGGGGTGGGTGGTGGGTGTTAACTGACCGTTTTTTGCTCATAACTTGAGTATCGTTCATCCGATCTTTATCATTCCTTCAGCAAATCGATAAATAATTTTGAGTACTAGATATCTCTAGCCATCTATCATCAAAACTGTAGGAGATATGACGTTTTTTCCAAATTGCGGGGGCGTGAGGGGGCGTGGCAAAAATTGAAAATAAACTTGATCTGCGTGCAGACAATAGGAGTCTACATTTCAAATTTGGTTGCTCTAGCTCTTCTAGTCTCTGAGATCTAGGTGTTCATACAGACGGACGGACGGACGGACAGACGGACAGACGGACAGACGGACATGGCTATATCGAATCGGCTGTTGATGCTGATCAAGAATATATATACTTTATATGGTCGGAAATGATTCCTTCTGGCTGTTACATACATTTGCACGACTTTAGTATACCCTTTTACTCTACGAGTAACGGGTATAATTATTGCTCTTAACATAAATTAAATTACGGTGCTTTCAAAAAGATGGACAATTTTAACGGAGCGGAAATTGTTTGATAATTTCCAGAGCCGCTCTGATAATGTAGTGTGACCAGACGACAGCCAGAAATCAGCTGTTTTGTGTATAAAAAATAAGCGGGCTAATTCAAATAAAATAAAAGAGTGTATAAAATTGAAAATGGAAGTCACTAGGGGAAATTCAGCTGTCTGTGTTAATGCCATGGTCTATTTCATGGAAGCATTTTGTGAAGGGAGGTAGAAGCCGTGCCCTTTATTTCGGGCTGCGGAAGCAGAACTTAGCCATTGAGACATACTGCTATATCGACAACACAATTTTTAGATTAAAATTGCTGGGCCGCACATTAAACCAGAGGCAATATTTATAGCCAAAGCCAGCTCCCTGGACTGGAGGCGGATCATACTCGCCGGGCGTATTAGAGGAGGAAAAACATTAAAGGTGGCCACAACAGTAGCAACAGAAGCTACCACAGTAAACCGAAGGAGCCACTTCTATAATGGGCTGTGGAGACTTCAGCTTAGGGCTACTTGGCCGTTGGCTGTAGGGCCGTTCCGTGGGCTGTGGAGACTGCGAAGGTTTAGACTCGGGTGGTGTGCATACCTTGGGCAAATGGCATACCGGGAGAAGCATACAGAGAAGGATTCTCCGCCACAAGTGATGCAACTGCCGGTATCGAAATGGTTTTTATTGGCCAGATGCCATAAAATTGATTGCGACTCGTCCACTTTGATTAGAGTCACTTGTTTTTCCACCTATCAGTTGTCCAAATAATTGTAGTTTTGTTTTTTGGTCTTCTTTGCTTTAATTTTTTAAATTTTGTGCTTAATTCTCAAAGGTACCTCCGACAATTATCAAACAAGTTTCATATTTTCTAGACCCCTTCGACAATTTATCAGCTGTTTTCAAAAAAACGAGTTGGCAGGTCCATGCAAATTGTCAAAAAGAATTGTTGGTTGCTCCGTACTCGCTCTAAAAATTTTCGTGAGCGGATTTCCTGAGCTATGTAATTAGCTGGGCTCTGCAAAAATTGTCAGCGTCTCCGTACCACGCTTTATAAACAAATAAAAATATGCCCTTAAATAAAGCTTTGCCACGCAGTCAGTTTCAAAGCTATGTGATTGAAACTTGGCAATTTTGCTTTATATTTATCAAGCATTTCAAAAATGTTCAGGCAGATCGGACGTCTATATCATATAGCTGCCATAAGAATGCTGAAGTTGGTTTTGGCATAATTTAGTTTGCAAACTATGGTCACACTACGCCACAACAAAATTCAATTAATCATCAGAGATTCAAGAGGTACCTTTTCAGGATGAAAAATTCACTGTTTGGAGCGGCGCTTCCGCTAAAATGGTTATTGGGCCGTTCTTTTTCAACGATGAAGATGGCCAAACGGCTACCGTCAATCAGGAGCGTTATCGCGATATGATAACCAATTTTTTTTAATGCCAATTGTTCGTCGAACGCGTATGGTGCACTACTGGTTTCAACAAGATGGTGCTCCACCACACACAAGCCGCGCTACAATCGACTTTAAGAGGTCATTGTTCCCTTCATTTTAATGTCAAAAAATGGTTCACCAGATTCCTCCAGACATCTTTTTGTGGGGCTATTTGAAATCAAAGGTTTAATTCAACAAGCCAAGGACTCTGGAAGACCTGAAAACAATAACCGCACAGAAATAGCCGCCATTCTGGCCGAAATGTTGTCCAAAATCATGGAAAATGCTGCAAAACGGACTCAATACGCCGTAGTCGCTCAAGGCGACCATTTACGAGACTTAATATTCAAATCAACTTGAACCCAATTAAATGATTTTTATCATGAACAGAAAAAAATTGTGTATTTCTTTGATCTTTTAAAAAAATCATAGGTCCGTCAAATGTGGCCACCTTTATACAGCATCGTTAAAGTCAATTGGTGACAACTCAATTTTAAGTTCTGTGACAACGACTGATTTTTCGAGAGTTTTGTTGCGATCCAACCGACGTAAAAATCATTCGAATTTTTCTTAATAACTCTAGTATACAACAAGTAAGAGCGCTGTAGTCGAGTTTCCCGACTACAAAATACCCTGTTCAATTGAGACGCACATGCAAACACACTCTTATACACAAACGCATGCACACATACGAGCGCACACAAACACACACGCGCGCTCACACGCGGCCTGCGCAGGCAGCGCTGCCTGCATGAAGTGTCCGCCTCCCGCACCCCGCTCCTATGAGCTAAATTGTTTAATAAATTTGGTGTTTTTGCTCGTATCTTATTTTCCTTTGGAGAGTAGCAAGATATAAGGCCTAGGATAGTATATATTAAGCCACCAGGTTCTAACTTTAAAATTGTGGCTGTGACAGTTTTTTGCGGTTTAAGGGGGGAGGGGGGGATATTTTCAAAATCTGAAAGAAACTTGATCTGGGTACGGTATACACCTAAGTGCGTGCCAAAATTTGTGTCTCTATCTCTTATAGTCTCTGAGATCGACGCGTTCATACAGACAGACAGACAGACAGACGGACAGACGGACATGGCTATATCGACTCGGCTGTTGATGCTGATCAAGAATATATATACTTTATAGGGTCGGAGAAGCTTCCTTCTGGCTGTTACATACATTTGCACAAATTCATGATCCCCTTTTCCGATTTTTAATGGGAACAGGGTATAAAAACAAAACAAAAATGAAAGAATTCATCTTCTAGAACGTTTTTAAGTGCTGAGCTCGAAAATCGATTTCAAAATTTTTTTTAATAAAAACGATTTTAAGCCATAACTCAATTAATAAACGTTAGATTGAGTCAATCAAGGTATGAATCAAAAGGTTGGTGAATTTACACTAATCGCGTTAACATTATTTTCATATAAGTAGAAAAAGAATTTACGCGATGTCACATTTAACAAGGTGAGTTTTTTTTTTGCATTATTATGGAAAAATATCTCGCAGGCTAAAATGGTCCACACTGAAGTAGGCTTGCAAATGATTTTATTCTCCAAATGCTCCATTCTGTCGTGATTTTTAAGAAATTGTGCTTAGAGTTGTCGCAAAGCACGTTTTCTGGCGACCTTTGGTTAATGATTTAATATTGCAGTCCATTATATCAATTTTATGATCGATAGTTGTCGATAATGTGAACAACAACTGTGTGGCTTTCTTTCTGGTGTGTTTTCAGCTCTGGGGTTCGATTGCATGAGGCAAAAAATCAAGACTTTTTCAATGTATTGAATGATTTTTTTGACATTTACCAAATCGTCTAGAATCCCCACCACGGCTTCTATAAGTTGAACTCGGTTGTCTATTCATTCATTATTCATTCAGGAATTCATTTCCTTTATTAAAAGAACATCTAAAATTCACATTCTCTCCGGCTGGCGCAATTGACGGCCTTTAAAAGAAATGCTCAAAAGAATGCCGCTTAAATTGTTTTATTAAATAATCCCCAAAAGTAGGCATTGAAATTTGAGGTTTTTTGTGAAGCACAAAAATAGAAACCCCTTAAAGTAGGCCATATAAAGTTGAAGTTTGCCCAAAGTCAACATAAACAAATCATAGCTCCATATTTAATTTATTAAGTTTTTTATTCAATTTGTCCTGCATGTATGCTGCTGTTGTTGTTTTTGTTTTTTGTTTCTTGCATGTTTATTTGTTTGTCTCTCACTACAAAATTGGCGAAAATGCAAAACGAAAATTGAATTATTTGCGTCAATATTTTCTTTTTTGGTTTCTATAAAATGGCACAATTAGGTTGCCTTTGATTTGCATACTTATATGGATGTATGTCTGTGTGTGTGTGTGTGTGTGGGAGTGGGTGTATACATATGTATTGGTTTCAATATTTGAAATATTTTACATGTTTTAATGGGGCATTTTGCTTGGTTTGTATATTTCGTTGGCTTTCGTTTATTTTGCTCTTTTCTTGGTGTATCCAAAAACGTTCAATTTTCCAATTAATTATTGTCTTAAACAATTATGTCAGCTAACAATTCTAACGCTTTACATGACATTTGTTCTTATTTGAAAAGGAAGAATGAAAATGGAATCGAAGTGTCCAAAGTTATGGTATTTACACAGTTTCATAAATCAGAAAATAAATGCTTTATTGGATCGAAATCGTTTCTTAGTCCAAGCTGCACTTAATCTAATTGTGTGTGGATTTGGCTTTGCAGAGTCTTGGCATAACATTAAAATATTTAAAACGAAAATGCTAAACTAAATTATGGCGTGTAGTTTATGCAGTTCACAACAGAATTGAATTGGTTTAGTATTTACAATACGCTTGATGGTTGTGGTTTTGTGTTCTGCAGTGCGACTTATTAGCAAGTTGTATAGTTAAGAGAGATTGCGCTTTATTTCTATGCTAGATGAGACAAGCCTAAAGTATGTTAATTTGTTTTGCCTGCTTTTGATTTATGTTTAACTATATAGGTAATTAACATTATGCTTAGACACTAATTTAAAGTCCTTCGTTTGTGTATTTCCTTTTTTAGCTGTTGCCTTCACGTGTCATAATTTATCATCCTTCTTCTCTCGCTTTTACCATAATTTAATGAGTAGTTTTTTTTTGTTTGCTAAGTCTAAATGCTAAATATTAATTTTTGGTTTCAACTTCAATGATCCGTGCTGAGCGCCTCCTCCACATTGCTGTCCCAATTAAATTCCGTAACGCCTTGCTTGAAATAGATGTTGCCCAGATTCGCATAACGTTGAACGAAATTTGCATCCTTTGCTTTCAAATGTTCAAAACTGTAAGGAAAAAAAACAAAGACATTTGGTTAAGCTTAGATCAGAATATAGAATTTAACTTTAAAATGAAAAAATGTTACACTTAGCCTGTCACTTTCAAAGGGAGCATCTTTTTGCAGATTTGATTTGATACTCAAGACTAAGGTTGAACGTATGAGACAGTGAGCTGCATGTTGTTATGTTTAAAATGTGAATAGCTAGTCAAATTCATTGTCGAATCTTGATGAAATCATGATTTTTCCAAATGCAATACGACTATTCAACTGACTTCTTAAAGATGAAGCGTATTCACATTCCGAAAAATCACAGATGCTTACTTTCAAAAAAAAAAAAAAAATAGAGGGAAGCAAACTTTGGCTCGACCGAAGTTTATATACCCGTGCAGTTTGTATAATTGATATTAATTAAGGTTTTTAATGATTTTCGTCGAACATTCTCAGACTTTTTTTCAGACCTCTCTTTTGTATGGCAAGTATACTATATAGTAATATATATAATATATACAATCTGGAATCAATAGTCCATCTGAAGTTTGCACACAAAAAAAAGGTTTACTGTTTTTTCGTGGATTTTAAAGCGCCATTTGACAGAGTTCCCAGACAATTACTATTCTACAAGCTGCATCAAATGGCAATGTCTACAAAAACTTTTAATTTTATTGAGAGAATATATGGTGCACGAAAAGCACCATTTGGACAGGAGAAGAAGTTTCTGATACTTTTGAAACGCATACTGGTGTCAAGCAAGGATATTTACCCTCCCCCTTGCTGTTTGCCTTATACCTTAACGATATGCACGAAGATTTAGATGGTGGCCTTTTTATAGAAGATACGAATATACGACTCCTTCTTGATGCCGATGATATTGTGATACTAGCCGACGATATAAACACATTGCAGACCATGATACATAACTTGGAAGTATATTGCGATAAGTGGGCAATGGAAGTCAAAATCAGAAATAATGATATTTAGGAAAGCAGGAAGACAAGCTGCAGCGGAAAAATGGGCTTATAGATCTGAAGCGATAAGAACAGTGGCAGAGTATAAATATCTGGCGTAACTATTAGTGAGTTTTGCTGGCTCTAGGTCCGAAAAAGTTGCATTTGTTTACAACTGTAAACAACTTATGCATTGTACCACCAAAAAGAGCTGGTTGCCTATACAGAACTGTTTCCTCATTATCCCTAACGACTCTTCAGTAGGCATTTCGCTGAAGAAAGCATGATTCCAACTACCTCTCCATACAATCATTGCTTAGATCAGTTGGGAAATGCTAAAAGCAATGAAAGCAAAAATAGACAAGCATCTTTTTATAATGAGTTTAGATTATAGCGAAGACTTGATGGTTGGCAATTGAAGACGGGTAAATAGTAGGTGTCGATCAATCGGTTTAAAAATATTAGAAATTTGCAAAAATTCTTATGAGTTTTGATTGCCATGAAGAAGGGTAAATAAACGGGTAAATGGGAGGTGTGGATCAAACGGAGCCAAAAATCACGAAATTTTCAAAATATAAAATCACAAAATAGGAATCGTGAACTCTTAAAAACTCCCAATGATCACCCCAAGTATTCATATTTGTGCTTTTGCAAAACCTTTTCTTCAAATCAATCAAAATTAAGATCGCGAATTCTTCGGTACCATCGCAGGTCAATTCAAATCCTGAGATCACCCTTGATGTACTAATGGTACTAGAATAATCCACACTGAGCCACTCTTTTAAAAGCTTCATAGAATTCTTAGTAGACGATTTGGAAGAACTATGGGAGAAGCTGTACAAAGCACTGTTGGAAGCAGACTGAGCAGCTTTAGAAGCTCTGTGCCTGCTTTGCTCCGATTGCTCCGCATATTTTTGGCAGCTGCTGTATAGGAAGCAAATCAAACACTGATCTGAACACTTTCGTTAATTACTTTGCATTTACAACTTTTTGCAATGTTGTGCCATGCCAACCTAAAATTTGCACATTAACAACAGACGGCATAATTGAACTATCAGAGAACAGCCGACCCCTGATCTGAATCAAAAACCATTTTGGCCAATTGTAAAAATAGCAAAATAAAGTGCGCGAGCATCAAGTCATCAGGTAAAAGACTTTCTCACCGGATTATGAAGGGCTGAGTCATGGGACAACCTTAATGAGATGTTGCTTGACAAAATGAATGGAAATTGAATTTGTTCAGTCACCTACTTGTGTATTGTCTACAATTTCCACAGCATTTCTTTACTTGCTTTTCCGACCATTCCTGTTAACTCACCCTTGACACAATGAAAGGAAAAAGCTGCCCAACCCACTTTGATTCTAAAGAAAATCGCAGTTCTTGTGCACCAAACCTTCAGTTGTGTGCGGCAGCTGCGTACATAATAAATCCAAGTGCTAAAGCCTACCTATGCAATTGTACGTTACCCTACAAAAACAATGTCAAAGGTCATAAGCAGCAGACAAAGGGAAAGGAAGAGATTGTACCTCAACTGGCTTAAGTCAAAAAAAATAAATGGAAAAAGAAGCTTGCTTGGTTGCTTGCTTGCGCCGGTTGGTTGGTGGTGCATGGGTATTTCCGCCCTTAACCACCCTTAAGGCAGAGGCAAAGACGCAGGCGCAGCTGCAGCTGCATGTTATTAGCGTCATGCTTGAGGTACCCTTGGGTTCCCATTGAGTAAGCAAGAAGTAATCAGCGACGTTGTGTTGTTTACCTGGAAAGGGGGACTGAAATCAAAACGCTGCTGCTTGTACGAGTTGAAAAATGTATTTCAAAAATATTAAAAATCTTAAAATTGAAGTATACAAATTTAGCCTAAACATTTCGTGCCTTGAGCACCTGCTTCTGTGGCGGACTGGGCACATTCTCCTTGCCGGCAAACAAAACGGTTTTCTTGGGCGTTGTTTTGGGAGTGCGTGGGGTGCGCGGACTGTGCGGTGTACGTGGATGGTTGTTGGGTGTGCGGGAGCGAGGTGAAGATTTGCAGGCCAAGAGCTCACTCAGCTCGTTTGTGTTATCCTGGCGCACACATTTCTCCGAGGAGTTCAACAGCCAGGTAGTAATCTTATCACACTCTGCCCGCAGCTCCGAGTCAATCAAGAGATCCTCAATTTTCTCCAGATCTGTGGTATTGGGCTTAGCCGCTGACTTGCTTGGGGTGGAGAACGATGAGGCTGGCTGCTTGGACTTCAAAGCAATATTCTCTAGCTTCAGCTGCTCACACTCCTCCCTTACCTTGGTCAGCATTTGCTCTTTGTTGTCCAACTCCAGTTGGGCGAATTGCAAAACATTGGCAAACTCATCCAGGGCCTTCTTCATATCCAACATGTAGGCCTCACGTGTCTCATCCTTGTGCCTGAGCTCATTATAGTGGGCCATTTGGCTGATATCCCCATCATCGATACGCTCCTGGAATGAGTTAGCAATCTTATTGAATTTGGCCAAAGTTTCCGCCTCGCCGTTAAGCAATTCATGTAGCATGGATTCTTTCAAAGATACCTCGGATTGCAGTGTCTGCGCGGATGTGCTGAGGGCGCTGAGTGCGGCCTGTGATTCGTTGAGCTGCTGGCGCAATTGTTCAGTGTCCGCCTGCAGCGAGAGATAGCTCTGCTCCAAAGCTCCCTTGGCCAGCTGTACCGATTCCAGTTCCGCCTTGAATTGCTCCACATCGGCATCCGATTTCTTGAGACGTTCCATTAGGATGTTCACCGTGGAACGGGTGTTATTCAGTGTCAATTGATAGTTGTACTTTTCGGTAATGGTTTTGGCCATGTCCTGTTTCAGTTGCACCAACTGTTGCTGCAGTGCATCACTCATCTGGATGTAGTAGTCAATGCCATTGCTTAGCTGTTGCTCACACTTCTGCAGCTTCTCATCCCGCTGGCGTAGCATATCATTGGTGGTCTCCAGCAAAACCATGACATCCTGTTTCTCCAGTTCAATTTTGATCAGCTCATTCTCGGCCAACTTTTGGCGCTTGTCCAGCTCGGCACGCCAGTAGCTCTTCTCCCGCTCCACCGCACTCTCCAGATCGTTCTCCACCTGCTGCTGAACCTTGGCCACCTCCTGCTGTTGCTCCGTGTGGCGGGCATGTTCGCGACACAGCTGACGTATGGTATCGCAATGGGCATCAATTTCACAATTCTTGTCCAGCAACTCATCCTGCAAGGAGCGTATGAGTGTGCACTTGTTGGCCAAATCATTTTTCAGGGTATTCCGCTCCAGGCGCAGACACTCCACCTCGGTTTGATTGGTTTTGCACTCTTGGGCATAGGCCAAGGCATCCTGTTCGATTTGCTCCTTCAGCTGAGTGACATCTTTCAGTAGATTGGCATTATTCTTTTGCAGACTTTCAATCAGTTCAATGTTCTGTGACGTTTTCAGCTGTTCCTGCGAGCATCTCTCTTTGGCCTGGGCTATATCCTGCTGCAACGTGGTCAACTGTAGATTAAGTAGCTGATGCTCGCTTAGTTGCTCCTCGTGGGACTTTTGCATTAGCTCATTGGCCAGACGCAGGGCCTCACTTTCCGCCATCAGCTGTTCCACTTGCTGTTCATGCTCCTCCTTCAATAACTGCAGCTGTTGCTCCATTTCCTTGAGTTTTAACTGAAGTTGCTGCTCTTCTTGGACCAACTGCTCATTGTGTTCCTTGTGCAACAGATTCTCTGCACTCAAAGCCTCGATTACCTGTTCCGTCTTTTGTACGGCCAATTCATGCTCCTCCCTGAGTTTCACTTCCGCCTCCTTCAGTTGCTCCACATGACGTTTAAGCACATCCAATTGACTTAGCTGACTCTCGATCAACTCATTCTTTTGACGTATCTCCTGCTGGAGCGCCTCTTTACCCTTTAAACGATTTGCAGACTTGGCCTCCTTCACCGGGGTATTGGTGGCCGAGTGCAAAGGGGTGGAGGCAGCTGTGGAAGCTCCGCTACTGGTGACCTCCACCGTTGCCTGACTAGAGGCGGGACGAAAGCGCAAGCGCTGCGGCAACGAAGGAGTTCTGAACAGGCGCAAACCTTTCGATTTCTTATCTTCTTTGGGTATGGCAAACTCTTTGGCCTCCTTGGAGCTTGAAGCGAAACGCACCGCATCCTTGAAGAACTTTTCAATCTGCTCTTTGCGCTCCGGTGGGGCTGGCGTGGGCGTGGCGCTGCCCGCTGAGCCCGCCGAGCTATTGGAATTGGCTGCTGGTGAGGCACAGGCGGCCACATCCACATCATTGAAGCGCTTCAATTTGGCCTTGGAGAAGGACATGGTCAACAACAGGGTTTAAGGTTTATATAAAAACAAAAACTTAAACACAAACTTGAACGTTTAACAAATAGTTTTATTTTAATGTATTTTTTTGGGTCCGTTTTTGAAAATTTTGTTGTACTTTTTTTTGGTTTTTATTTTTGGTCTAGTTTTAGTTCCCCTTTTAAATGTTATAACCCGCTTTCCCGTTACACTGTTCCTACGCGTTGCGTTGTCAAAACCTAACTGAGTTAAGGAGAGCTGCGCCAGCGCACAGGCAGACCAGAAACGCACGAAGTGCGGCGTAGGGAAACGAAGATCATGAGCTAAAAACAACCCCCGAACTGCAACAAAGGGTCGTTGCCAAGAACCGGTGTTGAGCCTGCTAACACCCTAGTGCTGGGAAGGGTATATGCATGCTGTTACTCAAGTGGTTTGAACAAAACTTTCAACCTAAATAAAGGCACGAGTGATAAGAACGAAATCAAAGCCAAATCTACTGATGAGAGGAGCGAAAAGCCCTTGATTTGGTGGGATTTTTGTTCCATAATGTTTTCCATTAAGTACACCAGCTTGCAGCAAACTTCTTTCATTTCCACTAAATCGGCAAAAAAATGTATTATTAATTTTAAAAATGTAAGAAATTTTTAAAATTTAAAATTTATAGGAAAAAAAAGTGTTTTTAAGTTTCAGTAAAACAAGTAAGAAAGTCGGTCAAGCCCGAGTGTAATATACTCCGTACCCTGCAGTAGCAGCGCTGCTGCTGCGCTGCGGCAGCGAACTTTCTTTAGATCCTAACTTGAACAATGCTGGTTGAGGGATTTTCAAAACTGACCAACAGATGGCGCTACTATTGTGACTATTTGGCAACCCAGCAAGCTAGCGCTGCGCCAGCGAACTTTCTTTTGGTCATAACTTGCTTGAGAATAGTTCGTCCGATCTATATCATTCCTTCGGCAAATGAAAGCGGAAGGGGGCGTGGCAAAAATGGAAAATATACTTGATCTGACAGCAAGTGTGAAAAGTATAAGTCCCATGCATGCCAAACATCTTTCTCTTACCATCTCTGGCAGACGGACAAACGGATATGTCTATATCGACTCGGCTGTTGATGCTGATCAACAGTGACTTAGCAGATTTATCGTCGTGACGGGCTTCGCTCTTATCGGGCGACCCATGACACCCAATCGTTTTTTCCAATGAAAGGGTGGTGTCCACTCGAAGCGAAAAATTTCACATGAAAAAGTTGATATTTCTCATACTATTAACAGAGTCTGCTAAGCTGCTGCTATGTATACGATAACCGTAGTTTTCTGCCGATAAACGATTTAAAATAACCTTGCACTTTTAGATTCTGAGTTTTCAAACACAAAATATGGAAAACATGTCTTCTCCTCGAAGAACAACTTGACTTCCACGATGATAGGGTTATTGGAAGCAACCAATTGCCATATTTGGTGCTCGCATAAACGCATAATGAAGTCATGCAGCGGGAATGATTGTGTATACCTGCTGCATAATTAATTGATGCGAGTTGCTAATTATGACTACTAGGTTTGTTTGAAAAGTATCGGGAATTTTGTGTTTTTTTTTCAAAAAGTATTTATATATTTTTCGTCCTGTTCAAAAAATTTCACCACTAAAAAAATCATTTTTTGTTTAGCTCCTCCTTCATCGTGTCGTAGGGTCATCCTTTTAATGAGCCTCTTTAATTTTGGGGACAGAAAGAAGTCACAGGGTGCCAGGCCAAAAAATTAGCGTAAAAGCAACAATGTGTGAGCAGGGGCGTTATTATAGTGCAAAAGCCAATTTTTGTGCTTCCACAACTCTAGGCGTTTCTGACGGATCAGGCAAATTGCGCATAACTTGCAGGTGATAAACCTTATTGACCGTTTTTCCCTGTGGCCCCTGCAATCAAAGAAAACCGTGAGCAAAACCTTCACTTTCGACTAAACTTGGCGTTTTTTTCGGTCTTGGCTTATGCGGCTGTTTCCATTGGGATCATTGAGCATTGGTTTTCTTCAGCTTCACCATATGCCACAGTCAACATTCGGAATGCGTCGGCGCACTTAATTTTCCTTTTCACACAAAATTTGATGTAGATTCTTTGATCCATTTTTGGGAATAGTCAAATATCAAAGATTAGTCAAAAAACGTGCAAGCAAAATAGCTGGCAAAAATTAAGTTAACATTCAATATGTCCGGCCTTGTCAGCACAAGTGGGGAACATGTTTACCAACGCAACGCCACCAAAACAATCGAAAGTCAAATATACGTAGCGTAAATTGAAAATTCGCGATACTTTTTGTGTTATTTGTATTTTTGGGTAAAAGTGTTTTTGAGAGAAAGTCCAGCAAAGTTATCCTTTTAATTCTGACAGACACAAATAATTTTTTTAAATTTGTTCGACTTAATTAAGCTTTTGTTACATTAAAATGCCGCTGAATCCGGATAAAACCGGACTTAGAGATCCTTAAGAGCAGGGCTTAATCCCGAAACATCATACATCATACAATTCTGGGAACTTTGTGGAGGATTCTGACCACCATTTAAGAATGTTTTCATGGTTTCGAACACGTTAAAGTGCGAGAAAAGTCTTAATGGAATCCAGTAGCTGTTTTGCTGGAGACGACGAATTTTGTTATATTTCCAATTTGCAGTGTATCCAAATGGAATTAAAATCACCCGAAACAAGATTTTCGACTTGAAGTTTAGTTGTGCTGGCGAACTGAGTTCCACACGTTCCGGTGCAAAAGAAAGTCGTTATCTGCAGCCGCAAAACTGGAGCAAATGTTGAAAATGTCTTCCGCTGCAAATATTTAAGCATCCTGTAGGTTGAGCTACAACTCGTGAACAAATCTACGATGCGCTCTGCAAAGGTAAAAATACCGAAACTGTACCGGTACCAACGTTTCGGTTTCGTTCCGGTGCTATCGGTTCCATTAATAACGGTAAACGGTTTTCGGTTCTCAAAAAAAAATTGTATCGGTTCCGGTTTCGGTACTTTATTTGAAACGGTTTTATTTCGGTTAACGGTTCCGGTACCGGTTCCGGGATTAAGCGGCACTCTTTGCCATTTTCTCATACCAAAAGCCCGAACCCTAGTATCCACCTTAAACTCAGGTAGCTGAATCTTTTAAAAGGTTCTCGACTTGATTATTGGTCCTGTCAAATGTTCGTGATCGATCACCTTAGAATTAGGCTAGAAAAAAGCTCTTTTAAAACTTACGGAAGAGAGTCAATCAAATTTTGTCTTAAACATAGCAGCTATCTACATGATGATAAATCGTCCCTAATTAGTAAAAAACCTCTTTTTTGTCCGAATGAGATTTGTTTTATAGCAACGTTTTTGGTTGGGCATACTGTCAATGAGAGCTTTTCAGTCTAAGTGAAGCTTTTGCTCTCGCTAACTGAAAGCTTTTTCATGCTTCATTGTTCGCTAGCAATCGAAATTCACTATTACATGCACAAGTTATTATTAAACATGACTGTTTTAGAGCTGATTTCTCATCTTCTGGTTAGTTAATACATATATGTGTCAAAAGAACTTAAAATGTACTCTGTTATATTTAAGTTTCTCAACGATCTTTTCCTGAATCTAAGAATGTTCAAATTTAATTTGTATTAAACTGGTTCGTACTGGAACTTTAAGAGAAGTTTTTCCTCTTTTAGTTCAATTTTATAAATTTGTAGGGTATGTAAAGTTCGCCAGGCCAAAAACAAATAATACAACATTTTTTGGTGGTGGTTCGTGCCACATAATTTTCTTATCCTTATGCCCTTATCTTTGTTTGGGCAAAAGACTGGCGGCGGCATTCGACGTTGTTGTCTTTGTGAACTATAGAAATTGTTTTTAGCGCGCGCAAATGTTGCAATTGTAGTCAAGACATTGCAGCAGCAGGAGGGAGGGACCGGGGTTCCGGATTCCCTCACTTGCCTGGGCCACAACAAGAAAATGCTCAGAGTCTGTCAAGGAGATACACACGTACAGCTGGTCGTTTCTCTTGCCTCTCTGTCCCTCCATCAATTGACAGTTACATATACCTCGGGGCGGACTCCTTGGGAGAAGTACACAAACACATAGTTCCATCATATACTGATATACGTTAGCTTCTAACCAGCTGGCGGCAACCAGCATAAATTGAATTTGATACGAAATCCGAGACCCGCATAATTGAAGGGGAAATGTGTTGAAAATTGAGGAAACTGTCAAAGGGAGTTGCGCGCCTGCGCCATAGAATTGAATTGAATTGCATGGAAAATGCGTTTCGATATAAAAAAGGCAAATTGATTTGCCTAGTGTCTAGCCCACATGATTTGATAACTGCTGATCCTGCCACCTAACCACCTAGTGGGCATGTCACAACTGCGCAGTTGGTTGTTGAGGGTAACGCATACACGTGCAGAAAGGGTCAAGCAGCTGACAGGAAGAAGTTGGCTCAAACAATAGTTAATAAATTGTCCAAACCCACAAGGTCAGCATGATCTCCATGCTGTGTTATATACTAAAAAACATGCTAGGCACACTTTTATGCACAAGAGAAAATTTCCTAACCGATTTTATTATGTTGCTTTCCCTTCTCAAAGTATCTGGTTATAATAATTATACCAATTATTTAGAGAATATGGAGAAACAAAAGAAAGAGTTTAAGGATCTTTTCCTTTGAACAGTTCAAATTATTTCCAATGATCATAAATTATTTGGTATACATAATTGATAAACAATCGAAACTTTCTTTGAAAACCAAAAGTTAGCCAAATGTATGTCATGTCTCAGGCTTGTTTCCGAATGGAATACTCCACCATCGATTGTATTCAGCTCTTTGAAGCAACATTTAGTGCCATTATGCTAAAAGCACCTTAAGTACAGGGAAAATTGTAAGGCAGAAGCACGAAAAATTGAATTCAGATTCTCATATAAACGTCTCAACTACAATTTTGGTAGAAATTAGAATTGTTTCAAATTCCGAATAAAATTTTGCGGGTAGAATTTAAAATTAACAATATTATATGGAAGGTGAAACGAATATCTACGTTTGCTAGATCAGCTTTGAGAAAAAGCTGAGCTACAGCAACTCCTGTTGTCTGCACGCCCCCGCAATAAAAAATGTTGACTAATTCCACCAACATGTAAGATATCGATCTCGAATTTAAAACCCACATTTACCCAATATCTCTAATCTCTGCCATTTTCATAAAGAGCGAATAATTAATATCGGAGTTATAAGAATATCACCTTGGGTCATATATTTGGGGTTCAGCATGCGGTGTCTATAAAAAACGTTGCATACTTTTTAGTTTTTCCTTAAGGAACATAATTTTTGACATGCGCACAGCATACGCTGTCTGCTAACATAATTTTAATGCTCTGTTAATTAACATTTCTCTTCTGAGTAATGGATATATCGAGGTCAGACGGGGCCGATCTTAACTTACGCTTTCTTGTTTTTATATATTCAGCCTTAAAACGTGTCTAATATTTTAGCTAATGACTTATTGCCCAACTGAGACTTGAATTAAAATTTAACTTCAACCAGTCTTTTATAAGTACTTATATTAGTCAACTCCAAGAAACACAATGATAAACTTGCCCCTAGGTGCCGAAAACACTCGGCAATTCACACCGAATGAGTGCCGAAGTAATGCTTCACTGAGTCTCAGAGAGACAGACAGTCTCATTTTCGCCCTCTCTTCTTGGGGTACCATGTTTTATTGTCATTTCTTTGTAAAGCTTACTCTGCAGAAGCAAAAGCTTCGAGTAGCCTGAAAAGCTTTGCGTGAACTGCAATATTCTCAAACTTATGAACAAGAGTCAATTGAGCAATGTCTTTGTCCAAAACATCAGGACCCAGCTCAATCGAATAAATTTAGAGAGCTGCAATTTTCATTAGACCATTGATTAGACTTGCAGCCGTATTTATTTTGTGAAAAAAAGTTTACTATATTTGGATATATTTCTGAGGTACTTAAATGTACAAAAATTTATATTATTAAATTTATTATTAGTCAAACTTTTTGAACATTTTAAAATAAGTGGAGTGTACACGGAATGCAAACATACAACCACGGCTGCAAACCGGTTGGGAGTAAGCCAATGCAGAACAGTTTTTACTATCCGGACTCGAACCTGAACAAAATCAAAAAAAATTGAAAAGGGTTAGGTTAAGAAAAATGGTTTTCTAACACATTTTTTCCAAGCTGCTGTTAATGTCAAGTTGACCCTTCTTTCAATATGCGTAAACCTTTGAATTAAAGCAGCTTGCAACAAAAACATACTGCTGCATTGTAAATTAATTAATAACAGCATTAATGATTCTTTACCATGTTCATCTTCTGATCAAGCTGTAAAATAAAGGTCCTTTAGACAGATATCAAAAATTGCTTATAGATTCGAATGCTTTAAGGCAGAGATGCCCAGAATCAGCTTACTCGCTCGCTAATACCAATACAAAAGAAGATAATATATCTCAACCATCGACAACCACAAGAAATAGAAAGGGAATAACGGTTTTTGTTTGTGTGTGTGCTCTTTTCTGTCTGATGCACTCGCAGCCAACAACAAAACTTTCGCTCGGAGAGAGCGAGAAGAGAGAATGAGGTTGGTCCACAACATGCATCGCAGTAGTTGCCCCCGTAATGGGAATTTCCCGTTACGTTTCGAATACACTGTTGTGTGTAGAGATTTTTTGTAACTTTGAATTCGTGTGACTTGGGGTCTAGTTGTTGTTTGTGTGTTCTATAAAAGCTGTGTCATGTTTGTGTCAATTGACTTTTGTCGCCAACTCTTACTGATGCCTAGTAGTCGAGTGCGCTAAGGCGCCGTCGTCTGTGTGTTTCTGTGCTCGAGGTTCCGAGTTCCGAGTCCCTACCCTACCAACTTTTTTTTTAAAGTTTTTTCATATTGATTCCCATTACAATCCGATACACCTAGTACTAAACAGTGTCCAAGTTTGGAAAGAATAAGTTATACAAATTCTTACACCAATTTCGAAATGATGAATCGTCTTGTGAACTGAACGCATCTTCCTCGCCAATATTTTTTAAAGCCGAAATGTTATCTGTTATACGCCCACTTTTCCAATTACATAGAACTCTGCTTAGAATACAGTATGCCAACGAAAACAGCCAAGCTTACGTAAATGTATACAGAGTTGTAATCGATACTTGAAGGCTGCCAGCCTTCAAAGTGTTTATGAGAACATCAAAGTTGTAATGGGCATTTGCACCGCTGGGTGAAGTTGTTGTTGCTGTACGCTTAGCCAGATGCTTTGCGTGACGTGTATAAGCGCCGGCTATTCGGAGCCAACAACAAAACCTTCGCTCGGCGAGAAAGAGTAGAGAAAACACATATGAAGTTGTTGGTGCTCTTTGTTACTGATATTATCAAGCCTCTAAACCAGCGGTGGGCACGAAATCTGAACTTGGGAGCAGTCCAAAAACATCCCTAACCTATGTTCAGTGACCTACTAATCCGCTCCGTGAACCCGAACCCAATTTCTGGCCCCTTTTCCCATTTTTAAAGGGTAGAGGGTATAATTAACAATCGTTAAGTTCAACGTTCGAGTAAACTTCACAAACACCTATATCTAAATTCAGACGGAAACTTTCTACTTATTTATTTATTTGCCATATTATTCTGGAATTTTATAAAAAATAGTCTTGGCCTAAATAGGCAGCAACGCGATGGGGATACATTTTGGAAATTTTTAGAATGTAAAAATATCAATTTGATTGTTTAAGACAGCGATGCCCAGCCGTATGCTCTTTGGGTACGTTTTGTTTTTGAAATTGCACCGAAGATAGGAAATCAATGATCGTATACAAAACGACACACATGTAAACGATTTTGTGTGTATGTGTCGCGTAGAACTAAACCGGTTTTGTTCTCTTCTTTGATTGGTGTTTGCGCGCGCAAAAAAACTGACCAACCTGACCTGCTTTTCTTTGTGAGTAGTGCTCTGCCGTATGCTGCTTTTGGGCATGCCTGACTTAAAAGTCGATAGGTGATACCACATGGGTTCTTTAAATCGGTTTGTTGTGTAGAAAGTTTATTGCTGTTATTTATAATCGACTCCGATTAAAAATTGCATTTTGACAACATCAAAATTGAGTTTATCTACCTAATTTCATTGCTTGGAGTGCCTACAGTTTTCCGTACTTCCTTGTCTTAAGGCGTGTTAAAGATCAACACCGTTATTAGCTTAAAGCTATCAGGCATGTTCTCAGTTCCACTACTTTCTGAAAAGTAAATGGAACGTAAGCTCATTTAGGTTTCGATAATCTGGTCTCCATCCCGAATGAAATTGCTCTTTTTTTACATTTTGATAACCACCAATCCAAACAAGATTGCCACTAGATCAGGGTTACCCAAGAAGAGAGGACGGAAAATGTGACTTCAAGCATTCGGTGTGATTTGCCGTGAGTGTTCGGACCACAGGGGCCATGGCTGGGGCAACAACAAGTCCAATCGAAGCGATCGAAAATGGAACGGTCGGAAATGAGAGAGGCTGCAATTTTCGTTTTACTTTTCGTTATGGCTGGCACTGCCACATTCTCAACACATCATTTCGCGGGCCCGTAGTGAACACCTTCCGATTTTTAGTAGGTTTGCAGCCCTGCTTACAACCATTTGCTACTAACTATGACTAGCATGAATCGTTTAGTGTCCTCTGTTTTGACTGCAATAAACTCTATCGATGAATCAGCTCGGTTATCAGCTGACGTGTCGCCCACCCTTGTTCGATTTGACGGAATGTGAATATTTAGTTTTTTTTTTTTCAAAATCTACCAACTTTTCCAACTATTCCTCATACCCACAATTCTAAACTAAAGGGTTATATAATAAATGATGTTAATGAAGATTAGCCCACAAATTGTGACACCTCCACAATTCCTTTCCCAGGCCTGTTCATGCATAAACCTCTAGACCAATGCGTTAAAATTAACGCCGTTCTAATGAAGGTAACCCTGGGATCCCATTCTAACAAAAAATGCCATTATGCTGTTTTCGTCCTCGGGCAAAGGGAAAGGGAAGGGAAGGTTAGCCCTTTCTCAGGGCACAAGGGTTAGTTGGCAGACAATAGCGACTGTTGAGTCATCGACCTTAAGCAGACGACCTGGAGCAGGTTTTTCTTGTTAAAAACAAAACAACAAAACTGAAAACTTACCGTTGGAAAAGCAAATTCTTGGCAAAAACATAAAGCTCAATGTCTAGACCATTGAGCTTCTCGATGCGTCGCCTTTGATCGAATCTGAGATTTTGTACAGCCGTTGCTGAGATGGTGGTATTATGCTGCTCAAAGGGTATGGCAAAGCGCAGGTTAAATGTCTCCTCGAATATATATTGGGACATCTGCAATTGGAACTCAATGTTATATGCGCTGTGCTGTGAGACTCCCTGCTCCTACCTTTTGATATTCCGTCAGTCCAAAATAGGCCATGGCAGCCAAATTGCGCTTAGCGCTGGCCAACATCACCCGATCCCGTTCATGGGCGGGCATTGAGGATTTGTTATAGCAACCCACTAGGGCCAGATCGGCTAGCATGCGAGTCTGCCGATTGGCGGCCAGATTCGACTCACAGCCTGCAAATTGATCCAGATCCACATCCAGCCAATCTTTGCCTTTGTAGCAGGCTGGCAACTCAGTGGCCGTGGCCTGTCGTCCCAGACACCAGTGGCGTGAACCCTTCCAGGTGGCCCCACGACGCACATGCCGGTACTCGGACATATACCGTGAGATGGGTTCACGTAACAGTGAGATATAGAAATAACGTCGCTTGGCTGTTTCTCCCTCATTCTTGTCCAACTCCACATCCACACAGCTCGTCAGCTCTGTCCAGTCGGCATGTAGACCACATTTCCAGCCCGTGGAGTAGCGTGAAAAGAGCCAATTCTCATTGCGATGTGGACGGAAGCAATAGCAACGTTTACGCTGACGCTGGCACTCGCAGGGACGCTGTGAAAAGGGAATGGAAAAATGCAATGCGAAACAAAAGTAAAGTTTCTACAAGTGAAAAGTACCTTTAGGTCCAAATCTCTGACCAAATGTCTGCCAAAAGAGGTGCCACCTGTCTTTTGTATATGCAGAAAGACCATCACATCATGTCCATCCATATCGAACTGGAAATCATCATTCAAGACATCCTCATAGCTTAGTCCGGCATTTGCTATGATATTTTGTGGGGCAGAGGCCCTTGAGGCGATTGCGGTGCTTCCACCCACATTGTTGTTGTTGGTGTTGTGGCCGGCCTGATGGAGTGGCAATGGTTGAAGCTCATTATAGGCAAGCATGTCCGAGGACTGAAGTATGACGGCACGTTTGGACAGAGCGCATACCTGCGGTTACACAAGAGAAAAGGGTAAATTAGTACGAAATTGGGTTGAATGAGTTGATGGACTGATGGATTGATGCCGGATCAATGATTTATATAACCAACTGTTCATATAATATATATACCCTCCATTGATTTTCTCATCAGCGCATGGCAGAGTTCACGGTAAAAACTGTTTAATGTAATTTCATTTCTCATTTTCATTGTCGCCACAGGCTTTAAATTAAATTTATTGGCTGCAAAATTGTGTGCGTACGTGTCCTTATTTGTTTTCAGCATTAATTAAATGCACATCGGGATTAAGTGCATATTTTTGGTTCGTCGCAGGTGGCCAGAGGATACTTAATTTAATACGCCAGTTTCCTTTACTGTTTCACTTCGCTCCCATCACAATCACATTTGGTGCGCATTATTTGGTCAGTGGAAGTGGAATGTGTACTTTTATTTATGGCACGTACTCAACACATATTAATAATAATATTGAACAATGCATTACGTTGCTTTTTTTTCCCATTTTTATGGCATTATTGTAAGTGCAATTAAGATGTGGATGATCTGCTAGAGAAATTATATTATATATATTTACTTTTAATGCCATAAAAAAAAAGGGAGGATGTGGAAACATTTTGTGGCATACTTCTGGGCTGAGGAGTTTAAAAAGCATTTAAGAGAGATGTGCGGTGGAATTCACGGAAAAGTAAGTGAATAATTCTCCAATTGGCATTCAATCTAATGTAAAAAATAATCTGTACACTGCAAAGGTACAAGGAGTATAATTAGTTTGTGTGGGCAATAGATAGATTAAAATGTTGAATCTTCGTTTAAAATTTGCTTAACAATTGTGTGGAGTAAGGGATTTTAGAGCTCTGATAAAGTTTTACACAACAATGCAGGTTCCATAGAAAACATGCCTAAAATGTTCAAAATATGCATTTTGTCGAATTTCGAGGTTAGATTTTGAAACATCTTAAGGCAGTGTTGGTCAACAGTGCCCCCTGGGGGGCGAAGACATTTCGCTATTTACACATATACGAGACGAACAGCAGGCTGGCTAGCCTTTGATGCGGTAAGATCGAAGCTGTCTCGCGCTTTTTGGCCTCGCTCTCGTTGACCAACGCGGTCTTAAAGCGGTGAAGCATTTCCCGAAACAGATTCGAGTTATGCACACGAAAACCATCTCTTTTGATCATCCCTTTTTATATGTGTGGGTAATTGCATCACTTTTTATGAGTTCCACTGCTACAAATACGTTCAATGTACATTTCGTGGCAACTGATAATATTCATAGCTGTTAAGTATAAAGACGCTACCATTGAAAACAAAAAAGTTTTTCTCACTAGAACTACTTTTTCGACCTTTTTAGTCATTTGGTTTGAATCTAACTGGGCAGAATTGTGTGGCAGCATATAATATTAATTAACAACGAGTTTGGGAGCGAAAACATTGAAAACAAAAAAGTTTTTCCTACTAAGATTTTTTTAGACCTATTTTTTGTACGGCAGCTATACTATATATAATATAATTGGCCGATTTTCATAAAACGTAGTGGAATTATGTGAAAGCATAGAAAACTAATAAATACGAGGTTTGGGACGATTGCGTTGATGACAAAAAAGTTTTTCTTACTGAAACGATGTTTTTGACCGATAGTTCCTATGGCAGCTATATGCTATTGTCATCCGATCCAGCCGGTTCCAATGTGCAGTGTCTTTAAACCAAAAGACACGGCTATATCAACTCATCTCGTCATGCTGATCAAGAATATATATACTTTATGTGGTCGTAGATGCTTCCTTCAATGCGTTACAAATATCTGGACAATTTTAATATACCCTCTACATGGGTAAATAACAAGTAAGAGTGTTGAAGTCGAGTGCCCCGACTGCGAAATACCCTGAACCAAGTAATGTGATTCCATCCATGTCAGAGATGGTAAGAGATGGAGGATTGACATGTATGGGACAAATACTTCTTATAATTGCAGGCAGATCTAATTTTCAATTTTTGCCCCCCCGCCCCGGCAATTTAAAAAAAAGTCACATCTTTCACAGTTTCGTGGATAGATGTTTCTTACCTTCTAGAGATATTTAGTAATAAATTATTTATTACAATTATTTAGCGAATTGCTGAAGGAATGATAAGAATTGGATGAACGATACTTAAGTTATGATCCAAAAAAGACCAGGTATTATAGTTAAGTAGACCGACGAAGGACATGCAAGAATGCTTTAAACTCGCCAAACAAGCGGAAGACTTCGCTTCTTTAAAAAAGAAGTAAGGCAAAGCAAAACGCATGGAGAACCTTCTGCTCCAGCATAGAGAAGGTCTCCGAAACAGCTAGACTCAGGAAACTGCAGTCAAAGCAGCCACCCATGCAGAGTCAGCTGAAAACGAACGACGGACACTGGACGGAAAGCAGCAGGGAAGCGACATGCGCTCTTCTTGATGCGCACTTCCCAGGCTGTACTGTAGTCAGATACGCCTCATGACCTACACACGCAACAAATCAACATCCCAAATAACATAATTACTCCAGAGAAAATCCGTTGGGCGATCGACTCGTTCGCGAGTTACGAATCAACAGGACTGGATGGAATATTTCCAGCCAAGCTAAAGACGAGCAAGTGCGCAATCGTCCCATGGCTACAATCCATTATTGAAGCATGCTTGAGATGGAGCTATGTACCTGTGGCCTGGAGGACAGCACGCGTTGTATTTCTGCCCAAAGCAGGAAAATGCAGTCATGTGCAACCAAAGGACTACAGACCCATAAGCCTCACATCATTCCTGCTCAAAACAATGGAAAAACTACTAGATCTTCATATAAGAGAAAGCATGAACATGAACTTGGAAGATAATCAGCATGCCTACACGAAAGGGAAATCGGTGGAAACACTCCCTACACTCCCTAGTAGCCACCATCGTGAAGGCACTGTACCATCAGGAATTTGCCCTGGGAGCATTCCTAGACATATCTGGTGCATTTAACTACGTCACCACAGAAGCGATAATGCGAAACCTAAGAGCACTAGCAATACAAAAGGTATTGGACTCCTGGATATACAACCTGCTGAGCTGCAGAAGAGTACACGCCGAGTGGGGTACCACAACCATGACGAAAGAGGCGCATGGCGGAACGCCTCAGGGCGGAGTCCTGTCGCCTCTTCTATGGAACCTTGAAGTCAACGAACTATTAACTACTAAGCTAACCGCATATGCCGACGACATAAGCATAATTATCATGGGGAAATGTCCATCGACTCGCAGCTCAATCATGGACTCCACTCTCAAAGAGATACTAAAGTGGGTCACAGAAGCCGAACTTAGTATCAATGCGGAGAAGACGGACCTGATTCTCTTCACCAAGAGATACAAGCTACCGCAATGGACTCCACCTACGATAAATGCTAAAGAACTACGTAAAATACCTTAGAGTAGTAATCGATAGTAAACTGTCATGGAGACTCAATGTGGAGGAAAGAGTGAAAAATGCAACCAATGCGCTATATGCATCTCAGAAGATGCTGAGCACCCAAGGCATTAGTCTGCATAATGGGGACGCTGAGGTCCACTACAACAAAAGCACTCGAACACATCCTAGGATTCAACCCCCTGGAATTGCGGAATTGGCAGAACAATAAGCACCAAACAACCAAATAAACATATATGTTGACAGCCAAGCGGCAATCAAAGCAATGCAGAGACACGCTATTAACTCCAAAAATGTTCTGGCAAGCAGGAAGGCAATAGATTCCCTCAGCATCTCTAGAAAGGTGCAAATCTATTGGATTCCCAGCCACCGAGGCATTGATGGAAACAAAATAGCTGACAGTCTTGCAAAAGCCGGAACCGCACTAAGCCAAGAAGCAACACTAAACATACCTGTCTCCGTACAGACGCTACACAGCAAGATGGAGGAGATAGCGGAGAAAGAAGCAGAGGAAAAGTGGAAGAACCCAACCGGCTGCAGAATCTTAAAAATTATGTGTAGGACAAGAGACAAAAACTCACGCACTATATGCTACACCTCCAAAGAAGAGACTGTAGACTGCTTATAGGCATACTAACTGGTCACTGCCTAGCAGCTGCTCACGCGAAAAAGCTAGGCATCACGACAACGGACATCTGCAGGAAATGTAAGGAACCTGGAGTCGTTGAAACTCTGGACCACCTCATCTGCAGCTTCCCAGCGATCGCTAAGACAAGATTAATACGTCTACACTCCCCAAGTCTCACCTCTCTTGAGTAGGCGGCAAGGAAATTTCCCAAACAACTATTGGCATTTGCCAAAGTTGTCAAAGACCCTCTTGGATTTCTAATGGTAACCAGAAAAACCATGTGTGGCCCCTGCAAAGGGCCAGCCGGAACTACGCACCTTCCTTTCAAGTATATAAAAACAAGTAAGAAAGTCGGTCAAGCCCGACTGTAATATACTCTGTACCTGCAGTAGCAGCTGAAAGCAGCGCTGCTGCAGCGAACTTTGTTTTCGTCATAACTTGAGTATCGTTCATCCGATCTCTTTCATTTCTTTAACAAATTGATTACTAAATATCTTAAGAAGGCTCAAACCATCTATCTACAAAACTGTGGGAGATTTTTGAAGACGAGGTACGGCCAGGACGACCATCAACATCAATTGATGGGCTACACGTTAACAAAACCAAAAGAATTGGTCCGAGTTCTTACTAACTTTGTTGGAATATCGGAAGGATCAGTGAAAACCATTTCGAGTGAAAAGGGAAATTTCGATTGGTGCTAAAAACGCTCCATTTCATGGAAAAACAGAAACAGTAATTCGTGCTCATTTCGCCAATACATATCCATATCGTTCTGCAACCACCGTATTCGCCTGACTTAGCACCATGTGTCTTCTGGCTATTCGCTAAACTCAAAAGACCGCTCTGTGGACACCGTTTTTAATCGATAGCAGAGATAGAAAACGAAACGAGGAAAGAATTGAAGGACTTTACAGCATATTTTAAAAATTCGAAAAAAACTTTGGTACAAGTGAATTGCATCCGGGGGGACTACTATGAGGGGGATGAATTGAATTTACAAGAATAAATAAAGATTTTTTGATCTATAGACAAATAACCGGTATTTCTTGACCACAGTGGTACCTGTAGGTCCTGCATCAAAAAAAGAAATATATAAGGCAGTATGTTTTAAGCCTGTTTGAAATAATCTACCGTTTAGTTGTCGAATACCCCAATGTGCGTGGGTAAACTGCAAATAAGCCGAAACAAAAACTAAAAAAAAAAAGATATATAACACTGTGCAACACTAAAAAGTTGATAGAGTCGAACCAAAAAATTCTGAAAGGGTATGATGGTAGTACAAAAACCTTCGCTGCGTTTGGCCTGGTTAGCTGCCGTTTTCTTTTTATTGCTCTTTGAAGTTTTCAGCTTCTGATTGGGATTCGAAACTTTATTCCTCGTAAACTATTTAAAAATTCGCTTTGACGTCTAAGAGGAAGTTGTTGCTCTTGGCTTGGCTTACAAAACATTCTTCAGTAGCAAGACAAAAAAGTGACATCTTTATACACAAAATTACAAAAATGTCTTAAAATCATCATGTTTTCCCCTCATTTTGAACTATTTTTCAACTTTGTGAAAACTGTAACGAATTTGATTAAGCAATACAGAACAAAAACGTAGCTTGGACTTAAATAAACAAACGATTGGAACATACCAACTTCGATCGATTGGTCCTTTGTATAGTTACGGACCCTTAAGCATGTATAATTGGAACCAAAACTCGAAAAATTACAATTTTTGGTAGCAATTGGTGGACACAGTCAAAAATTTTGATTGTTTTTTATTAAATCATGAAAATAGTAAAAAAACATAACTTTAAACTGTAATTAAAAAATTTAATAATTTTTACTTTTTTACCAAAAATGTTCGTTTTTTTTCGTGTTTTTATGACAATTGTGAGTGCTTGTGGGCCTATAACTATATGAAAGAGTAACTAAATGAAGTTGGTTCGTTCTAACGGTTTGTTTATTTTGGTCTAAGATACAACTTTGAGATGTATTACTTGTCCAAATTTGTACCGGGTTTCAAGATGAAGTTGAAAAACTGTAGAAAAGTGGTCAAAACTTGGCTTTTTTGGGCAACTTTTGTAATTTTGAGTATGAAGATATAATTTTTTTGATTTGCTACAAAGAAGTGTTTTGTAGGCCAAGCCAAGAGCAACAACTTTGTTAAAGACTTAAAAGCAAAATTCAAAATAGTTTACGAGATATGGAATCGTAAATCCTATTCTGAAGGTGAAAATTTCAAAGTGCAATAAAAAGAAAACGGCAGCGAATCAGACCAAATCAAGAAAGGGGTTTTATACTACCATCACAACCTTTCAGAATTTTTTGGTCTCGACGCTATCAACTTTTTTGAGTTCAAAAATGTGTCACAATGTAATCAGCCCCGGCAGCAATAAACAATTGACTTACATTATAGAAAGCAAAAATCGATTTATCTTTTTTTTGCTTTTAACTCTTAATTCTTAAACTCACTCTTTTTTACGATGCAGAGAAACCTCTGCAGTGGCAGGTGAAGAATCCATCACAGTAACGACAACTAGAGGATGCCCTTAGGAAGGAGTTCTCTCCCCACTGCTGTGGAACGTACTCGTGGATGAGCTCCTAGAAAGACTCGCGTCCCTGGGCATAACATGCCAAGGATACGCTGATGACATTGTCATCCTTGAGAGAGGGAAATGCGAAGAAACCCTATGTGACATAGTCCAGAGGGGACTGAAAGTGACGTCCAATTGGTGCAAGGAGGTTAGGCTCAACCTAAACCCTGCGAAAACCATTATAGTACCATTCACTAGAAATACAAGCTAAGTAGAATGAAGCCAAAACGCCTATCTGGCTGACTCATAACACTAGAAAAAAAGGTCAAATACCTCGGCGGCTAAGATTTGAATAGCACTTGGAGTATACACTCTGTAAGTGTACTAGGGCACTATTCACCTGCAAGAGCATAGCCGGAAAATCGTGGGGCATGGCACCACACACACTCCGTTGGCTATACCTCATGGTAGTGAGACCGATGCTCACTTGTGGAGCTGCCTTGTGGGGAGATAGAGCAAACCTCCTCACAGTAAGGACGCAGCTGCAAAAACAGCTGCAAAACTGCAAAGGCTGGCATGTTTACATCATTCCACCATACCATCTGCCTGAAGAAAAAAGCAACACTGCTTAGACTAAAAGCAGAAGGAGTGGGTAGAAACCAAATAGTAAGCTTAAGGGCTGCAGAGGGGAAATCCCTATAATCTCACTGTACACTAAAGTAATAGGAGAGAATCAATCTCACTAGAAGAAACCTATAAAATGCAACCACACACAATTTAGTGGTACACACGTGTCCCTGACGCCCCAAGGAACTCGACTTGGGGTAGCAGGACCGGGAAAGAAAAGGTCTGAGGCAATGGGAGAATTTGCAAGCATATTTCAAGCCGAAGTAAGTGCCATCTCCTATAATATGCAAAAGAACTGCCATAATAGAGAAATATCTATCCTTTCAGATAGTCAAGCTGCGCATTACGCTTAGAGACAAAGAACAAATTGGACCAACTAGACAGCAGGAACAATCTGACCCTACGATGGATACCTGGACATAACAAAATTCCCGAAACGAATTGGCCGACAAATTGGCAAGGGTGCAGCCACCGCAATGGTAGGTCCTGTACCCTACTGCGGCATAGGCCAACATACCATAAAAGGGCTCCTTAGAAAGGAAGAGAATACGCTTTGAAAGGACTCCTGGGTAAACACCAGGGAGATGAGACAAGCAAAACTATTAATAGTGAACCACAACCTCAAAAAGTTCCAAAAGTTAATCCAGCAAGAAAAGAATGATCTCAGGATTCTGGCCAGGCTCTTAACGGGCCACTGCAGACTGCGGAGATACCTGTATCAGCTGGGAATAACAAACACCCAACTATGAAAATATTGTGAAGAGAAGGAGGAGTCCTCTGAACATATACTAGCACACTGCGATGACCTAGCGAGGCGCAGTCTCAGCAGATTTTGGAATCACATTTTACAAACAAACAATATCAGTAATCTAGAACCCACGAAAATCCTGGCATTTGTACAGGAAATAGGGCTGCTAGGAGAGTTGTAAACTCAGAAGGGGGGCACCATAGATCTGGATTGGTCGCGGTGCGCCTTTTCCCCAACCATAATAATAATCTCACAAACTGTTAAATAAGGATTGTACCAAAAAAAAAAAAAAACTGCACACATTTTAATAAATAGTTCCTCCAGTGCGAGCTTTCGATCACGCCATGCAATGTTCCTTTAGAAAGCTTGATCGATTCTAAAGAATTTTGCATTTTTGCTTGCTCTGTTTGCTTTTAGTTTTGTGATGCCTCGAATCAAAAAGCAAGTACGGACACAAATTGTGAACAGTTATGGAAGTGAAAATGGAATTATGTACAGAAAATTAGCTAAACGCTTAGAGTAAAAAACATTATAATTAAGATTGGGGAGACATGTTCACTAAAAGAATTGCCGAAAACCGGCAGAAAAAAACTAGAACAATCGGTGTTAACCTTAGTAAGCCAAAATAAAACGATGTCGGTTCGAGATTGGAAAAAAAAACGGGCACAAGCGTGTCAAGGATACAAAGGGTGAAGCAAAGGAATAACCTAAAGACATACAAAAAACCAAAGGCTTAAAAACAAGTAAGCATGCCGTCCAAGCCCGACTGTAATATACTCTGTACCTGCAGTAGCAGCTGAATAAAAAGTGAACAGCGAGTAGAAGTTGGAAAAGCAGAGAGCTCGAAAACTTTATGATCAGTTGTGCAATGATGCAGTCGAATGTATTGTGATGGACGACGAAACATAAGAAAGTGAAATCGGACTCAACCAATTTACACGGCCCACAGTTTTGCACTAAAGAGAGAGGCAGTACTGTTGACGAGTCTGTGTGTACAATTCACGTAGATTGGCGTAATTTGGCCATAAGGTGCTGATTTGTTAGGCCAATTGCACATGTGGCACAAAGGGCATCACAAATGCCAATATTTGAATGAAAGAGTGCTTAAAAAAACGCCTAATACAGTTTTGATAAAAACAAATGTGGCTAGTGTGTTTTGGCTGGATCTTGCACCCGCGCACTACGCTCGAATAACACAGGCACTTCTTAACGATCCTTCTGGACACAGAAGCACTCATCTAAGTTGTCAAAACACAAAATACTTCAACTTTTTAATACCCTAATTTCATGCTTTACTCACCCCCCACATAAACAACCCCCGTTTAGTGTCTTTCTTATCTTATGAGAACGAAATTTGGAAACAGCCTTCAGTAAAAGATGAAACAAGACCTCAAACATTAGTTTTGTGATGCAATCAAACTAGACAAAAGTTTCTCGATTAAAATGTGGCAACTTTTCTTTCTTCTTATCTAAGCATTTCCGGTTGCTTACCAAAACACGCAACTAGGCAGGGTGGAGCCAAAGTAGCAACAACAACAATAGTTAGAACGCAGCTCATTAAACAATTGGCAGGCGGCAGGCGCTTAGAATTGGCCTTTGGTCACAGGAAATGAAAGGACATGCCCGGCCTTATCCGAAAAGTCTTGTGTAATGTGTGCATGGAAGCGTGTAAAAGTTGTCCATTTAAATAAAAGATAAACTTTTTGTTGTACAACCCTAAAAAAAGGTACAAGTTTTGGAATTTATGATTTATGTCAAGTTGCTGTAAATTTATTTCAATTGTTCTCTTGAAATTAAAATATCATAAATTTATATGAGGAGTGCGAATTTCATTTCATGAGACGAAAATCTACCACTAATGGGTAATTTAATTTTATTTTCCCGGCTTACGCTATGGCCGTGCGAAACTAAAATGGCGCCCAAAAAGCAGGCAACAATAAAAAAATAATAACAGTATGGCCTGCACATATGTGTGTGTGTGTGTGTCTGTGTGCACTTTGCCTGGCGCCTTAATTGCTTTTTATGCCTGGTCATAAAAATTACATTGAAATGGACAGCGAGGCAGAGTACCATTATAATAAAATAATAGTAATCATTTTGTGGTAAATTTGTTAGAAATTTATGCTCGAATATTCACAAATGTTTGTGTGTGTGTGTGCGTGAGTGGGTCAGCCCCATGTTGTTAAATATTTACCACTCACACAGCGAGCAGCGAGCGGAAGTTGTCAAAATTTAATGCCATTTAGTCCACTAAAATGGCGGAAATGAAAAATACGTTGCATACTCTTCGGCATACGATTTTAGCGTAAATGCATTTGGGAATTATTTGTGAGCCATCAAATATTCATATAAATATTAGACATGCTCCTCCAATAGAATTATTAATAAGTATCTGTGTGTCTCTCAAATGGGTGCGAAATAAATTAAATTAATTCACTTGGCAATTCACTGAAACATCTGACTGAGACTTAAATAGGTTTACCATCTCTCCCATTGAAAAGTAACAATATCACTGCAACTGCATGTGTAAACTCTGCCAATTACATTTTCCTGAACAGTAAGCAACAAATTAAACCTTTTCATTACTCATGGTAATTGAGCACAAATATTTATACCCGTTACTCGTAGAGTAAAAGGGTATACTAAAGTCGTGCAAATGTATGTAACAGGCAGAAGGAATCATTTCCGACCATACAAAGCAGGGGTCGGCAAAACACACATGCTCATTGTGGCGTTGCGTGAGTGAGTTTAACAACGCGAGCGAGCGCTCTAGCATTTCTTTGTTGTTGCAAAAGAGAGCAGTATGAGCACGTATACTGTCGGTGTGTCGACGTCGCTGCCGCAGAGCGAAGTCGTATACACTTCAGATAGGGAGGCACCGGACTCTGATATAAAGTATATTTATTCTTGTTCAGCATCAACAGCCAAGTCGATATGAACACGTCTGTATGAACACTAGGGTGTCCCAAAAACATTTTTTTTTTCATTTTCACGGGGGCCCAGGCATTTTCTGAAAGCTTATAGGAGTAAGTATTTTTGAGTTTTTTTTTCAGATTTTTCGGAAACCAAAATAGGGTTTTCCGTACTGTTTTTGAATTGTACTTATAACTTGGTCAATAACCACGATTTTCTTAGTTTTCAAATCAGCATTTTTAAAGAAAAATGCGAACATTTTACTTTTATGAGCCGATAAGTTTTGGCTATGATTTTATGAGGTACCATATATTATATTACACTTTTTCGTCAATTTTGCATACTTTTTGTAAAAAACGCAAATCAAAAAAACTAGTTATGCAGTTTAAAAGATGGGATTTTAAATTAAATTTTACAATTATGAGATTATTTTCGTCGAACATAATTAGCTAGATGGCGCCACTACTTTGACCATTTGCTTGCCAGTTTGTTATATGGCAGGTATACGATATATTCATCAGATTTTGACCAAACTCCCCAAAATTGTGTGAAAATCGATATTACACAGGCCAACAGACATTTTGGTCCAGCCTTCTCGTTGCAATATTCTGATCCAGTTCTGTGCGCTGATTCTAAAACTAGTCTCGGGTTTTCTCCATCAGCTCTTGTTTTCAAGATATCGCGAAAAATCCATTTTGCAGTATTTTTGGCTTTTACAAAATTATGTAGGTTGCACCGAGCCAAAATATTTGTATTTATGAGTTTAATGCGACAGTATACATATTAATGCAGTCTAATAAAATCATAGGAGTAGCGTCAGTAAATCCAAAAAGCGTCGAAATAGGCCATTATAGAGTAATTTTCATCAAATTATGGCACATTTTTCAAAGTTTATCGTCGTGTAGAAGCCATTGCGGAGGTTGGATTTTAATTACAACCACTTTAGCATGTAGCCTAAGGGCTCTTCTATTTTCACAAATTTTGTTGCATTCAAATCAGCTGGATGGACAAAGTTACAGCCAGTTAATCCCGAAAAAATGAATTAAAATTTATGGCAAGACAACTAGATTGATACATAAAATGTGTATAGGAAATATTAAAAGACTACGTGATCTAACATAGACCTGACATTAATTGTCAAGCAAATGTACAATAACATTCAGGCAGTACTAAATTCAAACAAATTCCCCCAAATTCCAATTTGCTTAATATCAAACACCCTCGCGAAAATGACATCAATATTTTATGAATTGGGCTACGAATGGGCCAAATGAGTTCCGCACTCAGCATATTCTCCGGACTAAGACCTTTGTGACTATTATGATTTTCTAAATTGAAAACAAATGGCTGGTGGAAAGAGATTTCAGTGGAGAGTTTATCTGTGAAACGAATGTATATGTTGAGGAAATTTAATATTCTTATTATTTGGAGGAATGAGTAATGAATACAAGGTAGTGCAAATACTTGCTTTATTTTGCAAGCGAATATGTTTGTGAGTCGGTCACGTCATTTGACGAGATAAGTCTCAAGTTGGAAATTTGAACTACGTAGTTTTAATTTGATTTAAGTGGTTATATACAGTTAAGTGGCCCAAAACAAAACTATTTTCAAGAATTTTTCCTAAGAAGAGCTAAATTAATTAATGTTAAATTTTTTAGAAATATTAAGGTAACTTTAAACTGTATTTTTTCATTTAATATTTCCTAAACACATTTTATGTATAAATCTAGTTGTCCTGCCATAAATTTCAATTCATTTTTTTTCGGGATTAACCGGCTGTAACATTGTCCATACAGCTTATTTAAATGCAACAAAATTTGTGAAAATAAAAGATCCCTTAGGCTACATGCTAAAGTGGTTGTAATTAAAATCCAACCACCACAATGACTTGTACACGACGATTAAGTTTGAAAAATGTGCCAAAATTTGAAGAAAATTACTCTTCAATTGCCTATCTCGACGCTTTTAGGTTTGCTAATGCTGCTCCTACGATTTATTTAAACTGCATTAATATGTATACATTCGCATAAAACTCATAAATACAGATTTTTGTGCTCGGTGTAACCTCCATAATTTTTTCAAAGCCAAAAATACTGCTAAATGCATTTTTCGCGATATCTTGAAAACAAGAGCTGATGGAGTACACCCGAAACCAGTTTTGGAATCAGTGCACAAAACTGGAACTGAATTTAATACAAAGAAGGCTGGACCTCACAAAAGTGGTAATTTTGTTGGACTGTGTTATTTATAGCTGGAAAGTATAAAGACGCTACCATTGAAAACAAAAACCTTTTTCTCAATAGAACATCTTTTTCGACCGATCATTCCTATGGCAGCTATATGCTATAGTTATCCGATTTGGATCAAAATAGACAGAAGTTTGGGAACGATAGCATTGAAAACAAAAAAGTTTTTCCTACTAATACTTTTTTTAGACCTATCTTTTGTATGGCGGCTATACTATATAGTTGTCCGATTTTTATCAAACTTGGTGGAATCATGTGAAAGCATTGAAGACTCATAAATACGAGGTTTGAGAAGGTTTGCGTTGAAGACAAAAAAGTTTTTCTCACTAAAACTACTTTTTCGACCGATAGATCCGATGGCAGCTATATGCTATTGTCGTCCGATCCGACCGATTTCGACAAATGTGCAGCGTATTTGTACCAAAAGACTTCATGCAAAGTTTGGTTAAGATAGCTTTTAAAACTGACGGAGGAGATAGCATAGAAACAGACAGACGGACATGGCTATATCAACCCAGCTCGTCCAGCTGATCATGATTATGTATACTTTATATGGTCGGAGATGCTTCCTTCTATGAGGTACAAACATCTAGACAATTTTAATACCCTCTGCAAGGGTATAAAAAGACTTAAGTCAGTTAAAATCTGGTAATACCAAAATAAAGTTTGACATTTAAACGGTCTAACAACGTTTTGATGTACTTGCGCTATTTGTATTGTTTACAGTGTTTAAAAAAAATCAATTTGGCTTTGAAATGGAAATTTCGTTGGATTATTTTTCACAACCTTCGACATGGATTATCTCAACAAGAGTGTGTCTATGAACTCAGTTCTTTGTATGGCGATAAAGCACCATCAAAAAACACTATAAATCGCTGGTATAGCGAATTCAATCGTGGTCGTAGTTCGCTCAGCATGTCGTCCAAAATCAGTTGATGTGCCAGAAAACATCAATGCAATGCGTGAACTGATAATGCAAGATCGTCATGTGACATACCGCGAGATTGAGGTATCCCGAAACATTAGTTCCATCGTAAAAAAGGGTTGTTCGCGTTGGATTCCACATAATTTGACAATTACTCTAGAAATGGCTTGCCAAATTGATTTTTTCAACTCACTGTAAACAACACAAAAAGCGCAAGTACCCCAAAAGATTGGTGTCCTCATAGAGTTCATTTAAAGGTCCATAAATCCTTCTGGGGACTTTTCTCTCGAACACGCCAATTGCTGTCGTTAATGTCCACATGTAATTCTGCTGGATGATAAGCGACTTGAGAGGGCTCTGCTCTTGAACTACCTACTGAGTCCTACTGATTTGTACTCTACCATTGCAACAGTTTGTCCACGACGCACAAGCCCATCTGTTTTGACTTCTTCTCAATCCGATCAGCAGATCAAAGAACGATAAGGTGACACCCTTAATAAAACATCTTTCATCTGGCTCAACTAAATCGGAGAGGTTCTTTCCTACTTTGACAAAGCTTTGTGTGCTTCCCAACGTCATCTTTCTGGTATTTCTGGTGTATTACGAGTAACGGATATAAAAAGGTAAACATTTTTCTCCTTCACTATGTTTTGGTTAACTTTGTTTGACAAATAAAAATCGATTGGGCTTATTGGGATTGCACTTTATTATCAAAAGTTATGGCTTACCTTTGGTATGATCTATAAATTCAAATCAATTTGCCATTTTTAGAATCAAACAAAAAACTGAAACAGGGGATTCATTTTTATGGCTCGCGAAAAGGTAGCTAGTTGCGGTTGTAAGCTTTAAAAATTTGCATAAATAACACATTTTACATGAATTTTTTTGTACGTTTTCTGTTGACCTTTTTGTGTGTGCTAAGGCTTCTTCGCTCTGTTGAGCAATTGAGTGAGTGGTGGCTAATATTTCTGTCCTTCCTTATACATATATTTTTGTTTTCTTATTTTGGTTTGGTTGTGCGTAGAAAAGGAAGAATAATGGTAGCAGCAGGACACAGATTGTACTGATGGGGCACATGGAAGGAAAGAGCATGACACAATTTTGTTCAAGTTGATGAATTCACTGAAACAAAACCAAGCCAAAGAAAAGTAGGAAACGAGGAAAAGTGCTCAAAACTGTCATAGACCTGCTGTGAGGGTTAAAAGGGTTCTTGAATAAACTTTGAACAATCCATTGAAGGAGAGCCTAGAATATTTTTGGTGGTTGCTTTAAATATTATAATGAATACATCGTTAAATGGCATTTGTTAGTCAACTTTGACTAATTACTGTAACCAAAACAATTCGATTTGCTAAACATTTTGACAAGTAAACTGAGATTGCTTTTACTTTTAGCACCATGTTTATTCGTAGCAAAACTTACTTATTGCTCTGCTGCCTTTTCCTGTTCCTATTCAGAGCGTTTAATGCGGTTCCTGCAGTTCAACGTATGTAAAGAAAAAATAATAAAGAATCTTTGGTCAAAAAGTTACACCCTCATATTAACACAGCCTGCGGTGAACACGAAGAGCGTGCCTGTTTGCCTTGCACTGAGCCCACCTGCTCTCTGCCCTTTTACTTTGAGCCCCATTGTCGTTACTTTTACATTTGCCGTTTGGGCTGTGCCTGCAAATCGGGTTATCTACGCGATGATAATACCCGTGTGTGTACATCTGTAACTATGTGTAATTTAAACAGAAAATTTAAGCATTTGGATGGCGAATCAATTTGAAAAAACAAGTCAAATTTTCAGCATTTTGTTCTCAAAAGTTTTGCTTATAACAAGTCAATCTCTACAATGAACCTAATAAATATTTTAATTTTAATTTCAACATTATTTTGTCATAATGCGTGGACGCAAGAGCTACAACCAGGCGTACTGAATGGTGAACTGAAGAATAAAACTTGTAAGTATTTTCAATATGTTTGAGGACTTTTGATTTTCAAACTAATAAATTATTTTTCAGTTTGCATTGACAATTATCTGGGCGAGATGATGTGCTATTAATTGTGGAAAATAAAGTCACGTTCCTTTTGAATTTATATTTGTGAATTTACATGCGCGTCAGAATTTTACAGCCAAACATTTTTTATGGCCAACAAAAAGAGCATCAACTTGTTCAGTTTTTGCTTTCTTTATTTTCAGCACAAAAGTTTTATTGTTTTATTTTTGATGTACTTGAAATTTACGACTCGCTGGCACAGTTCTTTTAAGACCAAGTTAACCCCCACACACAGAGTAGAGCAGAGCATCTTAATTTTGAGCTCTCTGCTCGCTGGTCACATAAATATTAATTTAGTTGCTATTATATTGCGGCCATATTCTTTGTTTTATTTTAAGTTTATGTTTCCAAATTATGACTGTGACATCAAATGAAATGGTTGATTGCTGGATTGCGACTCATGTTTCATATTCAGATTTACTTTTAGTTGTGGCTGATGAATGCTGCAGCTAGGAAAAAATCGTTATCCATTGTGATTACTCACTTGTAATAACTCACTCTGTTTTATTCTAAACCGTCTTTAAAAAAACTAGAATTTAGATTTGGCGCCTAATACAATTTTATAAAGATATATTAAATTCAGTTTGAAGCAGGGTATCCAACCGAAACAACCGTTATTTTTAGCCGCTATAGCCCTAACTAACTTCGTCATATGTTACGTCACCGTGGAGCGTAAGAGTAGTGTGACCAGAATTAAGAAAAAATTACGCCGAAAATTTAAGTTTGTGATATTTTAAGTTTAACTGCCGGCGGGTCACACTGCTCGATCAACTATATTTTGTTTTGATGCCAAGATGTTTTTTTTGTAAAAGCTCGGCCACTTCTCCCCAAGCTTTGATCACAAAATTTATGTCCGAGTGCTTGGGGTGGGAAAGATCCCATGGCCCCCAATTGGGCCTGCCCAGAATGCAGCAGCAGCTACAACAGCACCGCTCACCAACATGGTTTTAGACCAGAGCACAGCACCACCACAGCTCTTTATGAGCTCACCACGTCCATTGCCTCTGGTCTTAACAGTACACATCGCCATAAGAGATCGATTGTGGTAGCCCTCTATCACCACCGGCCGAGATGTGAGAACTCTCGAACAGAGGATAAACAACTACCTCCCTAGCCTCGCCAACTTCCACTCCAGTAGAACCCTTAGCCTTTCAGCCCTAAATCATCAGCCACACTGCTAACTACCTGGACCAAAGAGGTCAAACAGATCCTGGACATCCACATTAATGGACACCAGATTTCCACCGTCAACAACCCCAAGACCCTCTATTCACCTAAACACTTCGAGGGTGTTATCAAAAAGGTACGTAGCAGGAACAAAGTACTAAAGGCAATAGCTTGAAGCACCTGGGGAAAGAAGGAAACTATCGTCAACACCTACAAGGCTATAGGAAGGTCCATGTATCAGTGACACCCAGTGGAGAAACCTCCAGCTAGCCCAAAACGCTTCGCTACGGGTAGCCACCGGTTGCCACATTATGACCCACCCAGACCATCTACATCAGGAAACAGAAGTACTCCCTGTTCGAGAGCACAACAAGCTCCTCACGCAACAATTCCTCATAAGTTGCCGCCATCTAACATCCCATCCAAATCATGCCTGCACCACGCAGAGCATGTCAAGACGCCCCATAGACGTAAGACACGACCTACGAACTGAATCGCTACCAGTAAAACAGCTCCTAGGAAACGAGAGCCCCACCCTAGTATCATGTGCAGAAGCAAAAAAGCAGGCACACACAGAAACAGTAATCAGAGCCATCGACACTTATAGAGACAACGTAGTCCTGGGGGGCAGACCACCTCCCATCGATCAGGCCGAGAAGACACTGCCACGGTCGAGGCAGTCCTCTACCTTGGTCTGGCCCCAGATTAGCTCCCTACATCTCTATAATAATTTAACTCATACTTGCCAGTGCGGCCGCTGAATCCTCCCCAGCAGACGCTGCGAGAACCCGGCTTGGTAGTCGATCCCGCAGCCCATCCACTGAAAAAGATGTCTACCCAGATGTCATCATAGTAAGTAAAATTGGCTCAAACAGCACCTCCAGGAGGGCCAGGGCCAAGCTTCCCTCAATCTCTTGGCGGGTGTGCTTCTAATTTTTCGCACAAGAGAAAGGGACCTACAGTTTAACGCCGAATCCGAACGGCAATAGTTAGAGAATTTTTGCTTTTTCATGGCTAGTTACTTCACAGCTGGCGCCAGTAGCTGGTGAAGGTGATCGGGTGTGTAAAAGCTTTTTTCTAAAGAAAGAAAAAAAGAAAAAACTTTTTCTATTAGATGGTCCGAGGCGGGATCTAACCCACTACCTCCCGCACCAGCAGCCACACATACAACTGGTACGCCACGCCCGACCACAGATGTCATCAAAAAAACTCAAGAAATTTACTTTTTATAATTTGTGAAATTAATTTTTCTCATCCGTCAGAGATTCACTAGCCTACCAACTAGCCTAAATTCACATACTACAATGTCCATTGTATTTGCCCGGTGCCTCCACTGTGTGGTTGTCCACCTAGTACTAAGTTAGTTTTATTATAGCTGCACACCAGCGTTTACGCCCTGTGCAGATGCCGTGAGGCATTTGAGCTCTGTCGGGACTAGCAGACATTCGTGTTTGGATCGCCCGACGACAATAAATGTCAATTCTGCCCAGTGGCCCGATGGCCGCCCAGGGGGCGAAAACTCGCTATTCACTCGAAAAAAGGGAAAGATCGCAAATGACATCCCGCTCTTTCAAAGCCAAAATTAAAGAAATTTTTCATCATGCGAAAACATTTCCAAACGTTTGTTGTTTTTGCTTTTCTGCCATGGTTTTTATATTATTTTTTAAAAAATCACTGATCGATGCAGGTAGAAGCAGAGTGACTTAACATGGTGCATTCTCAATGCTGCGTCAGCTACTCAAAACACAATAAGGCCCACAGCCAAATTACATAGTCTCCACAAATGTGCTGTTAAGCGTAACATTGACTGTTAAGGGTGACATTCAAATTCTTATCTCCGTACTTGCAAAAAGTTCAAGTGGCGAAGTTGTAACTTCAGCTTCTTCTTCCCTCAATTTTTGTATGAAACGTCTCGTTGCTTCGGATGTCCGTATGGGGCTTATAACCGAATCAAACCAAAACTGTAACCGAAATAAATTTTTCTAAGTGTCGGTAACCGTTACCAGTTGGTTAACCATAACCGAAACAAAATAACCGGTTCCATTTCGGTTTTTATACCCTTGCAAAGGATATTATAGTTTTGTCCAGAAGTTTGCAACGCATACAAATATTCATTTCCGAACCCATAAACTATATATATTCTTGATCAGGGATACGAGCTGAGTCAATTCAGCTTTGTCCGCCCGTCTGTCTGTCCGTCTGTCTGTCTGTTTCTACGCAAACTAGTCTCTCAGTTTTAAAGCTATCGATCTGAAATTTTGCAGAGAGTCTTCTTTTAACTGCACGCTGCTAATATGTCGGAACCGACCGGATCGAATGACTATATCTAATAGCTGCCATACGAACCACCACAGTGGTCGGTCTTATATGGAGTCGGCGGCCAAAAATACTTTCAGAAGAGATATAAGAGTGAAACTTTGGTCGCAGCTTTTGAAAATTCTTATAAGTAAGAAATCATACAATTGTCATGCTTACACAGCTTTAAACCCATCTCCCACCCACCCACATCAACCCAAACCAAAAAAAAATAAAAAAAAAAAATTGTTTTGTAATTTATTACAACATAAGATTACCAAATTAGAGTTACAAAAAATTAATTTAAGAAATTAACAGATAAAAAATGATGAAAATGAACAAGTTAAGATTGATTTATAATATATTTTCTCTGGCTAGGTAAGTTTCTCTGCCCAGTTAGAAAAGGATCCGAACTCAGGAGTGAACGACTAAGCAAATATGTTGCGACAATTGAAATTTGACGCCTCTGATGGAGTCGATACATTTTAACATCTTTCTTTCTAGACTTTTTTAGAGCTCTATTCAATCAATACTACTTAGTGCATGTTCAATAAGCATGCTGTACGCTTGCAGTTTCGTCAAATCATTTCTTGTCACTGTTTGTTTTAAACGCGTAGCCTTCAATTTCTAATCTCTGTTTTAGGTCTTTGTATGCATTTTTAGCCTTTTCAGCAACCGAACCATTTTCCAAACACCACATATCAAAAATATTTAAACGAGAGAGTTAATTTTGATAAGATGTGCCTATATATATATATATGAAAAATTCGTTAAATGATATTAAGAAAGAGAAAGTAATCTAAAAAACAAAGCACAAACAAATATAGAACCCAAAACACAAAGAAATCAAATACATATCAGCAGCAGCAACAAAACGCACAACTTAAGAAACCACAAACAAGGCTCAACAATTAACACGAAAAAATCATTATAGTATCACCTTTTTACATCGTTTGTAAGACAAAGAGCGGCAAAAAGCGGCAGCTGAAATTAACAGTATAAATTCTTAAGACATTAACTAACATTAATAAAAAAGACCCACTCCGGGGATCGGGGGGGAACACAACTTTAACTTTAGCTGAAATGTATCTATTTGACTGTGTACATCACTAACTATGACACTGGGGAAAACATTAATATTATAACAAAACCACAACGTGTTATAGCATGAAAACGGATTAAACATATAGTTTATAACTATCTGTTGAAGCTATTTGTAACGGGACCGGTTACAATGGAGCAAAACCCACTGTACCGTTGAATTGCTTGTTCTATAAGGAAATAGTGATGACCTTTTAAAGGCATAAATCGATCACTGGGCACCGGTCAAAAAATGGGTCTTAGTGAGAAAAACATTTTTGGTTTCATTGCTAGCGTCCCTAAACTCGGCCATTATTAATATTTTATGCTTTCAAATAGATTTGCAAATTTTGGTTAAGATCGGATGACTTTATCGTATAGCTGTCATAGAAACCATCGGTCGGAAAATGGGTCTTAGTGAAAAAACTTCTTTGTTTTCAAGTAACTCGTTCTTAAGGTCGGTGATTATTAAGATTTTAGTTTCTTAAGTTTTCAAATTAAAACAAAAATTCTAGTTGTAATTGTAAAATATTCCCTTTGCTATTTTCCCAAACAGACAAAAGATTGAAGTAATCCAAAATTGCTTTGATATGAATATGTATTCACCTGGAGTACACTTCAGAAAATGTTATGAATATCTTAGCAACTCTTCGTCCTACTTATGGCACCTGTGACGAATGTTTCTTAGCCAAATGAGCAGCAGCGCAAAAGTATGCTTTAAAATATTTACATTAACTGCTTGTGTGGCGTGACTGGGATATTTGTGCATAGGCCCCCCGTTCCCCTTCGCTCATCAACAAAATACAATTCATGTTGTTGTAATATGCCAATGCACTGGCATGCTAACATATCATAAGCTCTAAATGTTATGTGAAACACAATCTACACAATTTTCATTGTAAAATTCACTCAGAGCACGACTAGCTTGTTTCCTGATGCCCTCCCTCCTGGCTCCTGGCCCACTATGTATTTTTGAACAAGTGATAATAAAATGCAGAGCCAGTGCTGTAGACTCATTTATCACTTGCATGCGTGTGTAATTTTTTTTTTATATTTCAGTAAGCTTAAATAGGTTTAGGTTTATCTAACTGGCATGCAAGGGGGCACATTGTTTACCTAAGCCGAATGGTCATTTGAATGGCCCTTTGGCTGTCCACTTTGTTGTGTGAAACCAACGAAAATGAACCATTCAACAAGGGGATATAGCAGACATGTTAAAGCGGATGCTGCTGGGGCATTAATAACCGGCCGATGACAGGTTAAGCTAACAAATTCAGCTTTTCTATGGTTGGTGGGAAACGTTGTAAAATGTTGTCAAAGTGTTGTAAATAAATTCAGACAAAACTATCTGTCAGATTTCTAGTGTGCAAAAGGAAGATATAATCATTCGGCTTTAGATTTTAATCTTGGGCTCAAGTGCAAAGTCCCTTTGACGGAGTACAAAATATATTTAAGATGCGAAGCCTCCAGAGTAGAGAACGTAAAATGCGAATTGTATAAGGAACTTTTTACTAATTAGATCTAGCGAGCAATCCTCCTTTAAGTAATACTCTCCCTTATCCCTTAAGTATTTCTTAGCAATTAATCATCGTAAACAACTCATCCCAGAAGGGCTTCTGCAAGTGTGATGTCAGGTGCATATATTCTTATATATAAGGTATATATATTCTTGATCAGCATCAACAGCCGAGTCGATATAGCCATGTCCGTCTGTCTGTCTTTCCGTCTGTATGAACGCATAGATCTCAGAGATGGTAAGAGATAGAGGTTTGACATGTATGGGACAAAAACTTATTATACTTGCAGATCAAGTTTATTTTCCATTTTTGCCACTCCCCCTCCCGCCCCCGCAATTTGGAAAAAACGTAATATCTCCCACAGTTTTGATGATAGATTGTTCTTACCTTCTAGAGATATCTACTAATCAAAATTATTTATCGATTTGCTGAAGGAATGATAAAGATCGGATGAACGATTCTCAAGTTATGAGCAAAAAACGGCCAGTTAACACCCACCGTCCCCCCACCCATGGCCACTGCATTCCTTTCAACAGAGGCAATCTTAGTGAGAGAGAGAGAGAGAGAAACTTAGAGATGAGCGCGTATAACTAGTGCGCAAATTCGAGCTGCGTCATTAAGGGTTCAGAGTTTGTTTTGGTCGGGCTTGACCGACTTTCTTTCTTGTTTATTATCAAGTTTGTATCACCTATTCAGTTCTCTATAAACTGCAATTTAAATTAAAAAAAACATTTTAAAAACTTTTTACTTTTAGGTATTTTATTTACACTAATGAAATGAAATCGTCAGGAGTGGCCGCTTCACTATACATTATTCTCTCACTCTTCATGCTCCGTGTCCACGCGGATGTTGTTCAAACTGAAGTCACATGGCCAAACTAGTGGCGCCATCTATTGCTCCGTTTGGGAAATCGCTCGGCTAGCATTGTTTAAAGCGAAAATAAAATTGTTGAATGAAAATCATTTAAAACGCAAGGGTATATAAACTTCAGCCGAGCCGAAGTTAGTTTTCACCTTTTTTATACCCTTGCAAAGGGTATTATAATTTTGCCCAGAAGTTTGCAACGCATAGAAATATTCATTTCCAACCACATAAACTATATGTATTCTTGATAATCCGTCTGTCTGTCTGTCCGGGTGTCTGTTTCTAAGCAAACTAGTCTCTCAGTTTTAAAACTATCGAGCTGCACAGAGTCTTCTTTTTACTGCACGCTGCTTATATGCCAGAACCGACCGGATCGGATGACTATATCATATAGCTGCCACAGGAACCATCGGTCAAATATTATATGCTTTCAAACATTTGCAAATTTTGGTCAAGATCGGATGACTATATCTTAGAGCTGTCATTGCAACCATGGGTCGGAAAATGTGTCTTACTGAGAAAAACTTTTTTGTTTTCAATGTTAGCATCCTCAAACTCGTCCATTATTAATATTATATGCTTTCAAACAGATTTGCAATTTTTGGTCCAAATCTGATGACTATAGCTTATAGCTGCCATAGGGCCGATCGGTCGGAAAATGGGTCTTAGTGAAAAAAGCTTTTTTGTTATCAAGTAAGTCGTTCTTAAGGTCGGTGATTCTTAATATTAAACGCTTTCAAACTAATTTGAAAAAGTTCATCGACATCGGGTGACTATATCTTATGGTTGCCATATGACCGATCGGTCAAAAATGGTTCATAGTAAGAAATTTATTTTGTTTTTAATGTTAGCGTCCTTAAACTCACTGATTACAAATTTTATATGCTTTCAAATATATTCCCAAAATTTGGTCGAAATCGGAAGGCTGCCATAAGATCGATCGGTCGGAAAATGAATGTTAGTGAATAAAACTTTTTTGTTTTAAATTTTATCTTAAGCTCGGCGATTGTTAATGTTTTCAAAAAGATTTGCGAAATTTGGTCGAAATCAGATGTTAAAAATTTTTGATTTTTATGTAAGCCCTCTTAAACTCTGACATTTCAAAAACAGCATTTGCAACGGAATAAAAATTTCGGCACAGACGAATTTAGCTTGGCCTTCTCGTTTTATTTTTATTTGAGGTGTTTTTAACATTGTCTATATTTTATGCAATGTCTTTTTTTTTAGTGTAGGATTTATTTTGCATATTTATACCATCGTGGTAATCATTTAATAATGTGCATAAATATTTTTATAAAGCACCGATACATAGGCAAACCACAAACATAGACAGTTTTTCTTCAACTCTTTTATGTGGTTACTGTTGTTTGACAAATGATTTTCTTCATATTTACTGGTGTCTGCACTGCCATAAGCATTTTGTGGGTAATGGAATATTTTGATTAACTTCTTTGGTCCTTTTTCAGATTCTTATTGAAATGTTGTATGCTCTTAAGAGCAATGCCAATTTCATTTATCAAATTGTCTCAGGCTTTTGTCTTTCTACGACCTGTCAGGCCAAACAAACAACTAGTTTCTTCCTTTTGTTTTATTTTGTGGTTGCTCTCGTTGTGATTTCAAGCATTAAATCATTGACAGTTTCTTATGTTTTCAATAGATTTTCTATTATGTGCAGGCACTGGAGCCACAAAAGGGCAAGCAATTTATTATGATGTTCTTGTTCTTGCCTTTCTTTAAAAGCACAAAATACAAAAATAAGGTTGGAAGCTAATCTATTTTAAGTGGCTGCAAAGTATTTGCCCGAGCCCTAAAGAGAAGAATGTGTTTTACTTTAATGCAATGTGGCATAATATTTTTGAATCTGTGTGAGTGTGCGTGTGTGTGTGTGTTGTGTGATAAGCGTGTAAATCCCTAAAAATAAGCAAGGACACAAATCCCCCAGCTCATGAGGACGAGTGGACGAATGACCATAAATTCAAGTAAAATATATTTTTACATTGTGCACGCAAAGAGAGAGAGAGGCGAAAAAACTAACTAAGCGTGCCCATACACACACACACGCAGGCACATTTATATAAAGGTCATTCCAATGATGATGAGGACAGGCTGGCTAGCATTTCACATGAAGTGTTAACATGCGATAACACCCAAAACGAAATAAAACACAATGAAGCGCAACTGATGCGGTGGCAACCTAATGCGAAACGGCGACGAAATGGAAACGGTTTTCACACCCCTCACCCTTACGGCAACTAAGTTCAAGCTAGGCTTTAGAGATGGGTGCGTGATAAGAATATGGTAAATTACAGAAGTGAGACGAAAATATTTAAGTAGGAATGGCGAACATTATTCCATTTGATGATGTTTTTTTTATACCCTTAAATATGTATAAAAATCCCAATAGTGTCCAGTTATAAGCATAACAAAATGCGGAACTACAGCGCTAACGGCAGCCGCCAAAATAATTAGAGCCTCATATTAAAGAGGGAACACCGGCTTCACTTTAAAAAGTTAAAGTCCTGGCATAAAGTCTAAAGACACCAATCATTTATTTCTTATCTCTCTCACGTGCCCATCTCCAGAACCCTAGACTTGGCCCACCGAACAACATTACCCAACTTACTTGCCCAGTCATTTGGCATTGCAATGAGTTTGAAGAAGTAAATGAAGTGAAATGGCTTGAAATGGCTAGATAAAGAAAATCAATGGTCATATTTGTATTCTTCTCATTATTTGATTTAGTTTTTGCATAATTTTTATATAAATTTTAGGCAGCTCACAGCCGCATTTTAATTGCCATTTTTCATCTTTCTTTCTCATTGTTTTTTTTTTTTTTTTTTTTGTGTTGCTCTGCAGCCCATAAATGTGCAACTTTATTCTTAAGCTTCTCTTTTAAGGTCGTCCTAACCAGCAAAAATTTTTTCACGCTCATAAACTCTGGGAAAAATTGTTGGTGGTTTTTGTGTGGTGTGGGGTGCAAGCCGACCAGGCAGTCAGGGGGGGATGGAAGGTAGCGCTGTCACAGTCATAAAAATGTGCAAAGTGTATATTTTTTTTTGTTTCATTTTTTTAAAGCTAATAAGCAAGAGGGCCTGGAAATTGTTTTAATGCACACACGGGGGGCAAGAATGTTCAGGACGGCAACCATTTTCTTGTTAAATTGTTGCTATTGCTTATAATTGTGCTCAAGAGTTGGGAGTAAATTTTAATTTTTGTAATTCTGTGGCGAGGTAAATGGTTGTCAAATTTGAACAAATTTAAAGCTACACATTAGAAGCTAAAATTTAGACAAGATTTTCTTAAAAGATTGAACTAATGGTTTAAAATGTAAATAGCGAATAAATATGGGTATAAAAGATAACAAAGATAAGAAATATAAACCAAATCAAAGTTTGAAAATGGTTACATTTTTTCGTTTTTAATTAAAAACAACAAGTTAGAAAGTCGGTCAAGCCCGCCTATAACATACTCTGTACCCTTTATGCCGCAGCTCTCATTTTCTCACGAGTTATACGCGCTATACGCTCATCTCTAAGTTTCTCTCTCTCTCTCTCCCAAAGGTTGTGTTTGTTGGAATACAGCGGCGGTTGTTTGAAAGGGGGGTGTGCCAGTTTACTTTTTTGCTCATAACTTGTGCATGATTCATCCGATCTTTATCATTCCTTTAGCAGATCGATAAATAATTTTGATTACTAGTGGCAAATTTTACGTGGCAAAAATTAAAAATAAACTTGATCTACCTGCAAATATAAGAAATATATGTCCCATACATGTCATACCTCTACCTCTTACCATCTCTGAGATCTCTTCGTTCATACGGACGGACAGACATACAGACGGATAGACGGACATGGCTATATCGACTCGGCTGTTGATGCTGATCAACAATATATATACTTTATAGGGTCGGACATGATTCCTTCTCCCTGTTACATACTTTTGCACAAAATTAATGTACTCTGTGTACCTTTGGTACAGAGTATAAAAACTTAATTTTGGAATTGAACCAGATCTTGCAGATAATCACCATATTAATTGTTTTTGGTGAAAGCGGATTGTCATGATCTGAGAAGTCGTTTTATGCTTTTTGAGTGAATGCCTTTTTCAATCACTTTCTTAGGCTGTTCTTATATTGGAATGTCTTTTTATTCGACGTGAGCAAATGCCGCCCCTTTAAGGGACGAAGGACCAATGATCAATAAATGGCAAATACGCTTGTGACTGAGTCGTGTTAGATGCTAACAAATGTGACCCTCATGGCGTTGCGTTATCTTAATCGATTTTTGGATGACCTCGCATTTGTGTTTAAACGCCAGCAGATAGTTGCACTATTATTGTGTGCCCTTTGCACTTGTTTTCAATCGCAAGCAGATAGTTGCACTGTTCAAATATCTTTGAACAGTCGAAAATTTGTAAAGTGTAATATGTCGAAGTTGTGCAAAAAAGTAAAACTTCTGTCAGTTTATTATATTATGGTTGAAGCAGATTCTCATGAATTTCGTGTGCTGAACACGTATCTGTTTTGGGAAATGGTCCATCATGTCAGAATTTTTGGTAATTTGCGCTTAAAGTAGCTTAAAATGCCAATTTTGACACATTTTAGAGGCGTTTTGTGGTGAATCTACACCATAGTTTTGAATTTCTCTAAGATATGCGGAATGAAATACGAACATTTTTATAAAGGCAATCACAAAGTTTTAAGGAAGACAAGCAGAAAACAAATTATTGGAAAAGTATCGGTATTCCAGCATGAATTACACCAAAGATGAGCTTTTTAAATAACGCACAGTAACAATTATGTAATTGAATGCAGCAGAGCGTCGAAAGCTAATTTGCATATATTCTTTGCCGTACCAACAACCCAAAGCAGACGAAAAATTAAATATTTCATTATTTTTCGGCAATGGGATTCAAGAAAATTTTTCTTTATAAAGTAATATCGGATGTAAAGAGTGGAAAGAAAATGGAGGAAAAACCTGGATCCGGAGAACAATTCAACTTATAGCGATCTGAATTAAGAGCTAAATCAAAGTGTGAAATTGTGGGTCTCACAGCCAAATCATACCGTGCGCTGGCAAAAAGCTATAATTTGAGTGACAAAACTATAAAAAATTATATTAAAGACATAGGAGTAATCAATTGTTCTAAAAAACCGTGCCTACTGTTTCTGAACAGCAAAGGAAGACCATTAATCATCGGCTAAGAGCACTTTAAAGAAATTTGTTGGAGGATGAGACTTATTTCACAGAAGAGGGCCACGAGTGGACACCCATGCACTTATTCAAGCTTTCTAACACTAAACCACCTGTAAATATCACTCAAATCATAAAAACCAAGTATCCTAAGAAGGATTTACTGCGGCTGTCCATAAGTGAACGTGGCATCAGCAGACCCGTCGTTTTCAAGGCAGGATTAGCTGTTAATACGACGATTTACATAGACCATTGCCTTCCAGTCCTTAAACAATTTATTGAAAAGCATTATGCGAATGATACACGGTCTTTTGGACTGATTTAGCACCTGCTCACTATGCCAAAAAAAACACTGGAGGCACTTGATATATGAAATATACAATATGTACCCAAGTTGCAAAACCCCCCAATGTACCCCAATTAAGGACAATTGAAAAATTTTGTTCCAATTTGGAAAAAAGTTTGCGGCAAAGAATATAAGCCCAAAAACATCAATTGATTTATCTTAAAAATCAAAAGGGGGCTTGCGAAAATCGATACAAGCGGAATTCAGAAGGTGATGCGCGAAGTTCTCCAAAATATAAGGAAGACTTAATGCTATGGTCATGAAATTTTTTTGTTAAATTACTATAAACTGTAAATAAAAACCTATCCAGAATATACATTTCTCGGATATTAAATGTATTATCTCCTATTCTTAAAGAGTTTGTTCGGAGTTCATTCCGCATACCTTATTTCTTAACTTACGAATAAACTGTCTCACACAAATCTATTTGCTATTTTGTTAAGCAAAAATATATTATTTTGAATACGTGCGGTTGAAATGAAAAAGCGTTGTATTGCCCATAAGTATGCAATGGGTTTTGTTGAAAACTTTCTTTAGAATTCAAAGCCCTAACCGCGACAATAACGTAAGCGCCATTTTTTCGATATTAGTTTTTGAATGCAAATATGTTCTGCAATGTTATTCACGTCTATAATCGCCATAGAATTATGAATAAAAGCAAATGGATAAAGAGACACACAGATTGACTTATTCGACAAGAGTACGTTAGCATTTTGATTGGGCTCTCTTTTACCGATCTTTTCATTGATTTCAACTATTACTTATAGCCAAGAAAACCCCATAAGCATTAATTTTAGCCAGCCTGTTAGACCGCAAACTTTATATTCTTAGGAACTAAAAATCACTTCTAATAATAATGACAATAATGCTCTTTACGATAAAAATAGTATTCCAAAGCCGTTTCATAATGAATAATTCTGCACAAAGCGAAAAACCCCTTTCAGAAAATAAGTTGCCTTTAACTTAAAATAAAAATAAAATGTCAAAATTATTGAGAAAAATGTTTTTGAAATGAAATGACACAAAAAAGTATAAGTAGCAGTTTGGAAGTCTAGCTTCATAAGTAGGTAATGGCGGAATGTGCTAGCAAGCCATTCTATTTGTTGTTTGTTAAGTCAAGCCCGAAAAATACTTTGTGTGTTTTTCTGAAAGACTCAAATGAACCAAGTCGTGTGGAGTAGTAGTTGGTCGTTGAAATTTGTTATACAGCGATGTCGATGATCCTATATAATATGGACGGCGCATATCCAGCGCTTGTAAATAATAGTGCCTCCCTTCCCTTCCAATCCATAGAGGGTAAGTCCCTTTCGCTATTCCTCCAAATTCCCCATATGTAATGAATTTTTTCCAAAATCAATAAAATTTTTTCCAGTTGAGTTTAAAATGTTCTTAAAAACGAATCAATTTCTTAAGAACGTAACAATATCACTTTAATTCAAGATTTTGCGTTCTGGAGAGAAAACATTGTACTACTAATGAGAAAAAATCGTTCATCTTGAGTTCCATAAATGCAAAGGATTCGCTAAATGAAACTAATAAAGAAGAATTAAAAATGTTCACCCTACATTTTGTTCTTTGTTCTTTTTTTTTTTAAAATAAATGAAACAAACTATGTTTTTCGAAGATAAATTAATGTGATTTTAAATAACTTATAAGTCACATTTCAAATTCAGCCCTCCCGAAATAGTTACAGCGCCATAAAAAAGTGAATTTCGCCCAAAAGCAACCTAAAAATGTATTTATAATTTATATGAGATATAATGTGGACCACATTTTTGGTTTATATAAAACCCGACATGCATGTTTGGAAAAAAATGGAGAAACTCTCTTCTTGAAAATTTGCTTTATTACGTTATTTTCGCGGTTAGGGCTCAATTTAATACACATGACTAGCCTATTGTACCGTTTTAGCATTGCATACCTTTGGGCAGTAGTTAATTTTATCATGTCGAACACAAGCAACAGATTAATGATATATATTTGTTTTGAAAACTCAGGAATTTTTGGGGATTATTATTTTGAATGCTAAGAAACAATAATACGATCCAATATGTTAATTTTCCAGGTAGGTTAGGTTAGGCTGCGATACCTGAGAGCGACAAGTCGCTCTCCCACTTAGGCCACATTGGGCCGGCCCATTGCGATGCCATATATATTCCCTATTAAGCCTTTTTAAAACTGAGGGGAGTCCTCGTTACTGAACCATTGTGTGGACAGAATGAATTTAAGTAGATCAGGGATCTCAAGCCCGGATGTCTCCGAGAGGTTGAGTAGCAGAGAATGACTAAGTGTCCTGAGTCTCCTTCTACTCAAGGCGAAGAAGGTGTTGTATCGATTCCTCCTCTTCTTCGTATCCGCAACTTCTGCAAAAGTCATGGTGACTAACGCCTAGGTGTGCTGCGTGTCTGCCAATAAGACAGTGACCCGTGAGGGTCCCCACCAGAAGTGATATGTGGTCTCTTCTGTGACGTAAAAGTGAATTAGTACGTTTTTGGTCGAATGTTGGCCATGTAAGCCTCGCTACTGCGCAGGAGGAAAGGTTTTTCCACCGATTCGTAGCTAGACGAAGTGTTTCAGAGTTTGCGTGAAGCTTATATGTCGCCATAGGTATCCCTATCGTGCTCTTCTTTGAAAGGAGCTCGATGGTGGTACCTATTCTGGCCAGTTTGTCCGCAGACTCATTTCCTTCTATGTTGCGATGTCCAGGCACCCATATAAGGTGTAATGTCGTTCATTCAGAGATAAGCGACAATCCGTAAGTGTTTGAGCATTGTTGGTATGTGAGTCAAGTGCTTTAAGTGCGGCTTGACTATCTGAATATATAAATACATTTCCTTCTTTGACCGCGAGTGTGCTAGGACAGGAGGCAGCTTCCTGGATGGCTACCACCTCTGCTTGGTACATACTTCACTGATCAGGAAGGCGGAACGATAAGTTCAGGTCTAGGTTGGGAGAGAAAACGCCCCCTCCTACTTTTTCGTCGAGCTTAAGTGAAAAACTTAAAAATGGTCCAAATGGGCATTTTTAGCAACTTTTCGCTGAAATTACCATAAATCCAGGCATTATAGACCAATGTATAAAGCAGATTCGTGTTCAGCACATGAAAATCATCTAATAAACTGGACCTTCTTGACTAGTGTTATTCGAATTATCGACTTAAAATACTTGGAATCGTGCTAATCGTGCTAAAGCGTTAATTGAGTTATATGACGGTTCGAACACCGGTAAAGGATGGTTGTTCTATATTTTTCACGAAAAAAATCCAAAACTATTGTCGGGGTCAAAAAACGAAGGCTCATCCTACACACAAAAATTAAAAAAATTGGAAAAATATTTAACAAAAATTTTCAGCTTCAGGGGTCGAACATACGACTGCATAAAGCGCGCGTAAATATTAAACTTTGACTCACGAGTAAGAGCAAAATACATAGCCTGCCAAAAACAACTGGTTTTCTACATCAATTTCAACGATGAATCACAAAGGGTCGTTCAGTATCTCGTGTGTAGTAAGTTTACCATTTACCATTTTACAACGACTAGTGAAATTCAATAACTTTCGGCTGTCCTGAAAATGGCACCCGTTCGTTGGATCTTATAGTTCCAAAGATTTTATTATTATAAAAGTAACTTACATATCGTGTTGAAGTGTGACGGCAAGAAAGTCTGCTGATGAGAGGACCGGGAGGGCCTTGAATCAGTACTTTACAGACAAAACCAATTGATATCCAAATGTAAAAAATCTTTGTTATTGATTTCTCTTGGTCTTTTATGAATTATTAATAATCGTTGACATTGAGTCGGCTAAACAAACACTTTGTGTAAATAGTTTCTGAGATAAGTTAATGGTCTAACACTCACAATGGAAGCCTACAGGCCAATTTTACAGATCACAGCCTAAATAATTTCTCAGGTTGTGGACTTGAACCACTTTTGAACTGTTTCAGCCGGCTGGTTAGGGTAACTTCATAGTATAGCCTACACATCAAGACAATTTCGAACCGGTTCGCAACCAGTCTTGAACCAGTAAGGTATTTAATAGCTGCCATTTAACTACTATCTTGTGAAAATGTTCCAAATGTTTACTCTCTGTGTTTTACTAAAGCTGACTATCCACAGTGTCCTATGTCCCACATTCATTTGTCATAATTAAATAATTTTATTTATGAAATTTTCCACATTTTAAAAATTTTAAACACCTTTTTTCCACAATTTTCATTGCAATCAAATTACTCATACGGCGAGAAACCACCAAAATGAATGCTACATTTTTTCACCCTCTTTCTGCCTTTTGTAGTTTCCTCTTTTTTTTGCCCACAATTCAATTTTTGGTATGACATTTGTTTTGTTGCTTTTGCCATAAAAAAATGGTCAAATGTTTTCCTATAATGTAATTTTCTTGACGTTTTTTTTTATGTGTTTTTTTTCTTGTGGAAAATGCTGATTGAAATGGCAACACCAGCAAAAAAAAAAGAGCCGGTCTTTTGTGCCTTTGTTTTCTGTCTATTCATTTTTATGTTTTTCTTACGCAGCTGATTTGATTTTAGCTTTTGTTTGGGCAAATGTTTGCACTTTAATCAAAAATGTCGCCATCTAAGCTGTTAAGCGAGTTCTATGCCCGCTGGGATTTGTTGTAGCAGAAAGTGTACACAAAAGCACTTAACGCATTGCGTATACGACATGTTGGTTGTTTATTTATTTTTGGCCACTTGAGCGTAACTTAATTGAGATTTGGTTACAAAGTAATTGAAACTGAAAAGTGATGTGTCCAATCATAATTTAATTAAATTCTGAGCACTTTATCTGCAGTTGCACACAGAAAGCTGGAAAATATTTGCCCAAGCAATGTCATTCTAAAATGCCAGACACGTTTTCAGTGTGCTGGGTGTTTGCATTTGAATTTTATATTGTTGTTGTTGGTTGTTTCAGAATGCGAAACAATATGCCACAACAATGAAGCGAGTCGTGCAGCAACTCGTGCAACGAGGCGTATGAGTGTTGACTACCGTGAAAGACAGAGAGAGAGAGAGAGAGAGAGATGGGGAAGTGGTTTGAAAGACTTGGCTTATTATGCCATTGCATGCAAGGCCGCAACATATCATGACAAATGACAACAAGTAAAGCGCCCATTCCCCACTTGTACAACCCCTCCTCACTTCTCAATATGTAACAGCCAGAGGGGGACATAAAAAATGAGTTTTACACTTGGGGAAATATGTTCAAATTTCTACATTTAAGAATTGCAAATACTAGTTACAACTAAACTTACCGATTGGATATTGTAGCGTAGCTGGGTTCCGAATCCGCGAACTAAATCCGCAGTCAATAGGCTAAGTGTAATGTATCAAGTCATCGATACATCGTTTGCGGTCGATGACAACTGACCTGTAATTTTCCACTCTCTCTAGTTTTTCTCTTGGACTGACGAGACACGTGCTGAATAAAGATTTCTGATATTCAACTAACTTATTGGTCGATTGCCTACTTATCTAACCAAAATTATTTCCGCTCGGCTGACCACACCAAAGGCGAACTACCCCAAGTTTACCAAAATTTGCTCAAATATATAGAAAAATTATTTCTAAAATTTTTATTAATTTCGAAATCTTTCAAAATCTGATTACTACTGAATCAAATTGAAAAATGAAGTTTCTTATATTTTCAAAATCTTTTTTTATTTATTAATCTATATCTATCTTTTCTCCTCAAAACAGTGGAGAGACTTATAGATACCCATTTAAGGCAGACGATAAGCCCATCCCCTCTGTCCCCAGCGCAGCACGCATACAGCAAGGGAAGGTGAACAGAAACAGCACTCCACACTCTTGTCTCGAAAGTTGAGAAGACAATCGAGGCTAAAGAATATGCGCTTACGGCATTCCTCGACATCGAGGGTGCCTTTAACAATGTTCTCCCCAACGCTATCGCCTCTGCTTTGACAAATCTAAATGTGAAGGCACCCCTGGTGGAGTTCATCCCACTCATGCTTACCAGCAGGGTGGTTAACTCGCAACTAGGAGTTGCCGGCGCCCGAAGATATGTAAGTAGAGGCACACCTCAAGGAGGTGGTAACAGTCGACGAATTGTTGCGACTTATGGAATCGCGGGAACACACGGTGATAGCGTACGCGGATGACGTTGTCATAATCACAAGAGGTAAAATTTCTCACACTCTCTGCAATCTGATGCAGGCAGCACTCTCAACACTTTAAAATTGGACGACACAAAGTGGCCTTGGAGTCAATCCAACCCAATCTGAACTCGTATAAGATACCAAATTTAACACCCCCACGACTAAACAATATACACCTAAAGTTTAGCGATTCTGCCAGATATCTTGGTGTACTATTGGACAAAAAAGCAAATACTGTACTTTTCTCGTGCGATTGGTCGTAAATAGAGATTTTCCCCTGATATAGTACACTGGCTGTACACAGCCGTTGTATGCCCAGAACCATAACAAAAGTTCATCGTAGTGTTGCACTATGCATGACTGGTGCATTGCGTACAACCCCAATAGATTCACTAAACTTAATGTTACACCTTATGAATCTAGATCTTCTGGGTAGAGAAATCGCCAGAAACTCCGCTCTCAGGTTGAGAGAAAGCGATACCTGGAAAGATAGTAACTCTGGCCACTCCTTTACACTTCTGCATCAAGTGGCGGTACCGCCAATTACGTTTACCACTATCTATAAAGTCACCATACCGTGTCGACTGGACTTGAACTCTTTGTTCAATAACACATTGGCACGGCCGATTAGTCGATTTGACTAACAGCGTCAACTGTTAGTGTCAACCAGCTGCTGATTTTTGAAGCCTGAGCTCTTATACCACAACTGGCCGCGCCCAACAATTGACGTTCGGTGATAAAGCGGTGGTGTAGGTTTTTCAGTGCGCAGGTGTTTCAGTGAGGTCTAGTCCCAGTATCGGCGGATTAATAATTTACAATTTATATAAGTTTTTCAGAAAGAAGAAAATGTTAATAACTAAAACAACTAACTGGGGGTCGTATACATTTTTTGCTCATAACTTGTGTATCGTTTATACGATCTTTATCATTCCTTCAGCAAATCGAAAAATAATTTTGATTTCTTTATATCTCTAGAAGGTACGAACAATCTATCATCAAAACTGTGGGAGATATGACGTTTTTTGCAAATTGCGGGGGGCGGGAGAAGGCGTGGCAAAAATTAAAAAAAAACTTGATCTGCCTGCAAGTATAAGAAATATATTTCCCATACATGTCAAACCTCTATCTCTTGCCATCTCTGAGATCTCTTTGTTCTTACGGACGGACGGACAGACAGACAAACGGACAGACGGACATGGCTATGTCGGCTGTTGATGCTGATCAAGAATATATATACTTTATAGCAGCGATGCCCACCCGTATGCTCTTTGGGTACGTTTTGTTATTGTAATTGCACCAAACATAGGAAATCAATGATCGTATACATGCAGGGCGCGGGGCATACAAAACGACACACACGCTAACGATTTCGTATGTATGCGACGCGTAGAACAAAAACCGGTTTCGTTCTCTTCTTTGATTGGTGTTTGCGAGCGCAAGCAAACTGACCAACAACAATTTCATTATTGGTATTGGTGCTTATCTTTGTGAGTATTGGTGAGTGCTCTGTCGAATGCTGCTTTTGGGCATGCCTGCTTTATAGAGTCGGAGATGATTCCTTCTGGCTGTTACATACTTTTGCACAAACTTAATATACTCTGTGTACCTTCGGTACAGAGTATAAAAATCTAGGACGTTACTCCGTCAAGAAAGAGTGAACATTTCCCTATTAGTAAGGGCCCTTCCTGGACACTGCCAAATAGGTAGACATGCCGCTAGGCTCGGCATCAGACACAATGACTTCTGTAGAAGTTGCAATTCAGTGGATGAGGAGGAGAATGTACAACACCTTTTCTGTCATTGTCCAGCTCTTAGCAGAAGGAGACTCACAGTTTTAAGTCGTCAGACATTTCTGAAATAGAGATCTTGCATTTCTGCTGAAATTTGTGCTATTTTCTAAATGGTTTAACGGGGAAGACCCTCCCTCTACGATAACAGCGTAAAAAGGGTTATATGGTAACACAACGGGCCTTCATTGGCCTAAGTGAAGAAATGGTATGATTCTCCCATTTCAATCATTGCAACCTAATCAAATCTTTCAATCTATTCAATCCCCTTCCGCTGCAATACAGTTATGCCTCACAAAGAAAAAAATTACCGATTGAAAAGTATATTTATCAGAATTTGAAGGTAGCCATCAAAATCCAGAAAGTTGTTTCTCAAAAATTTTACTTTTAGATCGATCTTTCCTATAACAGCTATTGGATATAACCTGCCGATTTTGACGAATTATTAATTATAGAGGTTATATTTTTAGTTTTAAACAACGTTAAAGTTAAAAGGAAATTAGTTTTTATTATCTAAAATGCTTTTTTAAAACAATCGTTCCTATAGCAAAAAGTATCAACCGATTCGAACGGTTCAGGTTCCGCAGTGTGACGAATGGACGAATTTGAATCGACTTGGCTGCGCCGTTTGATATATGTATACAGCTTTTATTGAAATTGCACTTCATCAAAAGTTTTGTATTTTACAGACAGAGTCTGGTCCGAAATTCGATTTGGAAAATAAAAAAAAAACTTTATGGGATCAGAATGTAGCTTTCCTCTCGTTCGACCAGACTGAAAAGCAAGCAATATCGATTTAATTTCAATGTTTTTTGTCGGATTATTGGAATGTTCAGAGCAGATAGATAAAACTTAAAAATTGTGGACAGTTTAAGGGGTAGTTGAGGGGTAGAAGGGGAATTCTAGAACTCTTATAGTCTCTGAGTTCAACGCTGATCAAGTCTATCGGCCCTTTTAGTCTCATCATAGTAAAATGATTATTACTGATTATTTTTGTCGTTTCCAGAAATTATAAATCACGCGTCAGGTGTAAAAAAAATGTACACTGAAAACCCGAATAGCAAAAATAAATCACGCTTTATATCATATAGGATCATTTCCTAGTATTTCCCACCTAAAATAACATCAGTTGCTACAAGAGTTCTTATCTAAGATAAACAAAATTTAATGCCAAAACACTGAAAGCTTGTCTGCAAAATAAACAACCATAAAATATTTGAAATTAGTCATCCAAGACGTTGCACCTGGCATATACAAAACACAAAGAGACGAGAGATAAGTGGATACTTTAAACATTGAGAGAAAACGCCACTTGGGCCTTATATACCTCTTATCTGTAGGGTATTACTTCAAGTATACCCACCCGTATGCACACACTTCACTCACTTATCGCGCTCTCAACACACAAAAACACACTCGCCCAAGGCGATGGCCTCGTGTGACTTGTAAATAATAGTAAACTCACTACCCAAAATACTTGCATTCGCAATCAGTCAGCTCCACACTCGAGACATGAACCTGACTCTTACCGCAATTGCAGTTTTGCTACTTTTGGTCTCGGCCAGTCAGGCCAGACAGGAGTAAGTTGTATTTTCTTGGGTGTTTTCTCTGTGGCCTATTATTTAATTAAAACCTGATTTTAGTTCGTTACCGCCGGGAGTTAAAAAATTGGCCTATAACCCCACTTATGAGATTTGGTTCTTTTTGCCCGAGGGTCGACCAGATTGGCCACTAAATGAGAAGGTAAAGGCCGCTTACTTTGACTCTCAGCGCACAGGTGGAGTTTGCTATTACAATAACTTGTGGTATTACTGTACAACTGGAGATCTTGTTGAAGGAGTTGAGTGAAGTCAATAAAAGTATTAAATGTAGGCAAGCAATCATCATGGACATCTTTTGAAGAAACTAAATGTAAGAACTTACAATTTGTGTATTTACATCACAGACGAGCGAATTCTGCACAAGCCATATGTACAATATCTGTATCTATCTTACTTTGTCATTTGGTAGCTTTATGCGAGTTTTCTTATCGCTTTCCAAACTCACACATTCTAATTTGTAACACTGTTTCGATTCAGACAACAACTTAAAACAAGTGAGAAAGTCGGTCAAGCCCGACTATAATATACTCTGTACCCGTTCAGGGGGCCGCTCGCATTAGCTCCCGACTATAAAATTATAATACATCCAAGGAGTCAAGCGGTTATCGTGCAATAGTTTTATTATACGCTCATCTCTTAGCTTCTCACTCTCTCTACCTAAGATTGCCTTTGTTGAATGGAAAGCTGTGGTGATGGGTGGGGGGTGCGGTGTTTTAACTGGCTGTTTTTTGCTCATAACTTGAGTATCGTTCATCCGATCTTTATCATTTCTTTAGCAAATCGATTAATAATGCTGATTTTTAACTATCTTTTGAAGGTACGAACCATCTATCATCAAAACTGTGGGAGATATGAGGCTATTTCCAAAAATTGGCGTGACAAAAATTAAAAGCAAACTTGATCTGCCTGCAAGTATAAGAAATATACGTGCCATACATGTTAAACCTCTATCTCTTACCATCTCTGAGATCTGTGCGTTCATACAGACGGACAGACCGACATGCCTATATCGACTCGGCTGTTGATGCTGATAAAGAATATATATACTTTATAGGGTCGGAAATGATTTCTTCTCCCTGTTACATACTTTTCCACAAACTTAATATACTCTGTGTGCCTTTGGTACAGAGTATAAAAAGCCTTGACTACTCTAGTTCTTTCCTTCCTTCTTAAGTTTTTCGAAATTGCTGATACTATTTTTCTATTCTTACTTCACTCGCCTAGCAAAGCTGATTGCACAATTTCATCAGAGGAATATGCCTTGAACGATTTACGGCTTTGATTTTTTTTCAGATTTTTTTTATAGTAAAGTAAAATTGCATATTCCGACTTTTTCTCTTCTTTTACAAAAACTAAGAAACTAAAGAAAATCAGAGACACCCTCAGGTGTCTGGTTCTTGGAATATATATTACCAAGTGATGTTCATAAGGGAGTGAATGTGTGGTTACACTAATTTGGTATCATCGTCTCCGAACTCTTCTCCAAACGTAACTCCAACTACAAGGAAAAGGTATAAAGACAACTAACTTTCAAATTAGAGGGAGTGTTGGGAAAAGATGATAGTGGGAAGGAATCCTCGCCTCAGAAATACAGAAGAACCAGAAACACGGATAACCGAAGCGAGAAGTGATTTTCTCCCTCAGTCAAGAGAAATGAGTGCCGGAAGTGATCCTCGTCTCCCGGATGGAAAAAGGCATATCCAAAGCGGGAAGTGATCCTCGCCTTCATATAATTAAGTTGGAGCTACAGGGAAAAAGTGGGAGACAGGGATTACAAAAGCGGGAAGTGATCCTCTCTTTGGATAGTTTACTACAAACGATTTAGGAAATAGGGAAAGCTAGAGGTGGATTTAATAATAGGAAGGAACCATACATAACACAGAGAAATTTTCTATCATTGGGATTTCTATATTCAATTCGCTTCAATAATACTTGTAGGTCACGCTGCACTGTTTGTTTCCTTTTCATCTATTTCTCTTCTTACTAATATTTATAGCACTTTTTTTCCACTTCTTTGGCTTGAGTCCGCGACAGTCCGACATATCCCCTTGAGTCCCCTTGAATCCCGATCGAATCCCCTTGCCATTCACTTGTATGGCCGATTCTCATCTTTGTAAGTTCTACACTGTATTTGTTTTACACCGAGAAAAAAATTGATATTTTTTCATATCTATTTTACTTCGATATGAAGATATATTAAATTGATATTTTTTAACATATCATTATTACATTTTAAATATCATTCTGAAACTATTCAATGTCAATTAAAGTATAAGAGTATATTTTGGATCAGAATGAAATTATTTTCTTGCCAAATGATGAAAAAATTGAAATTGTTAAAAAGTTCATTTTAATAAGGGTCATATCAACATAAAATTTATCTTTTTTTTTCACTGTGTAGTTAACATTTTTTGCTTTCTGAAAAACTTATAAAAATTTTAATTATTAAACCGCCGCTAATGGGACTTGAGCTAAGAGGCAGGCAGCTGAGTTGTTATACTGCAACTGGTTGCGCGTAAAAAGTGATACCAGACTATGTGTCTTTGAAGGACGAGTTGCATTGCAACTGAAAGTTTTTTTTTTTTTTAAATGATTCTATACAAATATCATAACATTTTTCAACTCAGGCCTTACAGAAAATTGAAGGATGGTTGATAAGATGCGAGATGATCCATTTTTTTAAATTTCTAAGCTCATTTCAAGATTTTTCATTCTTGTTTTTATAAGATTGCAAGATTTTCGGAAAAAAAATGTTCAATCTAGATTTTAGATTGACTTTTTTTTCTCAGTGTAGAGTCTTTGGTACGACCATGGCAAGTTCGCCCGACTGAATGCCATTTTTGACGGTGGCGCTAGCCTCTTCGAATTTCCGTGTGGGATTTTTTAATGCCATACTGACGCGTTACGCGAGATCTGCGGCCCTTAGAAACTTTCACCAGCCAGTCACGATACCTTAGGACCTTGCAAACTTAACTTTTAAAACCGTTTCTTGTTTTATATGAAAAAATAAAGGAAAGCTAAATTCGGCTACAAGGTTATAGTAGCTTGTATTAATGTTTTAAATGATTTTCGTCGAACATTCTTTTCTGAAATATTGCCCAAGCTCAGTAATAGCTGGCGCCATTACTTTGACCATTTGCTTGCCAGTTTGTTATATGGCAGCTATACGATATATTCATCCGATTTTGATCAAACTCCTCAAAATTGTGTGGAAACTGATAATATTTACAACTGGATGGTATAAAGACGCTACCATTGAAAACAAAAAAGTTTCTCTCACTTGAACTACTTCTTCGACCGATCGTTCCTATGGCAGCTATACGCTGTAGTCATCCGAATTGGATCAATCTTGGCAGAATTGTGTTATAGCATATAATATTGTTCAGTAGCAAGTTTGGAAAAAAAGTTTTTCCTACTAAGACTTTTTTCCTTTTTTCAGACCTATCTTTTGTATGGCAGCTATACTATATAATTTTCTGATTTTCATCAAACTTGGTGGAATTATGTAAAAGCATAGAAAACTGATAAATACGAGGTTTGGAGGCGTTTGCGTTGAAGACAAAAAAGTTTTTCAAAAGTTAAGTCGAAACTATCATATGGGCATTTCTATTCTGTCGAACGGGACCATCGAACACATTTAAAGTAAATAAAAGTCTAAATGAATATCTAAATAGGCTTTACTTATATCTTTAAATAAGTCCTATTATTTGTGCTAAGGCTGAATTTGGGAAGTTTTTCGTTTCCAAGATAATTGCTGTCGAACGTGACAAAAAGTGGACCTTTTTTTTGCAAATGCCCATGTCTAACTAAAACTACTTTTTCGATGGCAGCTATAAAAATACCCTCTACAAGGGTATACAAATTGGATATTATGAAATGTTTATCTGCCGTGTTCCGGTTTTCACTAAAGTGAATTCGCATTTTTTACATGCTCTATTTTCTATTAAACAATCAAGAAAATCCGTATCAAACCTTTAGTTTCTACTTACTTTTTACTAGACGGATTCAAATTAAAACATTTAAATCTGATTAACGCAATCAATTTTATACAACAGCACATTTAACAAATTTGTATTCAACAATTTTTGTTGAAAGTGAAAACCGGAACAGGCCTGTATATGAAATATTTTGACATATTCGTGCATAACTTATAATATCGAAAGCTTTATCTTATGTAAACAAGGCACTGTGACGAAAATAATTTTAAGTCGATCTGAAAATTAGGCTAATCATGAGCCATGACCGAAAGCAATTCCCACATTAGAAGGCAGTTGTGCGACCTGCAAATGTTGGCGCAATCTACAAAAGATCTAACCGGGAATTTCATAAAACTGCTATATATATAAGTGAACTGTCCACATTGTGGTACTGCTGATGCCTTATAACTGAAAGTTATGAGGAAACCTAGCTTACATTACACAGTTAACACTCAAAATAGCCTGGGTCGAGATTCCCGACTACAAAATATCCTGGCCGCCCCCCCGCTTCCATAAGCAAAATTATTGTACTAACCGCTTGGCGGAAATTCGGTATCACAATTGTGGTAACTCCCTTCAGTCAAGTTATAAGGAAAACCAACAATTATGCTGGGTAGCACCGGCCGCAACGGCGATGGGCAGCACTTCACACACTTAATGACTTTTTTGCCACTTTGTGTGGCTTCTAACTTAAATTGATCAGATATGTACAAACTTCGGGGGTAATAGAACACGTTATAGTCGGGCTTGACCGACTTTCTTTCTTGTTGTTTTTGAACTATGCAAGTATTCGCCCACATGCCCAAGCAAAGGTCTGTACAAAATGCCCGTACATTGGGTTAATCGGAATGGCCTGAGCGTTGATGAATCAGTCAGTCAGAAAATGAGCGAATAGCAGTAAGTTAAAAAATAGTGTACAAAAGAACGCTCTCTGCACTAGAATTTAGCTAAGACCTCGCTGAAGAAGAGTTTGAAGTAGTTATTTGACCTTACCTTATTGCGTCGCAATTGCCTTCAAAGTGCGTTTAGTAACAAAGTCCATGTGAATCGTTGCATGGCTGGTAAGGTGCAGTGTGCGCGATCGAGACTAGAGATTATATTTTTTTCCGTTGTTGTGTTTCAAATCTTAAATTTCGCGCCCAACGTTGCTTTACAGTGTTGGTTAATGCGGACAATTCAGCTAAATTGATAAAAAATATATCATACCGCAGCTATGCAGTTTTGGCGCGATAAGCCATTAATTAGCTTTTGGTTTAATTGCTGTTTAAATGGTTTCTAATCCTGGTTTTCTTTACTACTCTGTATATTATTGGTTATCGGGTTTTTTATGCCGCTGCAATTCTGTTTCAGAGGAACGTCAATGGGCAAGGAATTTTTGAGTAGGTTTTAGTAGGTAAAAAGTATAGAAAGTAAAATAGGAAAAGTATATTTACTTTTGTCCAACTTTGAATACCAAAAACTGAGTGTCTAAATTATTTACAAAAAACTCAATTTATTTCGGTGTATGCACGTAAAATGGTTATATGGTTGAGGCGCGTGCTTATAACCCACTACCCATCCGCACACAAACAACTAAAGCAAATAAACTAAAACTTCTTAGGAAAAAAAAGTAGAAATCGTGCATGCAATTGTCTCCTTATGCATTTGTGGTTGTCGTTTTTATTGTATGAAAATTTTGTTGTTTGATTTTGCTCCAATTGTTTGCACATTCATATGTGGCACACACACATCTACTATTCCTGTCCATTGTTCGACTGGGATCCTTTTTTTGTTTGTTTGTTTGCTTATTTACTCAACTTACTACTTATAAGTAAGCTGGCTGTTGCTTGGCCCCAATGTTCATAATGTGTTTATATGAAGTGTTTGTCCTATAAATTTTCTATTTTTCTTGGGTTGGGTCGATTGGTAAAAAGGGTTTTTGTTCTAAGATAATCAAGTCATAATGCTAAAAAGTTAAAGGTTACAGAAATGGTTTATTGAAGGCGATGAAGCAAAAAAAGAGATAAATTTGTCTTAACGGTTTAGTTTAGGAGGTATTTCGTATAACTATGCGGGTGACTTTTGCATACAGATTTCATTAAATAAAAAACAATATTCCATTCGTTAACTGGGTATTAATTGCTCATTTTAATAACCACACATACTTAATCTCTTGGCAATAATCGCACTTTCAATACGGAGAAAGCACACATTTCCCTAAAAAAAGTAGTTTCATGCGGCTTCAGTCAGTTTTCCACTTGAGACATAAACTTGGCTCCTATCGCAATTGCATTTTTGCAGCTCATAATGTCCGCCATTTAGCCACTCTAACGCTGCAGCACAATGTGATTTATAATTGATGTTTTATACGATAAAAATTCTTACCCTGGTTTTTACTTTGTTTCTACTAAATCTATGCTTATTGAGATGTACCTGAAAGAAATAAGAAAAATATTAATGTAATATGGGTATTAAACAAATAGAGGAAAGCTAGAAGCCGAAGTTTATATACCCTTGCAGTGAGAATATCTTATATTAATAAAAGTTTTAAATGATTTTTCTTTAACAATTTGGTTTTCGATCTGAACAATGCTAGTTGAGTGATTTTTCAACTATGCTATATGAACTATTTGAAGAATATATAGGTACAAATATAGTTAATGGGCTCGGAGATGCAACAAAGATCTGAACAATTTTATTATACCCACTTTAAGGGTATACAATTATATGCAAGTAGTTTGTAAACTATTTATTTCATGCTTGCTATTTACTCTTTATGCCATATTTGTTTACAATCGTCATACACACTCGTGTGTTCCATAAAAACCTGTATTGTGTATTTTGTTTATTCATTTCCAGAGCAAACAAACGCAAACACTCAAAAAGAACTGTTCCGGCTTAAGTAATTGCTATTTAAGTTAAGCTTAAGATTGAGAAACTCAAGTAGTTCCTGCTCTCTGAATTTATAGTGATAAAAATCAGATTTTGTTTATTTGATTAAATATGTTATACTTTATTACGAAAAAAAGTTTAACTGCTTAAGCTGCCTTTGCACTTGTCATATATCTCTATCTAATATCTATATTATTATTATTACTAATAGCAAATGAAATATCTATAAATATTGACCAAATTTAGCCTTCTTTGATGAAATAGAACACGTTATATTTGATAAGAGATTCTGTTTAGTAAAGTTTGACAACCGACATTTTAGAGATTATTGGCAAATATAAAGGAGAACTGTTTTACGATAAGCCTGGTCATAGCGACTGACCGCCCACATTAAAGTGATAAAAGATGATAAACTACAATGTATGGTATAGATCGTTATAATTATCAAAGGGTACATGGAAGAGATCAAGACAGGCTTACACTAAGAAAAAAGTAGAACGAATAATTTGAGTACGACTGCTCTTGAAAAAAATATGCAAAGGGGAGTGAGGAGAAGTATCAGAACTTAAAGGGCAAGAAAACATTGAGAGAATATCGCTGAACACGCTCTCACAGTTTAATTTTACATAGGAGTGGGGTGTGTGCAGAAACTACTGAGAGGAGAGCGCAATCGGTTATTGAGAGGAGAACTCTGTCGTTGTCAGATGTCAGCGGTCGGTCGTCAATTCATTTAATGTTGAACATTCGAGTGTGAAGAAGTTACTTCTTCACTTCAATTAATAGATTATACCTACACAGAAAAAATCGTCAGGATATTTTCAATCTTCTTAATCTTGGAGTAAGCCCAGCATGAGCTTGAAAATTCAAACTCGATTTACAGAATATTCGACACAATTCAAGCTTTCAGGGAATGGCCCAAGCCTTTCGAACTTGAATGATTCCAAATGTGCTTACTTCAATCCTCTTTGAGATCACATGTTCATAATTAAGAGAGAGAGAGCGACAAAATTTAAGTAGCATTTTTGATATGAGCGCGAGAGCGACAAAGTTGAAGTATTATTTTTGACATGAGGCAACAAATGATGGCGATGGTCGTGAGCGATGAGATGCCATTCCATTCGTGTTCAGTGCGTATGGTCGTGGGTTCGAGTCCCATTTGAGCCCAATAAATTTGTATATTTCTTTGTTTTTCAGAAGTTTTAAATAAACCAAAACTGGTGTGGGTCTTGAGGTGTTATAAGGATGTCCTATGGAATATGGCGGAGGAAGAAGATAGGTATCTTTCCTGGGATCAAATCAATTTTACATATCGAGCTCAAAAACAATCTCGAACTTGCTTAAAATGATCCTGGATTGAGATTAAATTGTTCTCGAATTTTTTGCTCAATTCAATCTTTTTTAAGATTACCCCGGTATAAATGTAACCCTATTTAGGATCAAAAAAGTCGGATCAACTCAATCCTTTTTCGGAACGGGTCAAGAATATCCGGGATTGTTTGTTGTTTTCATTACCGTATGGATTGATTTTGTTTTTGATTGTATATAAAATAAAGACAATGTAAAAAACACTTCAAATAAAAATAAAAAGCATAAAAAATAGAAAAATCAACACCACGTCGGTCGATCGAGTCAAATATTTTATTTTAAGTCGTTTATTTTGAGAATATGAGCTCTTGGATCAAGATTTTTATTCTCATCGTACTTTTGAGAAAAACATTCTTGATCCAATTATGAAATTCTCTCTTCTAGGGTAAATTTCTGATAAGAAGTGATATACTTTTGATACCAAAAGGTTAATCGTAAAAAAAACAAAATATGTTAATTTTTGAAATCAATACTTTCTGCAGCAAAGCTCAATTATTTTGATATGAACAAGTTTGCTTCTGAAATACCACGAAATATACAAATTTATATTTCAAACTTACTTTGGATTCGTACACGGAATGGGAATCCGTCAAATCGCGTTGCGCCATCGCTCACGCTGGTGTATTAAATTAAATCTACCATCTACAGCCTAAAAACAAACACCAATAATTTCGTGCATATCGCACAAATAAGACCACTAGAGAGTCTCAAGTTGGATAAACTGAAAATTGCGCAGTTTGCTAATGGGAGCAGGAAAAAATAGCAAGGCGATATTTCAGCGCATGTTGTAAACACGAAGACAGTATCTCCCAGTTTTCTCCATTTAACCATCTCACAATCTCGGTTTTCGATAGGGTAGGCTTGTTGAGGTACAAGCTTCGTAGCTCTCCAAAGATGTGGCAAGCCCCGATCAGATGCGAATCATTCTTTGTTACACTGCGGTTGCAGACTGTTTGGCGTACCTGTGACTATGACTAGGGATGCGCATATGAGTGTGCATCTAGTATTGATGGAGTTTAAGTGCGGCCTGTAGTTCTCACATTGAGATCGTTTGGATCCCGAAGTGGTCTAGGAAGTAGTTCAGTGTTCCAAGGTTGTGGTTCAGTTTCTTGTAAATGATTCTGGACTCACTTAGGGACGCCAGATTTTGAAAGTTTTCTCTTTCCCGGAACTCGATGTTTTCTAGTGTCAGCTTATGTGAGGCTTCCTAAGACTCAGGACAATCAAGATTGATATCGAGATTGCAAGTAGAAGCAGTGTTTCACTTGAGTTTAGCTAGCTAACATCATGTCTACTAAAATTCTGGGCAGTCTTTCGCTGGGTATATCAAAAATCTTATGGATGTACATATTTGAAGTGAATTTGAAGGCAGTATATGTGGAGCGTTAGCAGGTCGGTTTCCAAGTTGATGGCGTAATTTGAAGATACGTTTAATAAACATACTTTAAAGTCGCTCAACTTTTTAATACTGAGTACATCCCTATAGTTGCGACGCATAGCACATCACAGATCTAACCGACCAAATCTTCAAACAGGTGAAATTTGGTGCTTGACAGGTTTTCCGGTTTCTCAAAAAAGTTGATTGCCTCTGATCGCTTCGAAGGTGGTTGCTGCTACGAGGGTGCCTTTCTTCTCGTTAAAGAAAATGTATTTTTTTCTTCTTCAATAGTAAATTCACAATATGACCGTATGTATATTTTTCATAAATCCATACCTCGCTAAATCTAACTATCTACACAATTAACTTAGTTTACGAGCTATGGTTACGGATTAGGAACGAATAGATCGAAACAAATCTAAACATCCCGCCGCCCTTGCAATATAGTTGCGAAATGAGATACTTAAGGTAGGAACTTCATGTCTTTTGTTTAACTCGATGGATAAATATACGATTAAATTTAGGACCGGCAAGAGCCGGACAGTATCCAGCCAAATACTGTACTGTGCGCCACTGGAAGGCCTGCAGTACTAGGGAGGACTCCAGCACGAATAACATACCCGTAGACGTCTGCTCCGAAAACAAGTGCAACCGTGGAAGGGCGGTAGAACGTTTCGTCGGACAAAGATATGTGGTCGAACTTTTCCTTTACTTCCGGATTAATAAAAGCCGTGGGCGTACGGAAGTGAAACTGCGGATCAACCTTTAGGACCATTTCCAACCTGAAATCCTTGTTCATCTTCGACCTGACCAACGCGGTGCATGCCCGTTCCGATCCGACCTGCACGATCTTTAGGTGAAAAGCCGATGCGAGCGATTCATTGATCCGTGAAACAGGTTCACACGCATCAATGATAGCCCTTGTGTCGTACGTTGTGGACCCGTTGTCGATCACCACTGAAGCCGTAGGTAGCAATTGTGGGTTTCGATGCTGCAGTTTGGCAGGTTAGCAGCAAGATCGTTCAGGTTGGGAGCGAGAATGTCCAGGTTGGGAGCGAGATCGTTGAGACGGAGATGCAGATCGTTCACGAGGTGGCCGTGTCTGATCGCGCAAGTGAGGGAACGTATGGTGATCGCTATGGCATAGGCGGCACTTGTCGAAGCTGCGACAAGTACTCCCGGAATGCTCGTGGGCGAGACAATTCAGACAGTATTTATTAATGATTACTGCCCTGAGCCGCTTCTCTGCGTTCTTCTGCACTACAGTTGCTGCTAGGGGGTGCCTTTCCTCTCGTTAAAGAAAAGGTCGCGTCTGCCTTCTTCAATAGTAAATTCACAATATGACCATTTTTCATAAATCCATACTTCACTAAATCTATCTATACAATTAACTTAGTTTACGAGCTATGGTAACGGATTAGGAACGGAGAGATCGAAACAAATCTAAACAGAATTCATACTTAAATCTGAATTAATACTATAATTACTATAGCCAACTCCAAGGTCATATAAAATAGATAATACTTGGTAACTCGCTTTTCCTAAGTGTTTAATGAGGAACACACATATATGAATAAGTTTTTGAAATAAAGTCATCGGAGACATTTCTCAGCTTCAAAAAATGTATCCCAAGCAATTTTACGAATTTTTTAAGCGATGATACACCATTAAGAAGACATGTTTTCGAAATGAAATAGTTTTCATCCTGATCAAAAGTATGCAATGCAAAAACAGCACAGAAGGCGATACATTTAAATTGATTTCACAGTGAAGTCAGTAGGTTCAATGGGAAGACAAGCATTTGAAATGACCATAAATTCGGGAGGTCGATAATTTGCTTTTAGCTTTGTAAAAATAAATTATTCGTAGAGGTCAGTCACAATGGAAAATGCTAACAATTTCAACTGATGGGTGCCTCAAAAAGTGGGTAAAAATGAGTTCCAACTTGATTAATTTTGGTACTATGAGACAGATCAGTGCAGTTTGCTCTACTAGATTCATTTAACCCTAGCGAAAACGTTACTGCTTCATTTTTTCTGTCTTTGATGTGTGCTGTCCGCATTGAAGATATTTTTGAAGTCTAGTTTTTCAATTAATCTCTTTCTCTCTCTCTCTTGATTTTCTTATTTGTTTTTTTTTTTGTTCATTTTCCTTCCAAACTATATGGACACAAAATAAAAGAAGAAATTTCCACAAGCAGTTGGCTTGATTATTATGTTTACTTTGGCCAAGCTTTGACTGTGCAGCAGGGGCAGGGGCGAAAAAATAAACTCGTAAAGCAGACATTTTATTGCATAGCCGCGGGGTTCAAGCACACAGTCAGACGGACGGACACGGGCATGCATTTTTATATAAGCTCGTGTATATGCATCAAGTAAACGAAATGAAATATGAAATAATTTTAGAGTCAAAGCGTCTCAAAAGCCAAAAAGCTTTTGAAATACTTTTATACTAAATATGCAGGATATATACAGGACAGTGCAGACAGCAAGATAACTTGACATTGTATACAGCAAACGAGTCAATTTGTTGTATGCTACTTCCCCCATAAAATAAAAACAACTACAAAAGTCAGGACAAGTTTTCCGACAAGTGTTGTCATAGTTGCTAGAATTTCTGTCATGGCCGTTTGAAAGAAAAAGGAAATTAAAGAGCCAAAATGCCAAGAGGCTAAAGATATGCAAGTATTAAGCTATCAGCCGGAAAGTATGCTATACTTTTTTGTACAAACGAAATGGTAGGCGATATTACGCATACGTATGGTTGTATGGTATGGAACTATAGCAGTTGACCCACCAGCTGGCATTTGCATAAATATATGGCCTTAGTTCACCTTCTTTTGGTCACCAATTTAAGGCATGCCCCATAAAGTTTGTCCCATATATACATACCAATCCCAATGTAGATACCTTCACAGGAACTGGAAGCAGAAATGGCCTCGAGCCTCGATTTTGGTTGCCATTCGTTTTGTGCCGGAAATTTACGATTTACACGTATGCCAAAATGCAATGGCAACTGCAGTGGGAATTCGGACAGGGATTGGGGCAACGCGATAATGGTTTCTTGTTGTTTCCCCCCCCCCCCCCACCTATGCTGTGTGGGGTTGACAATAACAATTACAAAACCAACAAAAAGCGAGCGCTGTAAAAAGATGCCTTCAACAAAATAACAATGGCAAATGGTGGCGCCCTCAAGTGGGCAATACACAAACACATGAACAGGCAAAGGCTTCTGCTGAGGATGCTGCTGAAATGGCATTGAAATTGCATTTCATTTGGGTAAAGAAATGGTCGTCATTATTCGGATAGGCAGGCAACTTGGAGTGTCATTCAAGTTCTTCTTTCATGCTCTCTCACCATTGTTTACACAATGTGTTTGCGTGGCCAATGCATTTCTCTTGTGTATGAAGTGAAGAGAAATAAATGAATGGTGAATGGGTTGGGTGCAATTGCAGCAGATTTTTGATTTATTGCCGCAGACACCAGGGTACAATGGAGCTGTGTGTGTACACTGCAGTGGCATGCAAATTCTCACTGAAGGTAGAATTATACCTATATATGCAGAGATCTGTAAGTGGATCAATTGGTTGGAAGAGGTTTAAGTGTCAGGAAACTGCAAGCACAAACAGTTTGCATTTCAGTCAAAACTTAAGCAATTTAATTAGTAAGCATTTCAGCATTCAAATTTGTATTGCTCCAGCCTAGATAGAGAACGACAGAAAATTCATTTCGTCACAGTTTTTACGGACATACCCAGTTGCTATTCCAAAATGTTGTAATTAATATCTGTTGATGTGTGTTGTTTATATAGAATTATACTCAACCATAGACCTTGAGCCAGTAAAACATTGAGTTTTTCATATAATTAGAAACACATTGGATTTGTTTTGATGCTCATGTGCTGTTAATAAGTGTTTCCACTTATGGGAAATAATTTGCTGAACACGGATCTGTTATAGAAATGGTTTGAGCTTAAATTTGAGCTTAAAGTTGCAAAAAATGCCGATTTTGACCCTTTTTGGACGCGTTTTGTGTGGAACCCATATTTTTGTTTTGACTCTCTTTGATATTTTAGTAATGTACTACTCTTTAACTTTGAAATAAACTATCCCAAACATTTCTACGATTTTTTTTCAATGAAGATTTACTATTTTTCGTAATTTTATACGTTCTTACAAAAAATCGAACATGTTGCTTTCCCAAAGTATGCAATCTGTGTTGTTGAAAATTTTCATTGAAATTCTATACAAATTACTAGGCTGTTCTACTGTTTTTACAAGGTATAGCTTTGGGCAGTAGACAATTTTGTTAATTTTTTATATGTATTCAAAATGGTATATCTTCGCTAAAAATAATCGTACAATTCTTTGGGATAGTTTAATTTTAAGTTAAGAAATAGTAATATAAAAAAAAAGTCAAAATAATAGTATAGGTTCCCCACAAAACTCGTTTAAAAAGTGTCAAAAATGGCATTTTTTGCAACTTTAAGGTCAAATTAGTAAAAATTTCGACGTGATGGACCATTTCTGAAAACAGATTCGTGTTCAGCACACAAAAATCATCTAGAATCACCACTAGCCCTTCAATTTAGTGGACCTTGTTGCCTAGTGCAATCAGATGATTGCCTTCCCTTTTTCACTTGGTATCCATTGCATCGCCAAGTCGCGCTGCTTGCAGAATACAAGAGGGAAAATGTCAAAACTATGTACGGTTTGTCAAATCATCTAAGTCGTGTGTACAGCGTGTGTTTTTTTTGCTAGTTTTCGAACTTTTCGACTAATTTCTCGTTGGGTTGGTTTCAGATAAAAAGTGGATCAAATTGATAAGAAAATGTGCAGACCCGGCGATTCAGTAAAAGCCAGAGAAGCGTCTAACCTTTGCTAAAAGAACAAGAAAGAAAGTCGGTCAAGCCCGACTATAACATACTCTGCACCCTTACACTCTCCTTTGCTCACGAGTCAAACGGCCAGTTAAATATATGTCCCATATATGTCAAACCTCTATCTCTTACCATCTCTGAGATCTATTCGTTCATACGGACGGACGGACAGACAGACAGACAGACGGATGGACGGACATGGCTATATCGACTCGTCTGTTGATGCTGATCAAGAATATATATACTTTATAGGGTCGGAGATGATTCCTTCTTGCGTTAGATACTTTTGCACAAACATAATATACTCTGTGTACCTTCGGTACAGAGTATAAAAAGGGACAAAATGGGAAAAAATGCAAGCGAATCCACTTCAATCTGGTTTTATTCATGCAAATTGCAGAATTTTGCACTTGTTCTGTGAGATTGTCCCAGTTGAACCCCTTTTTCTACATATCAGGTAGATTCGAAGGAACAGTTCGCAGCAGCAATGTATCGAAAATTTTGCAGTCGCAACACTGCCTTTCGGTACTGAAGCCGCCTGAAAAACCCCAAAGGCAAGTGAATTCATCCTTTCCTGTGAACCAGTCACACTGTAACGGCTTTTCATAGTTTTTGGGGTTTTTGATTTTATTACGTTGTCATAAAAAATGAAGATTGGGCAAATATCGATCTGTGAATGAAATTTGTATGTGTTGAAGAATGTGTCAACCTATTTGCTTTCGCACCCGCCCTTCGCGCCGTCGTTCTAAAGCCTCTTTCTCTCTCTCACACATTTGAATTGGCTTGCCATTGCTAACAATCTGACAAATATATTAGGAACACATAAGAATCTTCATATTTATTTATTCGCCAATTGAACAAAGGTCTTAACTGGCTACTCTATTTCTTAACTTAAATTATATAACTTAATTTAATTTCTAAAAGAAGCAAAGTATTCAGCTAACAAAATTTTGATTGCCGATTTATTGGAGTCGAATTCAAATCGCATGCTAACGGGTTAGGAGTTAAAGTTTTTAAGAGCCCTAGATATGGGTTCTTTAAGGGTATAATTAATTCGGAAAAATTGGTTTGAAAAGGGTTGGAAGGTTCTGTAATTTCTGCCTGGTACATTTAAATTTATTTTCCCTAACAAGGTAGGACAATCAATGCAGCCAAAAAGAAGGTCATTCAAAAACAATAAAGACGCAATAGTTCTTCTATCTTCCAGGGTGGAGAGATGCACCAAGGAACATCTACTAAAATAGGGCTAAAATATACTTATAAATGTTCATTTTGATCAAACTCCGCAGTGACGTGAGTATTTGTTTAGCTTGTTTTGATCAAACTTGAAAATTGATAAATTGCAAAATTGAAGATGAAAGCCAAAATGTTTTTCTCAGTAATACCAATATTTAGACTATTCGCTTATATGGTAGATATGTATATGTTACAGTCTTCCAACTTTAATTAACTTTGCAGAATTATGTGAGAGCATTATAAAAAGTCCAGTCTGAAGGCGTTACCACTAAAAACAAAAGAGATTTTCTCACAATAATTAGTTTTTTGGCCGATCGTTCTTATGGCAGCTATATGCTATAGTTATCCGATTTTTATGAAATTTTGTAGAATAAAGAAAGTTTCAATTCTGAAGAAGAAATCATATACACTTAAACTAAAACGAAACCAACTTCACCATCTAAAACAAAAATGAATTACTTAAACTGAACTTAGAGGCAATTTGACATCTTCCACAGCCTATGTGCACAACGCGCAGCCGCGCACATGGGCACTTACACTAACATCGCATAGCACAAGCCTTTTCTGTATTCTTTTTCTATCCTATAGATCTCTACGACCTTGCGGAGTAAGTAATTTAGCTAACTTCGTCATTATTAGCAGCATATATTAGCAGGATGAAGGGGAAGTTATTAAGAATGTGTAACGAGCAGACTGAACCGGAGCAGATAACTCTTCAATTGCATTTAATTTTTTTTAGCTGCTTTTTTACTGTGGGTAAAAAAAATACCGGGAAATTTGAATTCCTGTGTATTTCGCTTTCACAACCAAACTGAATGCCAAGCGCTCGTTACAGTGTTGTTTAATCGTTAAATTAACATTGTTGCTGAACGTGCCGAAGCTCGTTAAGCAGATACATATTACAGTAGGCTTAGAACTAGCGTATTATCTAGATATATTACTACAACTTGTCCGTCCTGAAGTTTGAGGATCTCCCAATCCTTGTCTACATTCTTCTCATTACAATATTGCTTAAATGAATAATTCCGTTTTGGGTGTATAATTTATTCGGACATATTGTGGACTCTGTAATGATTAAGTTTTTACTTCTTTCGCTACTTTGCTCTCTACTTGCTCTTTACTTTGCACTTTCCTTTGTACTTTACTTCGCTCTCTACTTTGCTCTTTTTACTTGCTTTGCTCTTCCGCTTTTATCGCTATTTTCATCTCTACTTTCGTCACTTCTTTCATCACTACTGTCGTAGGGAAGTAGTCCTTTTTTTCTATTTTTAAGTTGTCACTTCAAAATATTCATTAGTGTTTGAGATACGCGTCCTTTTGTAATCAGCTAAATGTTACTTATTCGTTTTTTATTATGTCTGAAACTATTCAACAATGCAATGCCATTACATTTTTTTTGTTTCAGCAAAAATAAAGAATGTGTGCTCCAAAATTGTCGATTGACAGTCTGAGACCTTACTGGTACCTTGTTGGAATATCGGAAGGATCAGTGAAAACCATTTTAAGGGACCAGTTGAGCCTCGGAAAAGTACAAATTTCGATTGGTGCCAAATTCGCTCAGTTTCATGGAAAACAGAAACAATAATTTATGATCCTTTCGCCTTAAACTCGACAAATTTCGTTCCGCAACCACCATATTCGTCTGACTTATCACTACTTGGTTCCAGCCTGAATCAAGGTTCAGCGACCTTCTGAACCCGCTCTGTAACATTGAGTGGCATAGCTTATTTACATAGACTCCACAAATGTGATGTTAAGCGTAACTTTAGCTGCGAACATGCAAAGTTTGGAGTGCATCTACTTCCCCCTAGAGGTGATTGAAACTGCTCGTTGCATCGCAAGTTCGTAGAGGCCTTATGCCTCTCGCAAAATCGAACGAAACAACAAATATGTATTGATCATCTGCACCGTAAATTTTTTTTGTTGGCGAGGAGTGATTTCGTGTGCATCAGACTGCCACGAGCACACACACACACAGACATCCCCAGGCTATTTCTTAAGGTTGTTGTTGCTTCAGTTTTCTTTTCTTAATTTGTATTGGTTTCTAAGCAGCCTGGGCACAAGCTCATGATACCCTTTGTAGCTTTGGTACAGGGTACGATAAACACATCAACTGTTTATTGTGTTTTACACACTCCAACTACTCTCATTTCTCATTCCTCATTCTAGAACTTGAATATCTTTTGACATCTCTACTCTTCTTATTGTCAACGAAGTATAATTTTCACACTGCTTGTAATGGGAAAGCATCTCTGCACCTCCGGCGATCCGACTGTCAAGCGACTCCCCCTCATGGCTGATTTGATTGCACTGAGCTTTGGCTCTCGGGGGTTTCTTTTATTTATTTTTTTCCTTTTGCATATTTCCATTTTCATTCTTTCATACTGTTGATTATGCTGCAGCATTTTTGCATCATAATGTTCATAAATATTTATGAGGTAAAATGTTGTCTAAACAAAAAACTGGACATGAAATATTGCACTTCTCATGCACATGCACTTTAAGGTCTTGAGCCATTTGGCAAATATAATCAGACAAAGTGCCTGGAGAGGATTTTGATAAATGGAAAAAACAATTAAAATCGTTTTTAGCACACACAAGGATATTTATAGCACAAAGTCATTTCACAGACAAATAAAAAAATATTTTCATATGCAACTTGTGCAGCCAGCTGAAACACGAAACAATTTCAATTTTGTTTGTGCAAAACCACATTGAGTGGCAAAATAGGATTATTTTTGGGCATTTTGTTTCAATCTGAATGTGCATAAAAAAAAAATGCGGCTGTGCGAGCTGCTGATGCTGACAAAATATGCTTTGATTTGCAGCAGCAGTAGCAGCAGTTGGTCAAAAGTTTGCCAATTTGATTAGTTTTGGTGAAAAAGTGTTGGTCTTTTTTTTTTACTATTATTAAAGTTTGTTGATTGAAATAAAAAGTTATTTGATTTTTGTGTCATAAAATTTATTAGCAATTTTTTAGATGATGAAAGATTGTAGTTTTTTCTTAGCTTTAGAAGAATATTTAACTTTAACTACTAAGTAAGATTGTGCAAACTTCCTAGTCAAACTTTAAATAACCCGAATTTTCCATTTCAAATTGAAAATCAAATCAAACTAAAGCTACTTTTTCACTCACATTGATGTACTCTCCTTTTCCCTCTTCTCACCCACCCCGCAACGCAACAAAAGACGATAAGAGAAACCCAAGAGAAATGTCAGTCTTCATTTACGGTACCCATATCTTGGGGTCTTTAAATTGCCCAGGCAATGGCCAAAGGGCTTCGACTTCACATGCATTGAGGGTGTCATTATCACAACCAAAAGGTCCTGTTAGCATTATCAACTTGGGTATTAGGTTCCAAATGGCCCGCAAGAACACAAGAAAGAAACAAGCAGCAGCAGCAAAACATCAGCAGTGCAGAATGAGTAGAAAAAGGAAATATGCAAATTTTTGTTCTATTTTGTTGGGGGGGTTTGTGTAGTCTGGGCTGCTGCCAGGTGGGAGATTCATTCGTTTGCTGATGCGTATCATGATTGTGGCACTTGTACACAGAATGAAGGAAAAACAACATCAAGCTGATGGACCACAGAATCAATATGCATTTGAATGTGTGGTCAGGAGCAGGCAGTGGGGAAGGGAGTGCCAGCTTTTTCACGCACGTGACTCCACGTTTGTGGTAAGGATTTTTTATTTTTGTTGTATGCATATTTGAATAGAAACTGACTGATGGCCAACCCCGAATTGTGGACAGGTGAAGTATATTTATATATATCAAAACGCAAAAAACTTAATTATATTTGTAGCAAAACAAAAAAAATCCTCTGCAGCATCAGCAGAAATTCCAAATCAAATAAGTTAATACAAATATGGAAATGTTCTGGTGTCAGTCATAATATGTCAGGGGAATTTAAATACGTATAGAAAAGAGATAGAGAAAGAGAGAAAGACTCTGACTTTGATGTGATTAGATTAAGAATTACCGCCAGGCAAGGATTTGAAAATCAAATTCAAATGAAAATTCAAAGAATCCGAAATATTTTTGTTTGGAATTTTTTAAAATTTTTGTGTAACCTTTTTTTCTTTTCGCTCAAACCCGACTGAAACTTGATAAACTTTAACTGATAACTTTTAAAAAATCTACCTTCGGCTCAGCCACTTTAGTTATTTAATGTAAGACATAGATACGATTTTGTTTAGGTTTATTGGAGATGCCGTCTCGCCGAGTGTGTCTGGTTTGAGTGTAAGAATTAGTATTACAGAATGTAGAATGGCAAGATAAGTAAGTTAAGAGTTATGCTGAGTTTACATTGAGGCACAGCGTAATGTGAACGGACAATGCCATGTCACAGAAATCGTGTGTCACTGGAACGAGTACTTTTCAATGTGAACACAAGTATTCGTTTGGCGTCACAGTGGTTTTGTGACCGAGGCGGCCACATTTGTGACCACAATTCATTGAACAGCTGATCCAATGAGTTAGCTCAAAATTAGCTTATTTGAACTATTTTTACTGTGCCAAGCAAATTGCGCATGTTGGTTTTCCTCTCACATAGCGATAACTTTGTTTTTTTTCGACTTAAAAATTTTGATAAAGGTGCGTGATGCGTTATTTTTAGTGCTGTTATTGCGTTGTGGGGGCTGGACGAAGATGATGATGAACCCAAGGCAAATCGCTCATGATGGATCGACAAAATTAATTTGACTCGAGGGAAAGAAGGAATGTTTGCCAAGTTGAATACCAGAGTTGCGAAGTATTCCGCACAAATTTATAAATTATGTGCGCTTGGATGCAGCCGCTTTCGATCAGCTCTTTTGTTGGGAGAAAGTAGACGGCGACTTTCCGTGAGCCCATTCCACTTGGCGATAGACTAGCAGTGACACTGCGCTATTGGGCTTCAGGATCTAGCATGATATTCCTCTCATCCAAGTTTAGAATGTCAAAGGCAACAATATGTGGAATAATTCCGGAAACAGCATTGCATGATTTTAAAAAGTATTGAAGACGAGTAATTAAATATATTTATTTATTTGAAATGTGTATTTGAAGTAGAAGTGGTAGCACTTAATGCCAAAGTAGGTATCTTTAAGATCCTCCAGAGCCTCATACTTTTAAAGAGATTCTGCTCTCCTTCAATTTGGTCAAATTCATCCAATTAACTTGAATGTGCGGCTTGAATAGCATCGATTGGACGTGTAGCTTGAGTTTTCTCAGTTAGACCGAAGCCTCATACTACCAAGTAGGACCTTCTCCTGCATGTTTGTTAACACCCTGTTAACACCTATTAGGAACTCCAAAGCCAAGTCCGGATGCTCATCTTCGAATCAAGCGCCCAAGTCTGTTCCACTTGTCGACAGCGTCTTTCTTGGTGACGCCAAGTTGATCGGCAACGCTGCTCCAGCTAGACTCCTTGGCACCACGATTTTTATAATTGACGCTGGTCATGTTCCAGAGGCATTCCGACTCCTCGACAGCTTCAATAAGCTTAGGGATCATATCGGCATTCCACTGCATTCACTATATTCATTCTTTTCGATCTATCTTTTTGGATTGTTGTTGATATTGTATTGTGGATCTGGCTCAGTGCTCATGAACTCGCTCAATGCTCACTTTTGTGCGCAATGTGAGCAATGTGACCTCTGTGACGACAATAAAAAGCGTTCACATCAAAAGTACTTATTTGGCTTGTCATTTGGCTGTCCCAGCGCTGTGACAGGCAATTTCTGTGCCGCCAATGTGAACACTTTTCACTTCTGAGTACTTTGGGCACAGAGGGTCCCAGACGACATGGGCACAGTGTGACGCTATGTAAGCCTAGCATTAAGAGTTAAGTGTGTGTGTGTGTGTGAGTTAGAGATGTAAGTACAAAGAGGTGCGTTTCTTATCGAGTGTCGAAAGTTGTTAGTGATGTGCGAACTAGTTGGATGAAGTGGATCTGTGATCTGTGTGATCTCTATCGATAACCATATGGCAACCTGCCAGCCCTCTATCGATAGAAATCGATAAATATGGTAGTCGAAGTATTAAGTTTACGCGTGGCTTGATCAACATACAGAAAGTTGAAAATAAACACAATTTTTTTGTGTTCTTCTAAATAAGTGAGAAATAGCACATAATGAAATTGGATTACAAAACCTAAACTTATCTAAAACGATTACATACGAATGACAAACTCTCTAATAAGGTGGTAGCATTTACAGTGAAAATCTGGCAGCACTGTCAGCAACAGCTGATTTGCTGTGTCATTTTATGTTGGTTAAAAGTTTGTCCGTCATCTGAAATTTTGGAAAACACAACAAAAAAGCACCGTGCTAAGAATTTTACTATCGAGGAGGAATGGTAACTAGTAGCTCAAGTTGAGGATAACAAGAATATCATAGAGAAAAGGTGCAAGCATGGGTTAATCTGGCGTCCATTTACGCTAGCAAGACCGGAATTCAGCGCACTGATCAGGGCCCTTAAAGCAAAATATGAAGGGCTAAAGAAAAAACAAGAAAGAAAGTCGGTCAAGCCCGACTATAACATACTCTGTACCCTTACACTCGCTTTTGCTCAGGAGGCAAACGGCCAGTGAACACCCCGCGCACAACGCGGTGCGCTCTCTAAGTTTCTGTCTCTCTCTCTCTTTCTCTCACGCACTAAGATTGTCTGTGTTGAACGGTTAGGGTATGTTGCTGTTAACTGGCCGTTTTTTGCCCATAACTTGAGTATGGTTCATCCGATCTTTATCATTCCTTCAGCAAATCGATAAATAATTTTATTTGCAAGGTATCTCTAGAAGGAACGAACGATCTATCTCCAAAACTGTAGGAGATATGAAGTTTTTTCCAAATTGCGGAGGCGGGAGGGGGCGTGGCAAAAATTGAAAATAAACTTGATCTGCCTGCAAGTATAAGAAATATATGTCCCATACATGTCAAACCTCTATCTCTTACCATCTTTGAGATCTCTTCGTTCATACGGACGGACGGACGGACGGACGGACGGACGGACGGACGGACGGACGGACGGACGGACGGACAGACGGACATGGCTATATCGACTCGGCTGTCGATGCTGATCAAGAATATATATACTTTATAGGGTCGGAAACGATTCCTTCTCCCTGTTACATACTTTTGCACAAACTTAATATACTCTATGTACCTTCGGTACAGAGTATAAAAAACAAAGCTAAATTTGCATTGTACCAAATAGTAATTAATTAAAATAGACCTATGACGCTCATCTATGCTTTTAGAGGCTTGAGTAATTGCATTCATTTGAATATCATCTACTAAAAATTCGGAAGGCATATCTTCTTCAATTGGTGGAACAGGGTTTTTTGCTTGAATTGTCATGTTATGGAGCACTGCGCATGCAATGATTACCGCAGACGAGGTGGTTACGTTAATACGCATCCCTTTCAACAACATTGCGCGTGCGCGGATCTGTGACTGATTGTAAAGCTTTTCAGCTTCTGTTACGGGGTTGAGTGGCAGCGTCATCATGCACTGTCTCAATTTATACCCACTACCGCCCAGTAGATAATAATTTTGAAATTTGTTGCTTTCCCATCGGTACTTCAAGCAACTCTTATTAAGAATATGACCATCTTGCAACCACATCTTGCAAAAATAACTTTGCGCTAGATACTGCTTTTACATTTATCGAGAAATATCCCTTTAAATGACGGTATATCTCGGCATGGTCACCGCCTGGCGATTGAATCAGTACATGGGTGCAATCAATAGCTCCCATAACCTTCTGGAATTTAGCAATTTTATACAAGTCTAGAATGACTTCATTGGGGTTCCCAAACTTAATGTAACTGCTGGATAATGATACAATGGCATAGGATGCTGTAGGTATGCTCACTCCACAAAAGTCCCCAACAGTAATTAGGAAATTACCACAAGCATGCAATAGCAATGCTAAAAGCAGCTTCTTCATTGGAGACAAGGAACACTTCCTTAAAATATGATTTATGTTAAGTTTGTTGATGGTTGTTATTGATGGTATAACCCGATTAGTGATTGGCTCGAGTTGGCTACCTATTTTTGTTAAAGGGATTAGACATGTAGACTCTGAAAGCCGGAATCTTTTTATGAATACGGAATCTTCCATGATCGGCGTTTGGTTTAATACTCTCTCTATCTCTCTATAAATTGTCATAATGTCTCCATCAGAATCTTCTAGTGAGTGAAGGTAAACAGACCGGTTTAAAATTCATTTTAAAAATTGTTTTGCTTAAAAACCCACCTCAAATATTATGTCAATTTACAGTGAATGGCAAAATGTCAAATGCCTATCTAACACATAGTGGCTATCTGGAGGTCGAGGTGGCAGATAGCTTATGATGCAACTAGTTGGCAATGAAATCGAAATTTCACTATTTGGATTATCTGATACATAGCAGGATATTGTTTTTCAGGTCTTCCTGGGTCCTTGGCTTGTTGATGTAAAACTTTGATTTCAAAAAGTCTCACAAAAAGAAGTCTGGAGGCGTCAAATCTGGTGAAATCAAATATTTTTGACATCAAACGGCCAGGGAACAATGACCTCAAAAAATCGATTGTAGCGCGGCTTGTATGTGGTGGAGCACCATCTTGTTGAAACCAGTAGTACACCATACGCTTTCGACGAACAATTGGCATCAAAAAATTGGTTATCATACAGCCATAACGCTCCTGATTGACGGTTACCGTTTGGCCATATTCATCTTCGAGAAAGAACGGCCAAATAACCATTGTAGCATAAGCACCGCACCAAAAAGTGACTTTTTCAGCGTGAAGAGGTATCTCTTGAATCTCTTGATTATTTTCAGCGGCAGATTTACGGCAAATTTTGTTTGTTTACCATTCCGTTCAACGTGAAATGAGCTTCATCGCTCATAATGATTTTGTTTCAACAATCTGAGAGCGTTCGCGCCGCACCAAACAGTGACTTTTTCATCCGGAAGAGGTTATTCTAGAAACTCTTGACGGTTTTCAGTGGCAGAATTACGGCAATTTTTGTTGTTTACCGTTCCGTTCAACGTGCAATGAGGCTTCATCGGTCATGATGATTTTGTTTTTCACAATTTCACCATTGACTTGTTTTGTTGAATGGAAATTTCAACAATCTGAGATCGTTCGGGTGGCGTGTACTGTTCCATGGAAAAAATCTACTTGGACTGACGCTTCAAACGCGCTATGTAATAAATCGATCTGGCATCGCTGTCAAAAGTTATAGTGTTGCCATATGTAGTCGAATATGGCCAACCCTGTACAATAATGGAAAAAGAACTGATCCCTGAGGGATACAGAAATGACAAATAGGCGGCCGATGAAACAACAAAACTATATTGATCCAAGACTAAAAATGGACCTGTACTGCTCCGAAGGGCATGCACCGAGGATGTATGGACTTCCGAAAATCCATAAACAAGATACACCTCTTAGACCGATAGCTGCGTCGCAAAGCGTACCATGCTACAAGTTCGCGAAATACTTGGGAGGCATTCTTAGGAACATTGTTTCCGAGAAGTACAATATACAGAATGCGGTACAATTAAAAGAAAAATTTTCGAGCACCAGCATTACAGACGACAAAGTTCTTGTATCTTTCGACGTAGTATCACTGTTTACGAACATACCATTTAAATTAGCAATGACAAATATAATGAACAGATGGACAGACATAGCTGAGTACACCAAGATACCAAAGACTAGATTTAAGGAAATTCTAGACTTCGTATTAACGGAAAATAATTATGTAGCATATGACAATATTATTTACAATTAAATTTATGGTATGCCTATGGGCAATCCGATCTCACCGACCATAGCAAATATTATACTGGACAAAATAATGGACGATGCAGCGACAATCTTAGAGAAGAAACACATAGAAGTTAAACAGCTAACAAAATATGTGGATGATATTGTTTGCATTATAAAGAAAAAAGACGCTTAGACTATACTAGATACACTGGAACAAGCAACATCATCAGAATCAGTTCACAATGGAAGTGGAGAAGGACAACAAAACATGCTGCCTTGACACGAAAATAAAAAGAGACGATGGAAAATTAAAATTTATGTGGTACTCAAAAACCATAGCGACAGGAAGAATAATTAGTTTTCACTCAAATCAGCCCATCGCCCAGAAAATCAACACAGCAAAGAACATGATAAACAAAGCATATACCTTAAGCGACGCGTCATACAGACCCGAAATATACATTAAAATGGAAACAATACTTAGGAAAAATAGTTATCCAGACCAGCTGATTGAAAGACTAATAACAAACGCCACTCAAACAAAAACCAATGAACCTCACAACAGAGACAATACGGAGAAGACACAGTACATAAGTGTACCATATGTGGACAAACTAACATGCAAACGGACGATTGCCAAAATAATACCGAAACAACATTCAAATTTAACGTTCGCCTACAAAGTCCACACAAAGACAAGAAAACTGTTTACAAACACAAAAGACAAAATAGGCAAAGAACAACAACAGAATGTTGTTTACGAAATAACATGTAACGGAAAAGAAGGAGAGGCTTGCGACGGCGTATATGCCATTACATTTTCGAAAACATTTGCTTTAAATAAAAGAATTGAAATTGGCCGAAAGTATCCATTAGTTTTATGAATATTTTTGTCACTTTCCAAATGTGTGGAAAACCCGAGGTAGTTAGAACTGTGTTTATTAGGAAGGTAATTTAAAATAGCAATACAAACTGAGAAAATAAATGATATTTTTCATATTAATTTTACTCCGATATGAAAATATATAAAATTAATATATATCAATATTACATTTTTAGTATCATTCTGAAACTATTTAATATTATTTTCTTGTCAAATGTAATGAGAAATTTATAATTTTAAAAAGTTCATTTCAATCAGGTGAATATCAAAGTGAATTTGATTTTCAAAAATTTTTGAGTTCGCTGAAGACAAAAATGGCTGTGATTTTAATTTTTTAACTTGGTAAAATCAAACTACAATTTTCTTTGCAATGCACTATGCGATTTGAGCCCAGTATTTCGTCAAAAATTCTAAAAATAAAGTTCGACATTTTGATCTTTTTGTGAATGTTACTGATACTAGACTAGAATTTGGAAAACAACATTTAGTCAATCGATGAACCGTTGACACAGACCAAAATCAACCACAGACTGATTTGAAACACTACTCGTGCAAATTAACTAAGCTGCCGGTTACATACACTTGCGCAATATTATTACATATTGATGAATTCCATACAAAAAAAAACATTTTGTTAGCTGTCTTAAGAATTCACCCACATCAAGTCAAAACTTTACCAAATTAAAAAAAAACACACTGTTGAAATTTTCATGTTATTTTTCCATAAAAATTTCCCAAAAGTTTGCATTTGGTATTGATTTGGCAATAAAAATAACTCACCCAACTTTATTTATTTTCTCATTTTTATTCATTTTCTTAAGAACCATTCAACAAAATTTTAAGTCAATATTTCAGCAAATAATGACAGTCATTCTCTCTCTTTCTGCCTCACCGCCTACAAAAATAAATAAGAATGTTCTAAACTATAAAATTTGCTTGGCTATTGGAGGGCTAACTTTTTTTCCTCGTTGGGAAGAGGCTGCGTTTGACAGTCTTCAAATTTTGAACGGGCGCTGATATTCAAAAGAGCAGCGAACCGAACTTTTTTTTTTTTTGTTGTCGGGCCTCAACTCGAGTGCATAACAGGAAAAATGTGAAGCACCTCCAGTTAGGGGGCAAACTTTGGCCAGAGAAAAAAAAAACTGTTCGAAAAATACCACAGACGGGGCGAAACCCCTGGGGAAAGTGGTAAATATCGCAGACTCTTAGGAGGTGGGGGTGGGTGAGGGAAAACAGCTTTTGTGGTCTGAGCTCTAAATGAAAACTTTTTTCGCACAATTTTTTAATAAACTCAAACTCGCTAAATGCTTTGGCGGTTCGAAACGTTTTGTGGCCAGGCGATGCAATGTTACGCATACGCCCTGTAAGCCGCCTTGTGGCTAAAATTTTAATTGGCTTGTCGCGCGAGTTTTTTGTTGCTGCTGTTGTTGTCCCCTTGTAACGTTAGACTATTGTGATTTTCATTTTAAACTTTACATAGTTTCCCGTTGCGAGTTTTGTATTTGTTTCTGGGATTATTGCAGAACTTTTCATTGAAAACTTGCCTTTAAATTGGATCCCACACAAAGTTGTCTTACCCCTCCCTCCCTCTCTCCACCTCCGCACTCAGGTCAGGTAAAAGTTTAGGTTTAGGATTTTAATTAGTTTGAGTTGCTTTAGTTTGAGGGCAATTTGTTAGATGGAAGATTTTTTTAGTTTAATATTAAACCTTTTGTCTGTTGCTGCTGTTGCGAAGCCAATTAATTGGAAACAAACTTTGGGGCAAAACTGCAGGTAATTATGGCAACATGTTTTTGGGCTTCTTAAGACAACAAGACAGAGGGAAATATGTTTGAGTTTATTTATGCAATTTGTTCATTTGGTTTACATTCTATAAATTCCTTTAATACAAATAAGTAAACATGTTGTAATTACCTGACGGTAAATGATTACATGCAAATGAATTGTGGGATGGGATATATGTATCAACAAATATTGAAATTACATGCAAGCCTGAATCAACATTTGATACGATAAATTAAATGGCAAAGAATGATATGCATATGAAATGTGGAATTAATTTTTTTAAACTAATGAAACTAACTTTGTTCCGACAAAGTTAATATACCCTGGGGATTGTAATACTTTTAAATTTGTTCATTTGGAAGGGAATAGGTGCGTTCACACACACTGTTAGATTGCCATATTGTTGCTGACATACATGTGCGAATAGCTGCCAGTTGACGGTTAAAATATATGTTCAGAAAAATCTATCATAATTCCTATGTATTCTTCGGTGGTTTTCCTTAGCATGCAAACATTAACTTTGTGTTTAATTAAAAGACGAGCATTTTTCCATTCCCTCTCACAGTGCCAGTTGTTGTGGCTTTTCCGTATTAGTCTGTCTCACTTAGTCGTATTTATGCTTAGCTGAGCAAAATTGAACATGCAGGAAAGATCACACACTCGCCCTGTCAAAGTGATACGGTTTTATACGAATAACCGTAACCAAAACCCAAAACAGAATAAGGTTAATAACCGTAACCAGTACCGTAACCCATATCCCATAACCGTAATATAACCGTAACCTGAAAAAAGCGATCGGCCAAAACAGTAAGCGTAACCCTAACCGTTATTCGTTTCGGTTTCAATCCCTGATATAAAACAAAGTCGTGTTAGTGATACCACTTACATCTCAAGAACGGCTGGAAGGATTTGTAAGATTTTTGATATGTTGGATTTGTTTCCGACAAATAGCAGAATAACAAAGCCAATCGGTCAAAAAAAAAATGTATAATAAGCTTAGATTATTATGACGATTTAAAAGTTGGTGATCGTCGACGGGTAAATAAGAGGTGTTGCCAAATTAGTCACAAAAATCGCGAAATTTTCAATATTTTCTAATATGAAGACTGATTAGATAGAGACATTTGTTGAGATTCCGATAGAGACAAATGTTTTTATTTTTATGTTGGTTACAATGTCACTGACATCTGTGCAAAATTACACGTCAAAATATTCATCAGTGTTTGAGATATACGTCCTTTTGTAAACAGCTAAAAGGGAATTTTTCGTTTTTAATAATGTCTAATGTCTGTTTAAAACGATGCAGAAGGCCTTCGGTGAGCAAGCTCTATCAAAAACAAGAGTTTATGAGTGGTACACAATCGATAAAGACGAGGCAAGGCCAGGACGACCATCAACATCAACAAAAACAAGGAATTAGTACTCCAAAATCGTGGATTGACAGTTCGAGAGCTTACTGATCTTGTTGGAATATCGGATGACCATTTGAGAACCAGAAAAGTGAAATCTCGTTTCGCGCGAAATCCGCTCAATTTCATGGAAAAACAGAAACAGTAATTCGTGATCATTTGGCCAAAAACTCGACCCATAATGAATCGATTAAGGAGATAGAAACCGAAATGAAAAAGGAATTGATGGCGATCGGAGGAGGACTTTGAAAATTGAAAAAAAAGTAGACACAAGTGTGTTGCATTCGAGGGGACTACTTTGAGTTAAAATTTTGAAATGAATTTGCAAGATTAAATAGATTTTTTGATTTATAAACAAATTCCCGATATTTTTGGTTTAGAAATATCCGTCATATATTTATACTATATTCTACTTAGTCTGAACAGACTGCCTGATAACTGAAATAAAAAGAAACTGGCAACCTTATTTTAAATTCGAATTTTGAACATTATTTTTGATAATTTTTAAACGTTCTGAGAGCTAAAATAAAATGATTGAATTTACACAATCCATCAAATGCGATAAATTTCAATCAGCATGTAGTTCAGTTTGAACAACTTATAGTCTAGTTCCACTGACAGATTGCAGCTCCGGAATATGAAATTTTGAAGGTCATGGTCTCACCCCACTATCAGATGCTTTTTGTTGTAACTATACAATTTCAATTCAATTTATCAAGAGTTTACTCTTTAGAGAATTTTGACAGCCGACTATTTAGAGATATATGATAAGTGTAATGTCAGCTTTACACTATCGTCAGAAAGTATCTTTAGAGATATCTGACAAGTGTAAGTGCAGCTTTAGGGGTGAATTACAAAATACATATTTTCAAATTGTAGAAAATTGGGGGAAAAAATGTATATAGGAGATCTTGTCACAAAAATGTGCATTATCACTATGGTAATTACAAATTCACATTAATCAACTGCTGCTAAACTGCAACTTAAGTCTGCATTTTAAGTAAGTAAACCCAAAATGGGAAATATTGGATGTGCCTTTTATATACAAGACACCGGCAAACATTGATGAGGAGATAGCTACGCATATTTATTCCCCTAGTTCATTGATTAAGCTAAGTTTACACAGGCAAAAAATTGTCAAAATTTTGATAAAAAGTTGGCTACATAGCCATGATTGCAGATTTTAAGGGATTTAAACTCGCAAAAAATTCGATCAAATGTGGCCGAAAAGTTACCCAATTTGGCCCCCCCAATTTGATCTCAACAACATCCTTCTTCTCTTCAACGAGATAAACCAGGAGGTTATCCTTCTCATTTGTAAAAAAATTGTTTTTTTTTTTTTTTTAAATTTGCTCGCAATAAACATAACAATAAACGGCTGTGTGCTGTCAATCTACAGTTAGTGCCTTTCCAACTCTGCAAGTTGCAAAATCTAGTTGGATTTTGATTTGAGCAAAACCAGGAACATGACAAAAAGGACCAAAGTTTGTTTTAAATTTTTGCCACACCCTTTAATTTGTAAGAAATCAATCTCATATTTGAAACTCACATTGGGACAACCCAATTTTTTTTTATCCCAAAAGCTATTATTTTTATTAGAGATAATACGAGATAATCCTGAAGACACATAAAATTTGCAGTTTTTAGTTTTTTTTTATTTTTCTTTACGAGGGCCACTCATACGCATATTTTTATGTACGTTTTAAAGGTAAAACGCTTACCATTTGGCATTCCTTACGTATGAAATATCTATAGCAAAGAGTACTTCAAGCTTTCGAGAATGGCTCAGTTAGTCAGTTAAAAGGAGATGAATTTAAACTATACAAAAGCAAAGGCCGTACAATATGGATGCGTTTTATGGGGATACAAACCAATTATACCTAGGAAGTGGCAACAAGAAGTTCTTAACTGTCTACATTTGTCTCATCTTGGTATAGTGAAAACAAAAGTAATGGCTAGATCGTACAAATGGTGGCCAGGCTTAGACAGAGACATAGAAAAATAAATCAGCGATTGTATTCCGTGTCAGGAGTTACAAAATGACCCTGAGAAAAGTGTACTTACACCACGGGAATCTGATATGTCTGTTTGGAAGAGGATACACGTCGATTTTGCTGGATCCATTGAAAACCAGTATCTTTTCGTTGTAGTTGACTCGTATTCCAAGTGGTCTGAAGTATTTGTGACAAAACAGATCACATCTCAATTTACAATCGCCAAACTGAGAGAATTATTCCGTAGATACGGAATAGTTGACACTTTAGTAAGCAATGGACGACAATTTACGTCAGCTGAGATCAAGCATTTCATGGAAATGAACGTCATTCACCATTCTCTCACGGAACCAGGACATCCATCTAGTAATGGGAAAACCGAAACTTTGGTTAAAGTCATAAGGAAGTCCGTATATGCGAATCTAAAAAGTTTCCCTAATGAAAATTTAGAAACTGTGATAAATCGATTTTTGGCCGACTATCGAAATACAAAACACTGCACTACTGGAGAAATGCCTTCGAAGATTTTCTTCAAGCGAAGTATCAAGACTGGGCTAGACATCCTAAAACCACCCAAGATAAGAGAGGTCATACTTGGAGAGCAAAACAAGTAAGTTTTAAATTACAAAGGCTGTAAAAGTGTTACATTTAATGAGGGACAAAATGATTTCATAAAAGATCAGACTAATCTTAATAAAGAAAGTTGGTCACCAGCAAAAATTGAGGCGAAACTGAGAACGAAGACGTTCGCTCACAACAATCGTCCCATAAAGAGACATACAGAGACAGATCAGACATGCCAATGAATCACTTAAAAATTTTTCAGGTATTGACGGCGGAAACAAGGCCCAATTAAACGATCCTGAATACAAAACTGGCAGTGTGGAGGTCGCGTCTCAAGTAAATACTGAAATTTATGAGACACCAAAACCAGAACTAAGACCTCGAGAAGATGGAAATGTATTGAAGATTTGAATCATAATTTGAAAAGAAAATTACGGTATTCTGAGTTTCTTTTTGAGCACAGATTAACATTCTAGTTTTTAAGAAACTCACAACAGCATTGTATTTTATTGTATTGCAAAACACAATCCCTGTAAAAAAATTGAATTTGAAAATGTATGTTTAAAAGACTTAGAGGGAGCGTATTAGATAATCTCAATATGTATACGTATCAGGGCTTAACCCCGAAACGAATTTCGATTCCGGTACCGGTTCCGGTACGTACCGAAATGGATGTTTCGGTTAAAGGTTCTATTTCGGTTTTTAATTCCGGTTCGGTATTCCGGTTTTGATACGGTACCCGGATTTTTATTTCGGTATACCGGTACGTACCGGTATAAGTACTACTTATTATTAATATTGGAAAAATTAAATTCTGAGATAAATCTAAATCATTTTATTACTGTGTAATAAAACGAATCAGAATTCAACACAAAATGAATGTTTTCACATTTAAAGTAAAATTATATAGACTATTTCATATTTCGTATGTTTTTACGTAGTTAACAAATAAAAACTTATGATTACATTATATACTCATATATATTATATTAAATATTATTAGTTTTCGAATTTAACTTTGAATTTTATACGTTCAGCATTCTTGTGATTTGCTCGCAGTAACATAATTGCATTCAATGTAGATGAGTCCATACAACTTTTTAGCGGATTCATTATAAACAAGAAAGAAAGTCGGTCAAGCCCGACTATAACATACTCTGCATACATACCTCTATCTCTTACCATCTCTGAGATCTCTTCGTTCATACGGACGGACAGACGGACAGACAGACAGACGGACAGACAGACAGACGGACATGGCTATATCGACTCGGCTGTTGATGCTGATCAAGAATATATATACTTTATAGGGTCGGAAATGATTCCTTCTCCCTGTTACATACTTTTGCACAAACTTAATATACTCTATGTACCTTCGGTACAGAGTATAATAAAAAAGCGCTGTTTTCAAAAAAGGATTTCCCTCGTTTTTCTATGAACAAACTTAATGAAATTTTGGATATTTCCAATTTGCAGTGTATCCAAATGGAATAAAAATCTCCCAAAACTAAAATTTCGGCTTGGAGTTTAGTTGTGGCAACCTCCGCTGGTTCTAGTATCCGTTCAATTTGGCGAACTGAGTCCCACACATTCCGGTGCAGAAGAAAGTCGTTCTCTTCAGCCGCAAAACTGGAGCAAATGTTGAAGATGTCTTCCGCCAGCAAATATTTTAGCATCCTGTAGGTTGATCTCCAACGCGTGAACAAAACTACGATGCGCTGTGGAAAGGCGAAAAAGACCCGAAACTGTACCGGTACCAACGTTTCGGTTTCGTTCCGGTTCTATCGGTCCTATTAATAACGGTGAACGGTTTTCGGTTCTCAAAAAAATATTTGTATGGGTTCCGGTTCCGGTTCCGGTATTAAGCTCTGATACGTATGTATGATAAGCTCATCATCGATATTAGCAGTGAGCGTGACGCAAGAATGAAGCAAGAAAGCTTCATCATTGCCGCCCTTATAGAAAAACAAGCAAGAGTAAGTTCTTTTCCAAATTAGTGGAATAAAACTCTCATACTCAACGTTAGTAATTAGAATATCTAGTTACCAAACACACCCAATTCTACCTGCAGAAGCGTGCCAAAGTTTCCATTTTCGAAAATGGCCTTCAACTTTACCGCCTTCACGTATATTGTGGCTCTGATTGGCGATGCCTTTTTAATATTCTTCGCCATATTTCATTTAATTGCTTTCGATGAGTTGAAAACAGATTACAAGAATCCCATAGACCAATGCAATAGCTTCTTCTACTACATCTATGGCATGGTCTATTCGCTCATCTCGACATAGAGGTACCAAAAGGGCAGCTGCCTGGGGATCTCAGCGCATCTACATCGTGCATTAGTTGTCATCTTAAGTGGAGCTTGTATCTGGAGATTGTCTATATTAAAAGAAATACGATCAATATTTTACTTTGTAAATTTAGTGTTAATTCCCATCAACTGCGTACCGTAACAATGACATGGTTCCATCTGTTTTCTATTTTTTATTATCTGCATTTTTGGATTTTTTCGGTGTAGTTAGATTTTAAGCAATCGCGACCAATTTATACTGCTTGTGCTTAAACAGGATCTACTTATTGCTTGCCAGATTAAAATGTGTCGAGATGAATTGGAACCATATCTTTAAGGGATATGTCCATATAAAGCTATATCACAGATTGCTAGTTTATCTCTTGCTAGTTAAATAAACTGACATCTAACGAATTTTGGTTTTGCAAACTCGCCAAACTATCACCAAACTGTCCTTCAAAACTATCGACAGACTCTCTGCTTGACGAGAGAGACAAGAGACATGACAAAATGTTGGCTATTGAATACTTCCCCCACTGAGGAACAAGAATAACAACTTTAGTTTGGTTTAGTTGTGTCATAAATTATATAAAATTCTTACTTATCACTTATGAGTTTATTGAGACTAGTAAACACCCCGTATTGTTTTATTATTTTACCAATCTATTTTTAATTGATCAATAAATATGCTTGCCAATGCATCTGAAAACTGTTTAAAATTTGATATCCATCTAAATTTAAATTTTATGAATGTCAGCATAAAACTGTAACAACTTTACCAATTTTCACACATTTCCCATAACTTAAAATATATAGCCTACTTTTTCTTACCTTAACACACGCACACAGCCAACCAGAGCAAAGCCATAACTCAACGTTTGGGCCAAGCAACATGCCAACTTATCTCACAGAGCAAACAAAAAATACAAAAATAGAAGCCATTTCTTACCATTTGGCAGGCAACTGGGCCAAGATATTTTCTGTAACAGGAAAAACGCATTACGCTTACGAGATTCAGAGAATTATCGAATTTAAAGCAAAGTTTCCAAATGCGCAAATGTTCTACTTATATGAAATATTAACAAGGCAAAGAATGTTCTTTTTCTTTTCTTTCCTTGTTCGTTTTCTCTCTTTTTTTTTTTTGATTAAAACGCCCTTGTATATAAATCGTCTGGCATCTGTCACGTTTACTCGCATGGCCGCACGTGTGATGAATACTTGGCAATTAGGTCCTGGTTCAGGCATGTCTTTCATGTTGACATTACCAGGAAGAAATCATTTAGGCAACGTTCACGTCAATTCCGGCTGAAGTTAGATTTCACAGAGTGTATTTATATGTATGTATAAATATTTTATTTATTTACCCAGCTGATTTGCAGACGTTTACGTGCGCAAAATGCTTAAACCGTTTTTAGTTGACAGCGTACAAAAAAAATAGGATAAGAGGACATTTTGTGTAATGTGGTGGAAATCAGTTGACATATGTGGCAGTTTAATGAAAGTGCCACACAGTTACACAGGAGGTGAGGTTAGGTCAGTGTTGGACAGACAGGCGCGAAAGCCACAATTAGTTGGTGATAATTTGACAAAAGAGTTGAGGTTTGTAAACAATTACCATCTATTAGCGTTGGACAACCTCGTGAATTTCAAAGAAATGGACAAACCATCAACTAAACTTTGAAAGGGCTTGATAAGTACTATGAAGATTCCGCATCAGCAATTTCAATATTAGATAGTTATTTTTTATGTTGTTGTGGTTAGTGATCTATGTTTTGTATACTGGGGGTTATTGCTGCTTATCGAGGTCAATGTATTCAGCGTGCTTCATTATACAATAATAAAACACGATTTTTGGTTTTCCAATATATTTCGAACCCCTTCGGGATTCGTCTTCAGAAAAAAAGCACAGCGTCCGCTTTGTCAGCTGTGGATTTGAGAACTGACTCTGGTGCAGATAAACCGGCATGGATTTCAATCCGTCGGCCGGTGGTGTGGAGATCAGGGGTGCCCAAGCCTAATCAACAAGCCGCGCATTTGTTGTTGTTTTACGCAAAGGGATAGCTGGCGCGTATGGCCTTCACGTATGCCTTATGGCTACGTAGAGCAACAAAAAATGCATATGCTTTCTTTCCTCTTTTTTTTCAGAGCGAAGGTTTTGTTGTTGGCGCATGCGGACCTGGAACAACAACTTCATATGTGTCTCTCTTCTCTCTATTTCTCTATCCTATGTGTCTTGCAAATTCAAACGCATCAACAATAATGTATATGCGTCGTCAGCGTAGATTAGCGATTGGCCTCGCTCGTAGAGGCGGAACGCTTTTCGCTATTCATGGCGACACACACACAAACAAACATTGGGTTTCTCTTTCTATTTCTTGTGGTTGTTGTTGAGATATATTTTCTTTATTTGTATTGGAGTCAAACATGATTCACTGAATATATTTAAGGTGCAGATTAAGTCCATTTCTACTCCAGTAACCAAACATAGGGTATATTTTGGAGTGCAGTATGCTAGTCAGAGGATCCTTTTGATATAATAAGTATTGAAACATATTAGTTTCGTTAGCCCCATATTTGCACTGCATACATTTACATAGCTCTTGGTGTGGCTTGGAAAAGGTTCCACTTGCTACTTAAATTTATATTCGCCTGGTCATAAAACGTACTCCTAATCTAGTTGATGTTTTCCTTTGCTTTCCGTTTCAATATTCGTTAAATAGGATTACACCTAGATATTTAAATTCCGAAGTGATTTTTATACGATTTGGGTTTGTAAAACCATTGTTTTGATTTCATTTCCCATAATTCACAATAATCCTCCAAAAGTATTGCTCATCGATATTAGAACCGTGAAACTATCTGCTTGCGTTTGAACACAAGGGAGAGGGCACCCAAGAATATATTAAGATAACGCAGTTCCAAATGGGAGGGTCACATTTGTTAGCATTTAACTCGACCCAGTCAATATAAGATTGTGTGATACATTGTAAGGGTCTAATCAAAAGTGTATAATAAACAGACAAAATTTCAAATATAGATTCATTTAGCTTCTGAAAGGGGAGATAGTCACTCGTAGTCGTGTTTGCGGTTTATTCAATATTATCATTTTCTGTAGTACATATATATCATCAGATGCAATATCAATGACATCAGCGTATAGCAGTAGTCTAATGTCAGTTTGCGATATAGTGACTCTACCTTCCAAAGGATCAGAAAGATCGTTAAGCCATTTCTTTACGCCACTATGAGTTTAGAACGTATTTTAAAATCGCATTTTATTACATATTAGTAAAAGCTGCCAAGACTATGGTCACAGAATGATTAGTTGTAAGCAGGGCTTAATACCGTAACTGTTAACCGAAATAAACAGTTTTAAATCACGTCACATAAGAAACCGTTTACCGTTATTAAAGGAACCGATAGCACCGGAACGATACCGAAACGTTGGTACCGGTACAATTTCGGTTTTTTTTTACCTTTGCAGAGCGCATCGTTGTTTTGGTCACGCGTTGGAGTTCAACCGCCGCTCTAACGACTTTCTTCAGCACCGGAAAGTGTGGGACTCAGTTCGCGAAATTGTACGCATATTAGAACCAGCGGAGGTGGCCACAACTAAACTTCAAGCCGAAAATCTGGGTTTTGGTGATTTTTATTCCATTTAGATACACTGCAAATTGGAAATATCCAAAAATTCGTCCTCTCTAGAGAAAACGTTTGTTCAAAGAATTCAAACTCAGAGCTCAAACTTTAAAATTGAGGCTCTGACAGTTTCCGCGGTTAAAATGAGGAGGAGGACGAAGAATTTCCTCTCTATCTCTTATATTTAGTCTCTGAGATCGACGCATTCATAAAGACAGACAGACAGTTTCCGCTGCACAGTGTTTTTTTTCGCCTTTTTTTGGCATAAACAGCAAAAAAATTTTGTGCCGTGTGTTGTTAATGTGTAATTTAAGGTTGACCCTTACAAGTGTAGCTGTGTTTCGTGGAATAATAGTTGAGCATGACACAACGCTGCACAGAGTTTTAAATGCAAAGTTATTAACGAAAGTGTACAGATTAATGAGTAACTAACACTTCTAGCTACAACGTGCGACTTTTCGATAAAACCGGCTTTATTGCAGCTGAGTTCGTGTTTGGCCATGCAACCCTGGTTGACATTTGGAGAAGCAACAATGGCTCTGAAGAAGCAATTAAACAGCACATATGGAAAACAAATCAGAAAATAGAATTAAGATAAAGCTCATACTATGATGCTATCTCAAAGCGTAAAAGTTTTCGTCGATTATTTTAAAAATCACATGAGAAGTTCTGGTACATGGACACGAAATAAAAGATGCTGCTATCGTTCCTGTTGGCTGCCTGGGGGAAAGTGCATCCGAATCCCGAAATAAGCTGTACAAAAACGATAGAAGGGTCCATGCCAGAAAATGCATTTTCTGATCCCCTCTTGTCTAGTCTCTGTCTCAAAGAACGGCAAAATAAGAAAAGAAAAAGCATACCAGAAGAAGTTTGGCTCTGTTGCAACCACCAAATATAAAAATTTTTGATAAACATGAAGATCGCGATCCCCAATAGGACTCGTCAGATGAAGAAGATCACTCACAGGATGAACTTGGACTAGATGATATTGATTTAGAAGAAGAATATTTTGTATTTGAACATAATTAATTTCACATGTGCGGTAAGTAGCAGAGCCAAACCAATTCAACAATTTATAAAGTTTATCTTAATTTTCAGAATAATGGAACTGTAATAGAAAACATAATCTGTAAATGCTAAAAATGGAATAAAATGTATTGGTAATTTATGTATTTATTTTTTATTGCTTAAGATATTACAAAGGAAAAATTTGTTGGCTTGGTAGATTGAAACACAAAAAAGTTTTATAAGTTGAATTAGGATCTTCAAATAAGATTACAAACCGAATTTCAGTTCAATAGAGTCAGAAACTACATAGTTTCAGAAAATCGGCCAGATCGGTTATATAGCAGCTATATCAAATGTTGGTCAAAACCAACATTTTGTAAGTCGTATTAGGACTTCCAAACAAGAGTACAAGCTGAATTTCAGTTTAATAGCGTTAGAAACAACAAAGTTGGAGCAAATCGGCCAGATCGGTTATATGGTAGCTATATGAAATATTGGTCTAAATTAAGTAAATCTTTCCAAGTCTTCTTTGGGGTCGAAAACATGATTATAAACCAAATTTGGGGTCAATATCTCAACAACTAGAGTTTATGGCATAAAAAGGCAAAAAAAAACCACTGTGCGCTGTTAAAAGTTGGAGGGGACGGAATTTTCAAAATCTGAAACAAACTCGATTTGGGTACGGTATACAACTACATACATGCAAAAACTTGTGGCTGTATCTCTTATAGTCTCTGAGATCGACCCGTTCATACCCTGCAAACATTTTTTCGGTTTCCTTATCTCTCTCTCGTTAAAAAGACAGTTTGGCGATAGTTTGAGGGGAGAGTTTTCTGATAGTTTGGCGATTTACACAAAAAAATACATATGGTTTCGCATTCTTAACATACAAGAAATAAATGAGCGATATGTGGTATCGCTTTTTTTTTCATCCAATCGGTAAATTGGCGATATATCGCTAAAAAATTGCCTTGAAGACATGAATGCGATTCTCGTCGCAAATTTCAATTTCACTATTTATATGGGCTGAGTATGGAGTTCGTTCTTGAGAATTACAATCAGGCAAAAATTGGTGTACGTTTTTAATACTAGTACATCCTATTCTATACAAGTAACACATTAGATGCGTTGCTTTGCACGAGTGGCGTGGCGCAGCCGTCTAAGGCGTCGTTCCAAACGGGTTTCAGTTCAAGGGCCCCGAGTTCGAATCCCCGCAGAGTAAGTGTAAAAATGTTTAATAAAAAATATATAAGTTTGTTTAATTTATTGTTTTTTCGGAATAATTAAAATAAAAAATAGAGGAAAGCTAACTTCGGCTCAGACCCGAAGTTTATATACCCTTGTAGCTCTGTATAATTTATATAAATTAAGGAATTAAATGATTTTCGTCGAGCATATTCTTAGCTAATTTATTTCCCAAACTCAGCAATAAGATCTCTACTTTGACCATTTGTTTGCCAGTTTGTTATATGGCAGCTATACGATATATTCGTCCGATTTTGACCAAACTCCCCAAAATTGTGTGGAAACTGATAATATTCACAAGTGGAAGGTATAAAGACGCTACCTACCAGAACAAAGGGGTTGTTCTCACTAGAGCCGCTTTTCGACCTCATAGTTCCTATGTAAACTATAGCTTATAGTCATCCGATCTTGGATCATACTTGGCACTGTGTGGTAGCATACAATATCGATCAGTAACAAGTTTGGGTAGCGATAGGCATCTAAAAACTAAAAGGTTTTTCATACGAACGATCTATCTTCAGACATATCTTTTGTATGGCAGCTATACTATATAGTTGGCCGATTTTCATAAAATTTGCGTGGAATTGTGTAAAAGCATAGCAAAACTTGATAAATACGAGGACTTGGGGACGTTTGCTTTGCAAGTATAAAAAAGATTTTCTCCCTAAAACTACTTTTTCGACCGAACGTTCCTATGGCAGCTATATGCTATAGTCATCCGATCCGGCCGGTTCCGACAAATGTGCAGCGTATTGGTACCAAAATGCTTCGTGTAAAGTTTGGTTGAGATAGGTTTAAAACTGACGGAGGAGATAGCATAGAAACAGACGGACAGACGGACGGACGGACAGACGGACGGACAGACGGACATGGCTATATCGAACCGGCTGTTGATGCTGATCAAGAATATATATACTTTATAGGGTCGGAAACGATTCCTTCTCCCTGTTACATACTTTTGCACAAACTTAATATACTCTGTGTACCTTTGGTACAGAGTATAAAAACCGTATCATCCCACATAAGAGACTCATTCATATCTTCATAAGAAAACGATTTACTATCTCCAGAATATACTTTTTCTTATCTTCAGGAAGAATCCTTTTCTTATCTCCAGGAAGAATCGCTTTCTTAACTCCAAGAAGTGTCGCAGAGTGGCACACTTCTTCCCGGAGATGAGAATGCGATTGTTATGCGATATCGCCAGAGATAAGCGATACCTACTGGAAGAATCGCATTCTTATCTTCTGCGAAAAAAAATTTTTGCTGGGTGCAGACAGACAGACGGACATGGCTAAATCGACTCGGCTGTTGATGCTGATCAAGAATATATATTTTATAGGGTCGGAGAAGCTTCCTTCTGGCTGTTACATACATTTGCACAACTTCATGATCCCCTTTTCCTCTTTTTAATGGAAACGGGGTATAATAGGTAGAACTTATACCGGTACGTACCGGTATACCAAAACAAAAATCCGGGTACCGTATTAAAACCGAAAACAGAAATTAATTGAAAACCGAAATAAAACCTTTAACCGAATCATCCATTTCGGTACAAACTGGGACCGGTTCCTGAACCGAAATTCGTTTCGGGATTAAGCCGACTGTAAGCGAAATGTAAATAGATGACTGGAATACTTTCCCTACAACAAGTAAGAATGTCGGTCAAGCCCAACTGTAATATACTCTGTACCTGCAGTAGCAGCTGAATGTAGCGCAGAGGCAGCGAACTTTTTTTTCGTCATAACTTGAGTATCGTTAATCCGATCTTTGTCATTTCCTCGGCAAATCGATAAATAATCTTGATTATTAAAAATCTCTAGACGGCACAAACCATCTAACTACTTAACTGTGGGAGATTTAACGTTTTTTCCTAATTTCGGGGGCGGGAGTGGTGTGGCAAAAATTTAAAATAAACGTGATTTTCCTACACGTATAAGTAGTTTATGTCCCATACATATCAAACCTCTATCTCTTACCATCTCTGAGACCTGGACAGACAGACGGACATGGCTATATCGACTTGGCTGTTGTTGATACTTTATAGGGTCGGAAATAATTCCATCTCCCTGTTACATACTTCTGAAGAGTATAAAAAAAAAAAACGCTATGCAAGTACTTTAATTCCCAAATGAATATGGTTTTATTCAATACAAATTCTTACCCTGGGGTTGTCTTCGTTTCAATTAAATCTATGCTGATTGAGACGTACCTGAAAGAAAGAAGAAAAATTTAATATTAAATTAGGTGTTAATTACGTTATTAAAATTTCCATATTTGTCAAATCTGTCCATAAAACCCCCCAATGAATATTTTGGCTTGTGTTTTATATAAAGAGAAGTCGAGGCAAACACCCAAAATAAACTGCACCATAATAACAGTAGTTGGTAGTACTACACATAGTTCGTGAGGCGCCACAGCGGCGTTGGGTGGTATTTTCCACAGTTTGTGTGGCGCCACTGCGGCAATGCTTACTACTTAACACCGTTCGTGAGGCGCCACAACGGCGTTGGGTGGTATTTCACACCGTTCGGCTGTCGCAACAGCTTCATTTACGCCATTCGTGTGGTCAATGGGTAGGTCTTCACACCGTTCGTCTGGCGCCATGAGTACATTCAGATGAGTACACCCAAAAAAAATTGCGTTCTTTATAAAGGTATGTCCGAGATTGAAATTAGATTGTTTTGATCTTAGACATAAAAAATTCTCATTTATTGTTCTCATATCTCACATATATATCTCATTATTATTAATATTATTAATTCTTACTCTTGTATTTTCGAAATTTAGATTGATTTTTGCGTAGTTTAAGAAAAAATGAAAATGAACACAACAATTTCAAAATGTTAACGGCAGCGCTTTGGGGCAAATGGCCATTTTATGTACATTTTAGTTTCGTGAAAAGAACCCACCAAAAAATTCAAGAATTTCGCTCTTAGATCGAAAATTTTCCTTTATGACATTGAAAATTCCTGATTTAAATACGAAATTCTTCCATTTTTCACTGAATATTGCGACTTTCCAACTGCCGTTGCATTTAATTGATGAAATTTCCACCAGCAATTGATAAATTTCAAACAAAAATCATTTGACATTTTGTTTGATCAATTATAAATATGGGGATAATCCAAGCAATTTAAATGAGATATCCCAGTATATATTTTCTAGTATCTGTCTGGTTTATGGCATTTTAGGTATTTGCTTGTTTTCATCTCTTTGATACACATTTTATATGTTGTCTTTACTCGGTGACATTTTGCCACAATTCATAAATCATTGTCAGAGCCATTTCCCGTTTTGTCTATTCGTTTTTTGTTTTTATTTTTATTGTTAACTAAACGTTGCAAAATATTGAATTCAAACAAACCAATTTGGCTAAAGAGAAAACCCCAATGGATCAGGATACATATGCACAGATACCCGTCATGCATATGCAATGGTGGCGAAGCGCATGCGACCACAGGACGAGCATAGTGTGAGACAAAAGGATGGCTGGGTCTAAAGCCATTACTCATACGGGGTATGTCATGCGGTGCTGCTGGTTGGTGGGCAAAAGGAATACCAATACAAAATTCATAAAAAGCAAATAAAAGCAAGAACAATATTGTGGGGATTTGCCAAGTGGATCAGTGAGTGTGTCGCTGCAGCAAATTCTCTCTTGTGGGATTTCCATTTTTTCTTGTTGCTGTTGGAGTTTTCTATTTTCTCATACCACTTGAACGAACTTTGGTTTGGCGTTGGTTCCATTTCCCAATTACACGTTGCCAGGACAATTTCTCCTATTATTTAAGCTGCGTGCGTATGTGTGTGTGTGTGTGAGCTTTGGGGGTTGACTTACTACTAAACTTGCGTTTAACCACAAATTGAATTACCAAACAATTTACAACTGTGGCAGGGGCAGGACCATCTAGGACCATCATGAAAATCAGGCTTCAAGGGTTTTTCAAATTTGTAACTATTTTAGGTTGAAGTTCACTCAGAAAAACATATGCTAATTTTTAGATTTAACTAAGTTTTGTTCTAAAACATTCTTTAACTCAGTAGATATCATGTTTGTCGAAAAAGGCAAGTACTTGAATTCGAAATTTTTCATTTTAAAGCCTCGTACTCAGAACGACAGAAAATTTCTTTCGTCACAGTATTTTATATAACAAGAAACACATTAGCTTTGCTTTGATGATTATGTGCTGTTAGAAAGGGTTTCTATTTATATGAAAAACTGTGACGAAAGGAATTTTTAGTCTTTCTGAGTACCAGCCTTAAGCACGATTTGTTCTAAATAAAAAAAGATGAAGTGAAATTTTAAAGAATAAAAAATATGGTTTGAGTAGAATTAAAATTGTAAGTAGGTGTCAGCCAGAATTTATCCAAATTGTTTTAGGTACGGATCGTACTTAACAAATACTGTCTGTAAAAGAACGAACAAATTGCAAACAAAGGCAAAATACTGGCTGCAATATCAACTATGTATGATTTGGTCGCTATCTCTCGTGTGCGCTAAGATGCCGTCGTTCGTGTCTTCAGTCTTCGAGGTCCTGAGTTCAAGTCCCAGACAAGGTGAACTTAAAAAAAATAGACGAAAGCTAGCTTCATCACGACCAAAGTTTATAGACTCTTGTAGCTTGTCTAATTTAGGAGTTATTTCCCAAACTCAGCAATAGATGACGCCACTACTTTGACCATTTTCTTGCCAGTTTGTTATATGATATAGTCATCAGATTTGGACCGAATTCCCTAAAATTGTGTGGAAACCGATCATATTCATAACTGGAAAGTAAAAAGACGCTACCATTGAAAACAAAAAAGTTTTTCTCACTAGAACTACTTTTTTCAACCGATCGTTCCTATGGCAGCTATATTCTATAGTCATCCGATTTATATAAAACTTGGCGGAATTGTGTGGTAGCATATAATATTAATCAGTAACAAGTTTGGTAGCGATAGCATTGAAAGCAAACAAAATTTTCCTACTAAGACTTTTTTCAGACCTGTCCTTTGTATGACAGCTATACCATATAGTTGTCCGATTTTAATAAAACTTGGTTGAATTATGTAAAAGCTTAGTAAACTCATCAATACGAGGTTTGGGGACGTTTACGACAAAGACAAAAAAGTTTTTCTTACTAAAACTACTTTTCCGACCGATAGATCCCATGGCAGCTATATGCTATAGTAATCCGGTTCCGACAAATGTGCGGCCAAAGTTTTGTACCAAAAGACTTTGGGCAAAGTTTGGTTATGATAGCATTTCAGCTGTTTGAGGATATCTCATAGAAACAGACGGACATACGGACATGGCTCTATGAACTCAGCTCGTCATGAATCAAGAATATATGTACTTTATGTGGTCGGAGATGCTACCTTCTAAGCGTTACAAACATCTGAACAATTTTAATATACCCTCTACAAGGATATAAGAAATATTTTATATGGTAGCAAAATCAAGCCACAGCACCGAAAAAGGGGCGTACCCTTCCTTCTTACATTTTTTTTAAATCTTTCAAATTTGAATTGATCCCGGTCGGGTTGGGTTTAAACCATTCCGGGTTTAATCCATCCACCAATGGATTGATTTTGTTCATTGTAGGATGTTATTCAGTTTACATCATGCTAAGTAAGATCAAAAACCCACCGTCAAAATTAATTAAAAATGGATTTAAGTAATTGAAATCAGAATTTTTCGATCTTACAATAAGTCAAATATATTGAGTAATTTCTTGGAAAAAATTTGTTTGCCTTTAAAAAGTACCAATATTTCTTAAGTAGGGAATTGATTGTAATTCATGTAAGTCACAAAGTTCTAGTTTATGAGTTTCCTATTTGAGCGGCACAGCTTGTCGATTTCGTCTTCGAGTGTCATTCGTACACGAACAGCGCACACACTGGAACAGGGTTCCCCAAGAAGAGAGCGCAAAAATGAGACATGACTTCGGCAAGCATTCGAATTGGAGAGTATGTTCTGCCCCCAGGGGCTGTGGCTGGGGAACTCTGCACTAGGAATACATGGATATGCATAGCTTTCATTCCTCTCGTTCTCTTCTGTCTTCGGCAACGGTAAACGCCGTTAAGTTGTTGTTAATATCTAAAGAGATAGAGACATATGAGAGAGAGAGAGACAAGGGCAAAGAGCGTAGCTAAAATTTTTTGGTGTGATTTCATCAACACCCGCTCTCTGCTTGTAAGAGTATAAAAATGTGCCATACGAATTCGCACTTCTACGTTGTAAACCCTGCATAAATTTTTTGCAGTGGATTGAGACACTCGAGTGTGGAAAATATCAAGTACGAATGTAGTACACTTGTAGTTGCAGTGCACTCGTGCAGATCTCTGGTACAGAGTACAAATTCTAGAAAGCCCCTTTTTTATTTCAGTACGAAATTTCTTGGGTGTAGAATTTTCCGTACTCACAGTAAGTCGAAATTATTCAAAATATTCGTTTCTTATTCCAGTACGAAATTTCTTAAATTAAGAATGTTTCATATTTACAGTTACTCTAAACAAATCGACAGTATTTCGTACACAAATCTCCCTTTAAAATTCCCAACTGGTTCCATCTGTTTGCTAATAGAATTATGGTCAATTTCTGATCCATAATTTTTGAAGTCTTTTCAAGTCTTTTTGATTTAATAATTTACATTTTGCTCTCCAAGTCGAGATTATTTCAAAGAACCACAATTTGTACTTACACTCGGAAAAAAATATAGTATTTCAATGTGAAACATGGAATAAAAATGAAATTTCTTGATTCACTTTGTTTTCTTATTCTTTCTTTTTCGAGATCGATTTTAGCGTGACTTAAAGTAAAAAGTTGTAAACAATTTAGCAACAAAGAAATTATTTAACTCAAATTATTCTTCTTACTTTTTTCTCTATTTACTTCAATAACATATTGTGCTAAATATAATAATTTTTTATTTAAGTGTAGAATATTTTGTTCACAATATAAGAACTTCTTTCTTGGTTGCAGTACTTCCATACTCAATATATGACACAGTTTAAACCTGATTCAAGTACTGGATTTAATTTAATTTATGCCACTTAATCCGCCATATCAACCCTTCAACACATTTGAGTTCTTTTGTTTTCAATTCAAAATTTTCCATTTGTTAAACAAATCCATTTATCATTGTCCACAAAATGTGCAAATTTCTGCTTCAACAATTGGGGCGGATAAATAAACCCAAAGGCATGCGCTGGGAACTTAATCTGCCACATAATTCAAAGCTATGGCATGTCATGCCCAACAGCTAAGTAAGCCAAGGAAACCAAAACCCAAAAACCGAAGCTAACCAAAGCTAACGAAAGGCAGCGAAGTTTCCATTTCGTGGCGGGCCAAAACTTTTACGGCCTCAAACTCCGTTTTTGGTCTTTTTTTGGGCAACTTCATATTTATATAATAACTTTATGTTTATGTTGTAGATTTTTGCCCAACAAAGTACCAGCAGAAGGAAGAGAAATTTAACAACGAAATACTTGGGCAAGTTTTTTGTTTTGTGTTTTTGGTAAAACAACCCAAGGACAAGGACTAAAACAGCAAACAAAGTGCAAAAACACACAGACACACACATATTGTAGCATAACAAAAGGCGCGTTGGCGTCTCAAAGTTGATTTCTTAATGTTTGTCTTCGCCAAGCAAATGGCAGAGTAAGCAATGATACACCCCCCCCCCCCCCCCCCCCCACACACACACACACACACACAGTTTTGCACAACATAGAGGGGGGAAACCCTAAGCCCAATGGCAATTTACACTGAAATTGTTGATTTTGAAACACTTGCCAGAGTCAAAAAGCAGGCGCAAAAGACAAGTGCCAATATTTGAGCAAGAGCCAGTGCAGCAAAAGGCGCTCGCTCTCTCTTTGATTATTTTCACAGCGGAAGCGGAAATGTGCATTATTTGATATGAGACTTTGTGTGTGTGTGTGTGTGTTTTTATTTTTAATATTTTATTTTGAACTCGTTTTGTTGGTCCATTGTTGCTGCTCCTCCAAATACTTGGCAGCTGCTTCACATTGGCTGAGGGGCTGTCGAACAAAGTTTTTTTGGGCAAGTGACAAGTGAAAAAGGGATAAAAGGAAACTTTTGTGTGTTTGAGTTTGTACACATTTTTACATTAATATTGAGAGATAATGAAATGATTCAACTTATCACAATTTAAAGAAATTTTCTTATTTCATATGTTAACATCGAATAGAAGAAGAAAGCGAGTTTTTACAGACCCAAGTGGTGCTGTTCACTAGGGAATACAAGATCCCTGAGTTCGTACCCCCCAACTCTTTGAGGAACGCAACTGAACAGTTTCACGGAAGAGGAGTATCTGGGTGTCGAAAGTCTCATGGAAGACAAACTCTGAAGAAACAATGAAGAAGGCATTAATCTCGAAAAGACTTTCGGAAGGAGATGGGGACTGCAACCGTACACTAAGAAAAAACTAGAACGAATAATTTGAGTACGAACGCTCTTGAAAAAAAAATTAGTCGCTCTTGAATTTTCAAGAATTTCGCTCTTGGAATCGAGATAAATTCGTTCTAAACGTTCTCAATGTTGTTTTTTTATAGGCAAGGGGGGTGAGGGCAACTTAACTTTGAGAGAGTAGCGTTGGAGTCGCTCTCGCAGAGAGTGAGGGCGTATGCGCAGTTGGTCGTTGAGAGAATGAGAGCGCAGAGAGTGAGAGCGCATGCGCAGTTTGTTGTTGTGTTATAAAGGCAACTGCGTTTATTTATAAGTGTGATTTCGTCGCGTCTTTTACCTTACGAAGGTTAGCTGAGCTCGTTAAACTGCCCGTCGCCTGTGTGTGTTTCAGTCTTTCGAGGTACCGAGTTCAAGTCCCAGAAAAGTAAGTAAAAAAAAAAAATATCTATGTGGTTATCTCAAAATCAATCACAACTTAAAACAAAGTTTGGTGGGTGGGTGGCGTGGTGTTGGGGTTGGTGTGGTTGATAATGATGAGTGGGACGGGGGAGGTAGACGAGACGGACCACCACACGTCGGTCGGGTCGGGTCGGTCGTGTCTCTCCCACCACCCCCACCAAATATTCTTTTTAATTTTTTTATTTTGAGAATTATTCGTTCTTGGATCAAGTACTGAAACTCTTGAATCAATAATTATTCATACTTGGATCAAGAGCTGAAAATCTTGAATCAGGAATGTCGGGAAAAAAATTCACTCTTGAATCAAGAATTTCGCTCTTGGATCAAGAATTTTCACTCTCACCGTTTTTTTGAGAACGAATGCTCTTGATTCAAGAGCGAAATTCTCTATTTTTTCTCTGAGTGTATATCATACACAGCTATGGTCAGTTCTATCCTTACCTATGGAGCGCTGGTCTGGTGGCCAACACCAAATGCCATCTAAAGAACCTCCATAAGGTTCAAAGAGCTGTTTGGGTATAACAAGATCCCTGCGATCGACACCCCAGGTGTCCCTGCACAGAAAAAAATAGAGGCGAACTAAAATCAAGTCCAAAAAATTGATTTGAATTGAATTGAAATTTCAAGTACGAGTCGTACTAGATTCTACTTGAATCCAGCACAAAGGGATTGGAACAATCCTAAAAGGCTAGGATCAATCCGAAAATGCTACGGATCCTACTTGAAAATCAAATGATCCTGACTCGATATTGAAGCAAGTACGGAATTCCACTGACAAAGCGAACAGCGAAAAGAAACCAAGAGTAAGATCGAAACTGCGAGAGAGAAAGCTCTCTCAGGCTAAATGTGTACACACACATACACCAATTTTTCTGACAGCTTAGCAGTTATTGGTGGTGTGGATTTTTGCACTAACAGTTGCCTTGTAATTCCCTACCAATTATAGCACTTCCAGCATGAGAAGGTAGCTGCTGAATTGCAGTTGATGGTTCAAATCTATTGAAGAGTCTTCAACAGCGAACAGTTTCAAGGCAATGTCCATAGGCTAGGGGTGGCCCACACGGACTAATCAAAAGCCAAGGCCTGGACTGATTTTCAGAACCACAGTGTACATTGAAATGTGGTTTGAGTGCTGTTGTGCAAACTAATGACCTCGAGCCGGATAGAACTTGCTGGTTTGATAATCAAAAATAGGGGAAAGGTAACTTCGCCGCGACCGAAGTTTATATACCCTTGTAGCTTGTTTAATTTATATAAATTAAGGTTTTAAATGTTTTTCGTCGAACATTTTTAGCTGAGTTATTTTCCAAACTCAGCAATAGATGGCGCCACTTTTTTGACCATTTGCTTGCGAGTTTGTTATATATCAGGTATACGATATATTCATCAGATTTAGATCAAACTCCCCAAAATTGTGTGGAAACCGATAATATTCATAACTGGAAAGCTTAAAGACGCTACCATTGAAAACAAAACAGTTTTTCTCACTAGAACTAGTTTTTCGACCGATCGTTCCTATGGCACCTATATGCTATAGTCATCCGATTTGAATCAAACTTGGCAGAATTGTGTGGTAGCTTATAGTATTGATCAGTAACAAGTTTGAGAGCGATAGCATTGAAAATAAAAATGTTTTTCCTACTAAGACTTTTTCTCTGAACTAACTTTTGTATGGCAGCTATACTATATAGTTGTCCGATTTTCATCAAACTTGGTGGAATTATGTAAAATCATAGAAAACTGAAAAATGAGTGGTTTGGGGGCGTTTGCATTGAAAACAAAAAACAAAAACAAAAGTTTCACTACTAAAACTAGTTTTTTGACCGATCGTTCCCATGGCAGCTACATGCTATAGTCATCCGATCCGGCCGGTTCCGACAAATGTGCAGCGTATTTGTACCAAAAGACTTCGTGCAAAGTTTGGTTAAGATAGCTTTTAAACTGACGGAGGAGATAGCATAGAAACGGACGGACGGACAGACGAACATGGCTATATGAGCTCAGCTCGTCATGCTGATCAAGAATATATATACTTTATGTGGTCGGATATGCTTCCTTCTATGCGTTACAAGCATCTGGACAATTTTAATATACCCTCTACAAGGGTATAAAAAGGTAGTATGGAGTTCTAGTGAGTTCTTGGGTCAAAATGAGTTTTAATATCGAGCTAAAGTCAACCTCAGTCATTTTTGATGCAACCCTTCTTCGTATTGAATGTAGTTTGAGTATCGAGCTCAATTTAATCTGGGGTATTCTTGCCCCAAGCCGACTTCGAGATCAAATCAAGTACGAATATCGAGCTATCGAGGAATCAAAGCGAGCTCGATTAACAAGATAAAATCAATCCCGTGTGAGCTTAAGTGAGGATCAAGACAAGAATTACTAATAACAAGAATTACGTGCTCAAATGAATACTTCTCGTACGTGGTTTGAGAAAATTCGGGCTTGACCGACTTCTGACATCGTTTGGGATTAATTTTAGACCGGATATATCGTTTTTTGGTTTCTGTGTGGAAGTAATTCTGAACGTGGAACCAGTAGAAACTTTTCCGGGAACTGAAACTTACTCGAAGTTGAAAAAGCTGCTAAGGTAAAGGGTAGCTACTACTGTATACTAGTGTTATGAAAACTATCGATTGTTGTGACCCCTTTTCTATAGTATTGGAGCAGAAAATTGCGAATTTTCCAAAAAAAAAAGTGAAGAATTTCAATGAATATCAGTTTTGTTGAAATTCCGTATAGAGCTCTAAAAAGGTCAGAAACCGTGCTCATTAAAGGTGTATAATTTTATACATTTTTTGGGTCCTTCGAGAGGGATCTACTTGAAGGATTGGGAGGTCCGTGCAGTGTTAAGCGTTTTCCGTGACTTAGGACAACGGATTCGGTGGTTTTCAATTAAAAACTTTAAATTAATATAACAGGGTCTACTTGGTGACCTAACTAAAAATAATAATCAAATGCGAAACAAACAAAATTCGATATATTTTTTGGTCCTTCGAGCCGGATGTTCGATCTTCGCGAAAAATTTTTATAAGCGCAGAGGCAAGATTAAAGGTCAACATGAGCGACCACGCCATGCAGCACAAAATGATATGCAGCGGTACACGACGACCGACACATGCTATCTTAGTGGACAGCTTTGGCTCTGCAAGCCCAATAGACGAATTGGCGAAATTATTGGATTCACTTGCAGGCAAACTAAGTTAAGCTATTGAAGAAGCTAGTAAATGCTTCATGGAATTGTACACTGATGAAATATTTAAGTACAAATCCAGGAATGAAGTTATGTTGACGGCGTGGGAAGAAACGCATAACAAGTTGAGGACTATGAATAATCTCAGCCACTTTGACAAGATTCTCGATTTGAAAATTGACGCCATTACGATCATAAAACTGCTGGATGTCAGAAAGCAGAGTTTAAAAGAATCAAACGTGGTGAAGCCATTATTACCTCTACCAGCTGCACCAGAAATACAAATGCCTACATTTAAAGGAACCCCCAAAGATTGGCCAACATTCTATGGAGCAGTTTAAGCAGGCAACCCACGAGAGAGTAGACTTCGAGAATGCCATCAAGATGTATTACTCTTACGCTTGTCTTAAGGGGGAATCAAGAAAATTACTAACTTCCTCACTTATGTACGAGCTTTCGTATTGGGATCGTTTAAGCAAGAGAAACGAAAGAAGCTGTAACAGATTCACTGAACAGCTGAAAGTCAGAGAGCCAAATCTGGAACCAACGGATACGCCATTGAGGGAAACACCCAAAACTCCCAAGGAGCCTACATTCTTTTTATTCAGAGTCACCCCTAGGCGGGTGTATTGCTCAGGAGGCTTCAACAATTCTGGCTATGAATGCGTGCCGCCAGCAACCGGAATACAAAAACTGGATTACCAACTCCAAGGAGAAGATGAAGACAGCTATCAATACGGTCAACATGCCGAGCAGCTCAAAGGGCAAGTAATGGAGGTGGGTGCGACCCAGCAAGATGTGTCTTTCAGGCCCATGAAGAGCTGGCGGTCAACTATGGGCAACAGGAACACGTCGACAAGGATCAATAACATAGAAGATGCCACGCACGCAAGGGATATGTCAACACGCTGTCCTTTTAATCTGGAATTGCTGACTAGTATGGAGTCGTACGGTAAGGCGGAAGATTCTCAATTGGATTCCCAATTGGAAGATCATATCGACAATGATATCCTGGCTGACGACAAAAAGGAACTGCCTTCTAACACGCCTGGATTGAGAGCTCGAGCATCGAGCTTATCAACGAGAAGAAGATGGAAAATGAACGATCCATTTATTTCCCAAACTTTTTCCCTCTTTTGCAGGCAAGGAAATCTATTCGCACGTGCAAAGATGCAGTCGAGGTCAGATTCCTTAAGCTAACATCAAATAGGTCCGCGATGGACAAAACAAAAGAATCTGGAGCGCCAGGTTAGCAGCCACAATCAAGACGTCATAATTTTGTATATTTAAAGTGGACACTCAGGGTTCTGATGGTGTTTACGTCGATTAGAGTCTATGGTTCTTACGGAAGAGTAAGATACAAAATGAGTGGCTGTCGCATTTAAGGCCCCCGAGAATGTTCAAACTTGAAAATGTTATTCAACTCGGCGTAGTGTAAATATCATATTTAGATAACTCAGCCTATGTCATAAACATGTCACTTTTTGTAATAGCATGAAATATTAATAGCGGCAGTGACAATGATCAGGACAGCCGAGACACCACTTGAAGACGTCATCCGGTGGAAAGCATTTGGCATGTATTGTGTGAAAAACCACCCTTGTGACCAACGCAGATCATTTTTACAGTGGAGTTAAGGAAGAAATTTAGAAATAAAATCAAAATCTCTCGCCAGAGTGAGTCAGTACAAATTCAAACTTACAACCGTGATCATTAAAAGGATGATATTCTATACACATTCTTTGAAATCGCGGGTAGTCTGGCAAATCTACTCCTAAAGGACTTGGCTCCTTTTGTCAACTCCACAAGATGGTTTAAATATAGACTTGCGTAGAACCGTAGCGTCAAAACACACCAAGTCAAATGAATAGCTTACATTTTTAAGCAAAAAGAATGCAGTGCTTATGATGGGTGCCGCTATTACTCAGAAAGAAAAGAAACAAAACCATTTTCTTCAAGTTTTTAGCATAGTTGTTCAGTATTTCGAAAGCTTCTCTCAAGATAAATGCTGCAATTACACTTAATGGAAAAATACAAGGACTTGCAATAGCTTCCAGTAACTCTACACCACAGTTTCACTGCAATAAGAAAACTGTGCGCAGGTTGGGTGCTGTGATTAATCACTGTATAGCCGAAATAGCTTCACCTTTGGTACATAAATCTTTTCACATTTTCTATATTAGCATAAAAATTTTTTGGAAATCATTCAAGAAAAGGAGTAATAAATAAGAAATTAATTTATATAATTTTGCAAATGATTGATTGTTAGTGAGTGAGTTGCCTTGATGCCAACGATACTTGGTGCATTATTCAAATTGCTCCTTTGCTCTAAATATTTCTAGTACGCTTTAGCTCCCTGTTGGCTGCCAAGACTGTAGTTGACGCACAGCTGAGCTTCAGCAAACGAGCGTACTCTAACCCATTCCATTTCTCTTACAACCAAAAAAAACAATTGACGTTGCACAATGCTGGGGAACAAGCTTACATTTTCTGCAGATTCACACGTACACCAGTGTAAATATTCTTCCTCCACACGAGCATAAAACACCAGAGTACAAATCCCTAGACCATGCTCCGCCCTCCCCCCCCCCCAAAAAAAAAACAAACGCTTCGTTTTAATTGTTGAACCACACAAGTGCTTACACACACACACACACAGACAGAGAGATTTGGAAACCCTGAGGGTGTAGCACACCGAGAACCAGACAGAACATCAACCCAATAAGCATTTGGGAACAGACTTTGCTTAACCCACAACCATATCCAAAGAAAGAGAGAGAGAGAAATCAACTTGAGTTGCATTTTAATTTACACACCAATTTTCCCTTAGCAAAAGGACATAAATAAATAAAGCTCAAGCTAAAAACTAAAGCAAATACTCTAGCATGTGAGAAACTTTATTTGTGCCGAAAATTAAGGTGCAAGGAGTGAGAGGGAGTGCGCCAAATCGTTGGAAAAACAACACCAGTTACCAAGGCAAGCATGCAAATCAGTTCGAATGCGGCGAAAAAGGTGTAAACGTCAGCAAAATGGCAAAATCGCCAATCGAAAATGGCAGACGTGCAAAATTCGAGACGTTTATATGGTGCGCCAGGGATTTGTGCAGAAGAGGGAACATTTTTAATGGTCAATTCTTTACAGCGACCGGGCATATCCACCAAAATCAATTTCATACACGTTGTCTCAAATTGAAACTGAAACTATAATGGTAACATTTTTTTTGTATCAATATAAACTTCAAGAGTATCGAATTGATATTTTGGGTATTAATTTGAGGCTTAAAATATGTATTTGATACACAAAAGAATTAATTTAACAAGGTCTGTTTTGCAAACATATGAAAAAAATCAAATGTAATTCCTTATATGGGACATATACCACGCCACAATGCGGCTGTGTCTGTTTCAGCGCTTTGCAAGATGACGCACAATGCAAGAGGTGCAAAACGAAGACAGCTTCAAAGTCAAATTGACACTAAAAAATTCTTGACACTGTCAAACTGATACTAATTAGTATCAATTTGATATTCTCAAAATGCCATTTTAATAAATTCGAAAATATCATCAAGATACTGGGAGTAGTAGTATTTATTATTTCTTATTTTCTTATCATCTACATAAAAATTTGCTCATGGATAATAATTCATATAACAAAATGGTTAGCTCTATACATAACAGAGACCTGCAACATGCACTTTATTTTTGGGTATACTCGCCGCTTTGGTTTGACACACACGAAATGATCGCAAGCACATTGAGTCAGAACGTGTTTTCACACGAGTAATAATTGAACAAGCTTGGTAAGCCTGTCGGCTATACGTGTTCCAGCGAGTTTTACGGTATCCACGGGCGAGTATAAAGCGAGTTACCCACTAAAACACTCGCGGCGTCCCAGTCGGACTGGAATGCATGCCAGGAGAACAGATTTCATGCGTATTTCTCACGTGAGAAGGTATGAAAAAACCTGAGTGCTCCGCTTCGTTTTTCTTAAGCAACGCCGATAAGCCTTTGGGTTCCGCTCTTCTACTAACGAACTCAGTACTTCATATGTACTAACTTTGTGTATCGCAGGTAAAAAGACATTTAATATGCAAGCCAACAACTATTTTTGTCTACTTCTATTATTATTATTAATATTAAGTAAAAAAAAGTTATTAATTGAAATTTTGATAAATGAATGATAATAATGGGCCCATTCAACAGTTAATTTCGATTTACGATTTGTGATTTATGATTGCCGATTTTACCTGCTGAATACAGTGATGGCCGATTGGGATTGGAAAATTTGACAATCATGTTTGCTGAACGATTGCTGAGTCAGCCTACCTTTGTGCAGACATTCATATGAAATTTTCTATTTAACAAATCCATAAATATTGAAGATTTGGTGTGAGTGTTTTCCAATGGTTAAAAGTACTAAGGCCACAGAATATCTTAAAGTCTCCAATCAATTCCATTCAGCAGAGACTCATCAGCAATCGCAAATTGTAAATCGGTAATCGCTAATCGAAACTATCTGCTGAACACGCCCAATAATATATATATGCTATTGCATCTTTAGATGTAATTAAAGTCGATTCTCATCAGCAATAGAACAATATTTTGCGCATTAATAATAATAACATTACTATTATTATTCTCTGTCACCTTTTTCTCATGCTAAAGCCAAAATCGCAATGACTTCATAATTTTTTTTCGTTTTTCACCATCTCGTTTAGTCAACGTTCATCAAGTGCTCGGGGCTGACTTCGTTTTTAATCTCCACGACCAAAAGAGCTAGAACCGTTTCACGATATGCCAACTTTTAGCCATACGAGTAGATGAGAAAATAACGTGTTTGTTTTTCATGCTGTCATAAGGACATATTTCATACAAAAAAAATTATGTACTGACTATTTACGAGAAATTTCATGTCACCAAATGTACTTATTTTTGTAAACACTTGCTGCAAAGTCCGACTGGTTTGCTCGCCTTGTTGTGTTGTTGTTGTGTTGTATAAACTCTGAAACAAAAAACCTGCCGTCGAATATATGTTAAAATCATGCCATCTCTTTTGCTCTCACAAGTAGTTGTTTTTGCTTGCTTGTAAGAGCTGTTATACTCGTGTACGCGCTGAACTCATGAACTCGCGGCGACTTGTGGCCGAAGCTACGATTCAACGCGGGTATTTGTACTTGTAAGTACACGAGCTCTCGTATACAATGATCCGTAAATATACGAATGCTTTTGCATTTTTGCTTTTGTGTATACTTCTTGAACGAGCTCAGCGGGAGCGTTGAGTTTACTTGTATTGCATTTGTAGCACGGGTGAACGAGCTTACTTGTTGCAGTTCTCTGATACATATGTAATGATATCAGGGCTGCAAACCGGTCCGGTACCGAACCCCTGAGAACCGGTTAGGTTCGGGTTATTTGGGGTTCGCGAACCGGTCCTTGAACCAGACGGTCTATATTTTTGACTCCTCGAACGTAAACCCGAACCGGACCACATTATCAAAAATTGAGGTTCGGTTCACCAGTTTAATTAACTTATTCAAATTTCTGGAGATTTTACTATAAACGATTGCATTTCTAACTAAGCGTGAATAATTTTTGATGTATTGACAAAATAAAGTATGATAATGATGATAGATACGGAAAGAAACCATTTGACCATATGATGAATCAACTTGGCTTTGAACGGACGGTATAGATCACAATTACTACCGAGTGATTTCTAAAACATTCAGCAAATCATTGTTTATTACTATCAAAGTGCCCCGACAAACATTCTTCTACTATGAGTTCAGTACCATTTGGCTACAGTATTTTCTGATAAATTGTTAGTTTCAGCTAATGGATTTGATAGTTACAATAACTTAAGTAGTGATGATTAAGTATATATGAATATGAATTTCATTATCAACGTAGAATTAATAAATCGAAAGTCAAACTATTCTTTTTTGTTCAAGCGAACCAAGGTTTGAACCAAAACCAAAACGCGAACCGAACCTTGGACTTTTCAATGGGTTCGAACCCCCGGACTGAACCTTCTGCAGAATTTGAGAGGTTTGCAGCCTTGAATGATATATGAAAAAGTAGAATAAATAAAGGCTTGGATGTATGTCTTTAGCCTGATATTTATATATAGCTAGTCTTGAACTGCCCATACCAACGCCCCACGGTGGGTACTACCCACAGCTGCCCCGCTCGTCGCGAAATACAACGGCGTTCTCCACCAGGATGCGATTGGAATGTTCAGTTTAGACGTCTATCATAATTTCTTGCCGATATTCAAGGTATGGCCCCTTTAAGGTATCCAATAATATGCCAATTGTGATTATTTAGAATTCGTGCAATTTTTGTGTTGTCATGCTCCATTGTCCAAAGTGCAGTGCCCGTAACTCTCCTAGCATAGGACATCGTGCAACAAAATGGACTATATCTTCTCCTTCCCTAAATTGCAAAGTGTGCAGCAGCTTTCTGTCGTGACGTGTGCTATATAGCTGAGTCAGATCGTCAGTCATTCTGTTCTTGCTCGAAATATGTGCGATATGGCGTATGGCTTATTATATAATATGTTCTCGCCAAAATGTCTCATTTTTGGAAGAGATGCTCAACAATGATTCTTGGTATTCTCGATGGTTCCATCCGTATAGTTTTGTTGACATAATTGAATCGAAGTTTGTAGGGTGTATATTGAAATAGGGATACATTTACATTTACATTTACATTTATTGGTTTAGTATCCCACCGCTACGAGTTACAGCTTATATTTCATGCACCAGTCACATTGACATATAACAGATATTTGGAAGTTTGATTTGACTTAGGACTAACAATTGTTTTATCGTATTTAACTAATTTTACTATAATTTTGATCGTACTTTTTTTTTGTATTTTTCGCAATAAACGGATTCTCTGCATGCATTGCACTTTATTATTTCAAACCAAATCTCCAAACCAAAAAACATTTCCTAATTTTCAGATTTTTCTTAACTTTTTTAGTGATTTCTTTGAGCGCATAAACCATTCTCCATTCTAAGTAAACTCCACTGGATGACTAGCTGCGATTTTGTGCATGCAAATGCTTTCACCAGGCGCAATAAATTTCGTACGTTTTCCCATTCTGCAGGTTGACTTTTTGCATTTCGCCATTTAGATTTGTACTAACAATTTTGCCGTTGCTCTAGGGTTTGCATTTTTTCGATTTTTTTTCTTTTTTTTTGCCAGCCCTGACAATTTGCCGCTCAATTGAACTCGCTTCTGATGCGAACTCAAATGCTCACTGGAGTCTCGTTTTTGAATGGCTGCTCATCTGTCTGTCCTGATTTGCATAAGTTTGACAGAGTTTCTCTATATGTGTCTGTGTGTGTGTGTGTGTTTGGTGTTGTGTGTTGCGCTAACGAAGTCATTCAGTGTGTTTGTGTCAAAAAGATTTCATTGCACGAAACTGACTCCCCAGTATTACCTGCATTCATTATTTGCATCCAACGAGCAGCTTCTATTTGGTCTGCAGTCAGAGACAGAGCCCCAAACCGTGCTGTCACTCTGAAGTCATGTGGTGTTACCTGTCGTCTGTGATTTATGGCTGCCAATCAGACATTTTGCTTGTGGTTGCTATACGCGCTCTGTTGGCCGCGTTCTGGCCATTTGATTTGTTACCTTGAATGCTGCGTAAACAATGTGGGAAATGAGTTTTCCTAGAATGTGTTTGTATGCTTTATGAGCCTAAACCTGTTATGGTTAAACTACCAACCATTAGTTAACTAAAGGTTGAGATTAAAATGATTCCCCAATCGTAAAAAGTGGAGGCAGAAATTCGTTACAAAATTATGAAACAGGCAAACATTTTGGGCAAAGCTGAGTTCAATTGTTTTGGATAGAAGTAGTATAGTCTCATATAAACCCAACCTAAAGACTGACTGATTTACTGGCAATCTACGCACAGTCCGAACGGTAAGGGATAGAAGGCTGTAATTTGGACCGGAGTTTCCATTTGTTTTTCATCACATTGACTCGAAACTCGGTTTGTGAGGTTTGTTCCCAATTTTGGAAAATGTCCGGAAATTTCTGCATATACAAAGCAAACTATTTTTCATTCGATTGACTTGAAATTCGGTTTGTAACGACATATTTCGAATTCATTTGTTATTTCATTTTCTGATTTGGGCGTGAAAATGCCTGGAAAACTCTGCATGGAAATCACTATTTTTCATTCGAATGAGTTAAAAATCGGTAGGTAAGGATAGTATGCAAAATAATTTGTAATCTGATTTCCCGATATTGGAAAATTGACGCCGAGCGGTGGGAAATGGGTTCAATGACAAATGTTCATGCTAATTCTTTTAGTATGAAATTCGATTTGTAAGTTCTATGGGCCAAATAGATGTGAATACAATTATCCAATCTTCGAAATTCACCCCCAAGGTGGGAAAAAAGGGTGGGAGAAGGTTGAAGAACAATTGTCATGCTTTAGCCGATCGGAGTTGGTACGTTTTTTTGAGCACAGAAATGGAAAAACTGTGCACCAATTTTGGAAAATTCACTAGCAAAGTCGGATAAAGAGGGCGGGAGTTTGTTCAATTCCGTTTGTATACCCTTCGTCCAATAGGCCAATCGTTGCGAATAAAATTCCGTTTCTAATCTCAAAGTCGTAAAAGGGAAAACGCAAAGTATTTTAATCGTCGAATTCAAGACGATGTATGTAAGATTCGCTTTGTGGAGACACAATTAAAATAATATTTTCAAATTCTGTAAATCCCCATCCCCTAAAAGTCAAATAATATTTGACTCTCTCGATTGACTTCAAACTGATTCCCATATTGGTTCTATATTGATGACGGCGCTGCGAAGAGCGACAGGTTATTTGCTAGTCTATGTATACCCAGTAGTTGCCATTGTTTTGGTACACCTTTTGAACACACTCGTTCTCGAGAACCAATAAACGCATCCACTCCAACTTGACGACTATTTGACAAGTGACATTTATGCTATATTACTGCATCAAAAGGTTTTGGCCTGCATAAATCCGGCCCACTGGAAATCATCCGAAACTTTGTGTGTCGTACCGTAAAGTTATTTGCTTGCAAGCATTGAAATAAAAACGCAAGACAAAATCGAAAGCATTGCGTCGCCACTGCGCGAACAATGCCTACAGACTTTTCACCATAGAACAATCGTTCAACAAACAGAACGATAGAGTACAACAAAACAAGCGTCCGAACTCATTCCGAGAGTTCAGAATGGTAACCATCCGGCTTATGTGATGGTTTCGTGGGGAGTCACATATGATGGTCAAAACTTCGGCGAAAGTGTATCACTCCGATGTATTGGATAAGGTTGTGAAGCCTCTCATTATTTGCAAACAAGCCGTGGTCCTTTCAACAAGTAGTTTGTTGGGCTGCTTTAAATTTGAAAACGACTGGAAACAAATTTTATACTTCCTTGTGCGGGTTTGTTCGTAATTGCTACGTGAAGGTTTAGGAAAAATGGAAGATGACGCCATAAGCGCACATTTTTTTTTAGTGTCGGCCTTGTTCCGGTTTTCAGTAAAGTGAATTCGAATTTATTTCATGTTATCTTTTCTTATAAACAAGTAAGAAAATCCGTATCGAAGCTTACTAGTTTCTACTTACTCTTTACTCAACGGATGAATGTGAGACTGCCGACGAGTTCCGAGGGTAATCTCTGACTCTGTCGCTGAGGCGTTAGGGATAGTGATAGACAAAAGCACTAGCGCGTGATCACGATGATTAGTGTGGCCGAAGCTGCCACACATTGCTGGCAACCTGCCATCAATCTACCCACCTAACATTTGGAAGATCATTTTAGCACGAATCACCTTGTTGAGTCTTTTTCGAGCCCTTCTGATGATTAAAAAGAGATTTATTTCATGTGCGATCTAAGGAAGACTGGAAAATGAGTCATGCATATGCTCAAAATGGGATTTGTTATAAAATTACGAAAAAGACTCGCAAATGTTCGGAAATATGACTCGAAAATGAGTCGAAACTGATCAGTAAATCAGGTTATAAGCTACTCTTCAAGAAGAGTCGCGGCTAGGGTACCATTTTCTCCCGACCAAAGTATCATTTATGATCAGTAAACGAGCGCAAATAGAACTATTTTAATCAGACAGAGGTCTCAAAAAAGACTCGAAAATTTCATATAATGCTGGCTCGATCGTCGATAATCGATAATTATTGTAACCGATGAACTCAGTTCTCCAACGAGACTCTAAGATGGCGACAAGTGACGAAATGTGTGTACTCAATAGACTCTGTTAATTATGGTTAATAAAGGCTTGTATCCAGCACTGCGGAAAATTCCTGCCAGGAATTTGCTAATTATTTCTTGTGTGTGTGGAACATAACTAAAGCAGGGTGACCATGCACCTAAAACGAGCAAGGTCACTCTGAATAATCAGCTGTTAAGCACTGTTAATTATTTGAATTTAAATAAATGTAAAGAAAATAAAAATTATATTTTCCGGTGAAGCATGCATCGCGGAGTAGGTGTCGCTTTATTCTATACTAGTTTATGATAGGCAATCAAATGAAGTCTTTCATGGCCGGATACAAGATTACCTAAATACATTCGCATTAATATTAAGGCGATTGTCAACTCAGTGGCCGGATCAGTACCTTGGCTTTAGTCGATGGGCAAACCGCTGGAACATAGCGGTTATTCTTCAAAGAGTCAACACGATCGCTATGAGACCCGGATAAGTTGCTCGACTCCTAGGATTAAGATTCCCATATACGGATACCGCGGTTAAATAACTTGGCGTGACTCTGGACCACCGCTTGACCAGGAATGTCCATGTGTCTCAGCAGCAACGGCTCCTCAAGCCTCGCAGCGGTATTTCGTTGCGATCCAAAATCCTTAATTTACATGCCTTACTGGAACAGGGGATCCCGGTACCGAATGCTCCACTGCCCTCAATAAACTAAAGTCTTTTATGTGAGGTTCCTGGTATGTGAGGCATATAACTAAATACCGCGGTTTGAACGCTTTGCCATTAAGAGCCCAAATCAATATGTATGCACACATGAGGCAGGTATCATAACCGACTGGTGGCCCACTCCCAGAGACTTGCCTCTGATCTGGCGACAAACAGTCTCAGAAGTCGTCTCAATCTACGACATCCCATCGACCTTTGTGTCCATGGAGGACATCTCTCGGGACGCCTCAGCAATTTGGCATAAGTGTCCCCTTGGCACTATCCCCTACCAATCTTTGAACGCTGCTGGTTCCCCAACAAGATGACAGCTCATAACAAACACACAAAAGCATCCCCGCCAAATTTTCGCTCATCACGTCCAAAATAATTGTAACCAATATATTCCTGAGCTGTGTATCAGCTGTTCTCTCGATCCACACGCGCTATCGATAGGCCAACTATCGATAAGAAACTGTGGGTTTCGTTCATGTTGCTGGATACTCAAGCAACGAAAAGGTAAACTAAAAATTCCTGGCACATTTTTTATACTCTGTACCGAAGGTACATAGAGTATATAAAGTTTGTGCAAAAGTATGTAACAGGGAGAAGGAATCGTTTCCGACCCTATAAAGTATATATATTCTTGATCAGCATCAACAGCCGATTCGATATAGCCATGTCCGTCTGTCCGTCCGTCCGTCCGTCCGTCCGTCCGTCTGTCCGTCTGTCCGTCTGTCCGTCCGTATGAACGAAGAGATCTCAGAGATGGTAAGAGATAGAGGTTTGACATGTATGGGACATATATTTGTTATACTTGCAGGCAGATCAAGTTTATTTTCAATTTTTGCCACGCCCCCTCCCGCCCCCGCAATTTGGAAAAAACGTTATATCTCCTACAGTTTTGAAGATAGATCGTTCGTACCTTCTAGAGATACCTTGAAAACAAAATTATTTATCGATTTGCTGAAGGAATGATAAAGATCGGATGAACGATACTCAAGTTATGAGCAAAAAACGGCCAGTAAACACCCCCCACCCATCACCACAGCATTCTATTGAACGGCAATCTTAATGAGAGAGAGAGAGAGAGAGAGAGAGTGAAACTTAGAGATGAGCGCGTATAACTCGTGAGCAAATGCGAGCTGCGACGTTAAGGGTACAGAGTATGTTATAGTCGGGCTTGACCGACTTTCTTTCTTGTTTTTATATGAAGTTTTCCAGGAATTTTTAGTTTCCGCGGTGCTGGATACCCGGTTTAAAGTAAAAATATTTACACATAACAGTTCAATGCGTCGCTTGTCAACACAATTGTCATTCCATTCCATTCCAAACAATTTTGTAGTTTTTGACATTTATCAAAACGTGTGACCAAAATGAAAATGAATTGAAACTATAGCAACAATTAAATTAAATCAAATTATTATTTAAAAAATCAAATTCCCAACCTTAGGCTTATTTGTCAAATGACGTCACAGACTCACAAAGTTATGCGCATGCGAAATGGAGCCAATGTTTGCACTATCTTGTATTTATTGTATTCTGTCTGCATAAAGAACATTTAGAAAAATATGCAATTGAAATTAGCAAAACAACACTTCTAGCTTTCTTTATTTTGGCCATTTCGAAGGTAAATTGTTGATTACTGAAAACTTTATGTGCGATTTTTACAATCATTTACAGTTCGATATTTGTTACGATGTAAAGAAGAAATCATGGTAACATTCGACGGCGTTCTCAGAATGCAACACGACTCCGAAATGTCGTAGCACTTCATGCGGAAAATGAACGTTTTATTGAAAGGGGATCAGCTCGAATCAGAAGGATTGAATATAGTACGCGACGGTCAGAAGATATCAACGAAGCTTACAATGAGAAAGAATGATTGAGAAGAGAAGTTCGCTTACGCAAGTGTTTGAAACGTCTTGTTGAAATCATTAGCCGAAAGACACTACAAGCCAACATATACCGAAGTTCGATTCCCATTGACTCTTCCGCTTTCTCTAATGAAAAATGGTCAAATGATGAGGCGCAAACTCCGGGCGAAACCGTCACTTTTTGGACATGCAATGGTGATTCATGCATCCCGTATGGATTATTAGATCCTCGAATGCGGCAATATTGCTTAACGGAGCCACAGAATGTGAAACGATTCTCGTCGACTATCAGTTTTAGTGTCAAATATTCAAGTGACTGCTCGGTCGTATTTCAGGCGCTATTCTTTGAGTCAATTGCACTTTAAGCTTGGTACGGAGATACCTGCGAAATCTCTGCACATTATTCCGCCAATAGCAAGTGCGAAATATGGCGCTCATCTCTAGTTGTTTTGTTTACAAATTTAACTTGGCTGGCAAATTTAAATTAATTAACAGCGAATAGTTATGGTGGCCTCCAATGATGCAATAGTTGCTACAATAGCTTGCAAAGTTGTGCAGCTCATCCGTTCGACATTCAGAATCGCCGTTGTCCACAAATGAATCACTTAGGTGCCGCGCACACTTGTAGTAGAGACATTGGGTGAATTTCCTTATTTATATGGTCAATTACGAACGTATCCAAAAAACTTTTATGAATACGCCAGAATGGATATGGACACTTATATTTACAATACGCGACAATATTTTAAATAAAATGGGAGATCGCATTCAGAAGGAGGAAAGTCTTATTCATTCGCATCTATGTACATAAGTATGTAATTGAGCTTCTTAATTTGGAACGTTATTTTGTGATAAGAGCATATACTTGTACCATTGACATTTTTTGACAATTCTATTGAAATAGTTTTAGTTTTTAATGCAAATTCACTTAATAATGTTTCAAATGTTCAATTAAGCGCATAGTGTGCGCACTTCCATGGATGTAGTGTGTTTGAAAGCTTTAAGCTCGGCCTAAAGTTCTGCCGTAAGTTCATATTTCAGCTGCATGTGTGCGCGGCCCTTCTAAAGCTCTAAAACTGGGCCAAAGTTCCTCATCATCAGCCATCTCGTACAAGGAGCTATATTTTCTGTAAAAGAGTATTAACGCTGACAAGTCTGGCAAAAAAGATCTATGTGGATTTTTGGTTAAGCCGCTATTATAATGCTGCGACAGCACAATTTTCTCTTTTATTACATCAATTAGGGCTACCTTCTCGTCCTATGAAGTGCTGCCCATTTATTACTAATACTAATTAAGCAACGCGCCAAACACTCGTAAGCACCGTCACACACTTGAGTGGCGTTACAACGAAATATAAGGTTTACATATATTTCACAGCTTCGAAATAATCACTCATCGCGTGACTATCGGGTGACTATCGCGTGATACGTTGACGTCGGTTGGCAGCGCTGTGATATCAATATGACTCTTTCGCGTGTGAACTCCAGACCAACTCACAAAATAGCAACCTGCGAAATCATTTTTCTTATATTGAGTTTTTGATTCCGCGGGTATCTCCGTACCAAGCTTGATACGGAAAATTTGTTTTCAAAATCATTTTTCAAAATCCTCCGCACTGTGGTTCCAATAACACAATTATGTTGAGCGCCGAGATATTTTTGATTTCACAATATCCATAAATCTGTTATATCTTCTTCACCAATAACTGCATTGTGATATTTTGCTCCGCTGTGAGTTATTGCGGCACCCAACTTGTTTCACATATCATAAAAGGTTTATTATCTGGCTTCCCTTCTTTTTAAAAGACAACAACCTACTTCATCTGTGACTTTTCTGCAATCATAAAAACGCAAAATTTGTTTAACAAAAGTCAAGTGAAAAAATGAAACATTAATTAACATGTTGCCATAACTTTCGCTCAGAATGAAGTATGCCAATTTAATTGCATGAACTTGTCACATTAATCAGTAGTGAAACGTAATTAATTTAATTAATTACGAATAAAGCAAATACATGACGATGATCAGTAATGAATAAAAAAAACGGCAAAACCATATGGCACGCCTCAAAGGAAAGTGTTTAAAGTGCCACTAGAATAATGTGTCAATAATGTGCGATTATATTGAATACAATCAGCCGCATCCAGCCCACAACACACTTGAACATATTGAAGCCGAGGGAAGTATAGAAAAAAGAAGGGAAAATGTCTTTTGCAGTTAATAAAAAGCAAGAGGAGCCACTGCTCTGGGTACAGTGTCGAATGGGGTTCAGTGTAAATGTGCGCGTGTGTGTGTGCCCTTTTTTTTTATTATTATTATTATTATTTCTTGCCTAACGCTGCTGCTGATGCTGCTGCTCATTTCAGATTTTTTCTAGATGGCTAAAAGTCACGTATTTATTTTATTTTTGTGCGAACGTAAAGAGAAAATCAATTGTGCGCAAATTGAGTAAATGTCATTTAGACTTTCGCCTGCCTAGGCTCAGGGACATTAACAAACAATTGTCAAGCACGCACACACACACACAGAGGCGACACTTTGGCCACGAAGTATGCGACAATGTGGCATATGATTCCCCAACGACAAGCAGCAACATTGCATAAATATATAAGTAGACAATTTTAGAGGAATTGTATATGCGTGTGTGCGTGCAGATGTGTGCGTAACCACTTTAAACACAATCTGAAATCAACAAGACAGACAGACAGAAGTTAGATAGACAGTGAGAGTCAGCCGACATTGCCTTGCACAAATGTATGACGACTTATAAATGTGGTTTAGCTTGCATTGGATTTGTCTGTTGCGGTGCCAACTGATGTCGCTCAGTGTGTGGTGGGTGTGTGTGAGTGTTTGAGTGCTTGTGTCTGTGCGTATCAATGAAGTTGTTAGACGAGACTCTCGTCCTCTTGCATGTCGTTGAGTTTATTGGATTATCAGGAAAATTTCATAGTCTACTTTCTGGGGCTTCTTTATACTCTGCTCACATATGTAGAAAATTTGCCTGCGACCTTCGAAAAGCGTTCATATTTATGGCTTGCTTTGAAATGGAATCTAGGAAAATTGGAATTTGATATTGGCTGAACAAATTTCTACATTTTCATTTCTAAATTAAGCTGAACTGCTTTAAGTATACACTCAGAAAATTATTATTCTGTATTAAAGAAAATCGACCTAGATTAGTAAAGTTACCCTACAAATAAATTTTTAAGAAAGTATTTTTTTAGAATTTCGAAATTTCATTGAGAATTTGGGGCTTTTTATGGCGAGTTGTTTTTGGAGTTTACAAAAAATGTTCTAAGCGATTCTATTCAAAGTTACATTAAACGGCCGAACAACGTTTAAATTGACACTTAGCACTTGATAAGTAACCTTCACTCTGTTTGATACATGAGACATGATAGCGAGGATTGATTCTTTTCAACTCCAAAGCATTCCTTAGTTCCATAAACTACTTAAGCGACACTAAGAGCTTACTGAGCGACTTTTGAATGATATTTAAGCTATATTCAAGAGATTACTAACAAACGATTTGGCTCTGGCTCTTGCACGTTACATTCGGTGTGAGGTGTGACAGGGAGTTTACAAAGAACAGATGGTAGTATTTGTTTTAATTTAGACAAAGGGTACGAAAGGGTTCTTGATGCGCATAGTTCGTGAGGTAAGGATTTAAATAAATCGGGACATAATTTCTCGTTACCCGTGCCGGAACCACAAAGCTGATTAGGCTTAGTAGAGCGTTTGAGTCAATCTCACTTGACAGTAGCTATTGAATGGAAGGTCTAATAAGCGTAGTCTGTGCTCGTAAGGTGGCCTATTGGGATTCCAATTTAAGTCACGCAGGGCGAAAAGTAGGAACTGTTTGGAACTGGACAGATTCGAGTTGATCCTAATATTTTTGGTAGTATGAAGACCAGACACATTATCCATACTCAAGAATAGGTCTGACCAAAGAAACATATAGTTGTTTGGTGACATAAGGGTCATTAAATTCTTCAGACCATCTTTTGATGAAGCCAAGAACTCCCATAGCTATATTAGCAATAACGGATTTATGACCAATGATCATTGAATCATAGCTTGGGCAAATTGTATTGCCAAGTCGTCGACTTAATAGATGCGCAGCAGGGGCTTATCCTCAATCAAGTAGTCGTGAGATAAGACGTATTACGATGAAAAGAAATATTTTTACATTTCTCATTGTTGAGTGGCAGAGTGTTAATCATGCACCAATTATTTAGAGAATCATCGTAAGACTGGCCTTGGGTAACACCAGAGGATACACGAATGGGTACAGAAAATAGCGAATTACAGCTAACTCTCTGAGACCGATCACACAAATAAGCCAAGATCCAATTAAGAAGCTTAGAAGGAAAGCCAAACATGTGCAGTTTGTGTATAATGAGCTCATGATTAATGGAATCGAAAGCTTTGCTGCAATCTGTATATATCACATCCGTTTGCTGCTTGTTTTCAAACCCCATATTGACAAGAGATGTAAACTCTATCAACAATCCGTGTTGTGATGGACAAATTAATGAGCGACAGAAATGCTGTAATAAAGAACTGATGATTGTTTCAAAAAGAGCTTTGATTCCTCTGTAGATTGATACTACTGAGTTTGGTCCCTTTTTGTGAATAGGAATAATGTAAGACTTCTTCCAGAAGTTAGGAAAATCAGCAAGTTATTGATTTTAATCTTAATCTTCAGTAATTCCAAAGAGTCTGGCGACGGATTTCTTAAGCAACATCTAAGCGATTTCAAAGCGACTTACTGATCATGCAATTCTCAAATACATATATGCTGAGTGTTTTTCAACGAAACGATTTCTAAGCGATCCTTTAAGATATAAGACGCTTTTGAGATTGCTGAGCTGCTCTGAGTTAGCTTACTTTTCTTTTTAAGCGACTAAGGTGACTGGAGGACGTATTTTTTCAGCGCTTTTTTGAAAATCTTAAACGGCTGAGCGTCTTTTCAATAATTACAAAGCGGCTTTTAAGTGGTTTATTTATTACTTTTCAGCAACTCAGTACATCTTAGAACGATTATTAAGTGGTAAAGGGGGTATGCAAGTCTTCAGCAAATCCCAAGGCAACTTGCGAATATATTGAGCAATTTCAAGCAGTAGATCATTTCTTAAGCGACTTCTATGCATATCTGAACGTATTTGGGGCTTTTAGACAACTTTAAGTGATCAAGTGTTTTTCAGCTTTTGAATGACTTCTGACGCTTAAACATTTGAGACACCTCTGACTGGCTCCGAGTGTGCGAACTGCTCCTTTTAAGCAACAGAGGGCTTGCTGAAATTTTTTGAAGCAATCTTTGAGTCGTTTTTAATCAGCACTAAGAACTGAAGTGTTCTTCTTAGTGTTGACCACAAAATTTTGAGCGGGTAAGCGTTTTTTCGGTGAAGTTTAAGCGACTTTTAAGCTAACATGAGCGACTTAACATCTTTCAAATGATTTCGGAGCGGCCCCCAAGAGACTTCTTTATTATTATTCAGCATCTTAGAGCGATTATTAAGTCATTAAGCAGTTTTTGAGCCAATTCAGAGCGGCTCAGGGAGAGCTGAAATATTTTCTTGAGCAATATATCAGCGACTTTTGAGCAACCCTAAAGCCTGAATAGTTTTTAAAACTGTTTTTAAGCGGGTGAGCGGTATTTCTTATAATTTTTTTTATCGCTTTGTAAGCTTATATGAGTGTCTAAGCGACTTTCCACAAATATCAAAATTAAAATTTTAGTGCATTTTTTTTATTTCTCAGAGATTTTTGAGCCGTCCTAAAACCTGAAAATTTAAAGAAAAATTTTTGTAAACGTGTGAGCCGTATTTCAAAGAATGTTTTTTAAGCTCTTTTGAGCTATATGAGCGACTAGCCGTCTTTTAGATGATATCGAAGCGGCTCGCTATTATAACTTCTTTGAACGATTATTAAGTGATTAAGCGGTTCTTTAGAAAATTCTGAGCGGATGCTGAAATATTTTTTCAGTGATATTTCAGCGATTTTTGAACAGCAATAAAACCTTAATAGTTTTTAAAGTGGTTTTAATCGGGTAGCTAACTTAAGCGACTTTCCAATGATTTCAAAGCATCTCTCAAGTGACTGTTTTTGTTACTTCTTAGCAATTAAGTACATCTTAGAGCGATTTAGCAAGTTCTGAGCGGCTGTCATTGAACGATTTCCAAGCGACTCCAAGACATTAAGAATTTTAAAGAAATTTTTCGAAACTATTTTTGTACTTTTAAATGTTTTTACCTCTCGAGAGAAACTTTGTACTACATCTTAAAGCGATAATTAAATTATAAAGCGGCTGACGGACTGCTGAGTAACAAATTAATTATTAAGGAACAACCCAGCGACTTCTTATTTTTAATTTTAACATTTCAAAACGAATTCTAAGCGTTTTCCCAGCTGTCTTAAGTAGCTTAGCAACTTTTAATGACCGACTTTCAAGCAAGTGTTAGCGGCAAAGCATCTAAAATGGTAATTCTAAGCTACTCAACAACTTCTGAGTAACTTTAGAGGGCTTCCATTCCACTTCTTAAAATGGCCATAATTTACTTAACCATTTGAGTCGAGTTAAAGAAAAAGCAAGAACCAAAATTCAATTTAACTTGCCTTCCTAATTTCTCTGAACTAAAATGTGAATTCATTAAAAGAGAAAAGAAAAAAACTACTCGTCTACGAAAAGGAAAGAATTTGCTTATAAGCTAAATTGAATTTTTATCGTTGCAGCATCAGTAAAAAAGAAGCGAAGAAAGATTGAAAGCGCATGAGAAACGTTCGAATCAATGAACAAGAAAATCGTAGCAACACTCCGCACTCCAGCATCCATACCATACATATGTATGTACAAATGAACCTACGAGCAGCCGAAAAGTATGCAGCATAACTTTGGAAAAGTTGCTGTCTGTAGTTAGAGTTAGGTGGGATGCAGATGCTGGCTGAATACGTGACCCAGTTGGCGCACACTCAAAACGAAATTGATACTCCTCATTCAGCCGACTATTTATGCATGCAAAATAGTCATAAGGCATAAATGTTTCGTAACGTAAATAAGCGTTGAGGAGAAATAACGAAATAATATTTTCCATATTTTCCATATTTTTCTTTGATTTTCCACGACCTTTGTTATTGCCCGGCAAAGCTAAACATATGGAAACGCATAAAAATTTGATGTGCCAAATGTCATAATCCCCAAAAATCACTCGTACTATATAAATTGCTTTTCTTTGGATACATTTAATGGAATTTATTCTTGTAGGGCTTTTTATTATTGTTATTATTATTTATGTGGTCCTTTTGTTAAACGAAGCACGCACTTGGGGATGACTTTTTTTTGTTTTTTTTGGCAATATGTGCAAAGCTTTGCACTCAATTACATGTGAGAGCGTGTGCGTGGGTTAAGTTCCAACCATCTTTATCCCTTAGTAATCTCAGCTCTAATAGAAAATATTTAAATTTATATTGGACCACATTGCACGCTTAATTGCTTTCAGTTTAATTGCTGTTAGAGCACGCCTTGGGATAGCAATTTTTAGTTGGAGATTAAATGAGCCCAGGCAATGAAAATATTTTCTGCCAAGTGCTGGCAGACTTTCCACAGAGAAGGCAATTTTAATGGGATTATGATGCTTCACTTAACTGGTTTTAAATGCAAAATCTTTGCCACCCCATTAAAACGTAAATTGAATACTTAATAACAGCTCGACTTTCATTTTCAAATTGGAAAATTTTATATTTTTGCCTGCTGCTAAGATCTTTACGACTTAATTTTTATTTTGATTTAGGCCACTCAACACAGTTAGGACCTTCCCACATTTACACACTTAGAAAAATAATCAAGAATTTTATACTTGAGCCAAGAAGTACGAAATTACACTATTCAAGTGCAAAAAACAAGTGCAAAGCGAACTCTCTTTTGGTCAAAACTAGAGTATCGTTATTCCGGTCCTAATCATTCCAAAGTTTGTATATCTTTGCAGTTCAAAAATTTTTTTAATTAAGGATTTGAATGTTTTTGTACAATAATTTTTATTTTGCTTCGAACAAGGCTTGTGGAGGGATTTTTAAAACTGACCAATAGATGGCGGCACTACTGTGACCATTGTGGCAGCCCTTGCCACCTCTGGTCACACCATTCATCGAGCACCATCCCTACACAGTAGCAGCACGACAACACACGCGCCATCCCTGACGCGCAGTTTCTGGCTTGGTTTCGATTCGCGCGGGTGGCGCCCGCTTCGCTCCGTTCAACTTAACGATAATTGTTAGCTTAAGTTATATTCAATAAAGTTAGTTACGCATTAAAACCTCGTAGTTAAACCATTTGGCTACTTGGTTTCATAGGTGTAACTAACTTTATTGAATATAACTTAACTGCTAACAATTACTGTATGATTGTAAAGTGGGATGCGGGCGCCAGCCGCGCGGAAACGAAGCCAGCCAGAAACTAACTTTGCTGACGCGTTAGGGCTAGAGATGGGCAACCACGCTATCGCGTGACTACGATGATTAGTGTGGCCAGAGCGGCCACACGAATGGTCTTCGAGTTTTGAGTATAGCTGGGATGTATGTATGTCCGGGATGAGCATCTAGAGGATTTGCACAAGTCCCAATGTGAAGAAAACCTTGTGAAAAATTCTCGCTGTGATATTTTTCGTTGGTATCGTTGGTTCTGAGCAATGTGCACCGAGTACAGATTGGCAAAGTTGCGTCGATGGTAACATCGCGTTAAGGCCGTTGCTTCGAGTGGGGGTCGATAAGCAAGTCGCCCAAGCAGGGTTGAGGATGCCACGCGTTTTGGACTTTCGTTTGCCACTCGTTGTGGACTTTGTGTTGAGTTCAAAAACTTGTAGGTAGATTCAGGCTGGCATGAATATGCCAAACAAAGAGCGTCTCGAGTTGTAGCAGGTTGCTTGTGGTCCATCAGGTAAGGGGATCGTTTTTGCATGAACATCGGCGATGATGAAAGATGCAATGAAGATCCACATTCAGCTGCGTGACGTACTTCCCATATGTATGAAAGATCGTCCGACAGGCTACGAACAATGTAAGGTCTGATAAATTGGTCGGATTGGACCAACGTAAGATCGGTTACATGTAGTTTCAGAGTCGGCTGGGCGTACGTAAGTAGCAGGCGTGAGCAGCAGGTGTAGGCAGGCAGGGCGAGAAACGTTTTTCATTTCATCCAGCAGGATGTGGACAGTAGGACGTGCAGGACCGGGGCGACAGACGGGAGGTCGGTGGACGACATGCGTGGGAGGGAGCGGTCGAAATGAAATCCAGGCTACGCTCATACTTGCATGAAAATTCTGGCAGATTGGGCGATGTACATACATACATATGCGACTACGCCACATGCGTTGGAGTGTGACTGGTAGATGCTGTCTGTGTGTGTGTACGTGAGAATATGCGTAAGCGTTACCGGCGTTATTTTCAAACCAGGAGCTCTTCTTATCCAGTTATTGAGGCATGAATCTTGGTAATCTGGCAGAGTTTGATCGCCTGTGTGTGTGTGTTTGCACCCAAATGAGGTTAAGTGTATGCTGTAGATGTTGTTAGCATATGTGTATGTGTGAGTGTGCGAGACACTTGCCCAAAAATCATCGAGATCTTTTTTGTTGAGGATCTGGCTGGCTGCTATCGAAATAGTGCTCCTTGCTTTAGTTAGCTTGATGCTGTTTGAATTTGTTGAAAGATATGAATTTTACAATAGCGGCATCATAGATCACACATTTTAAATTTCTGAAATTGCTGAACTATATTAGTCTTTTTCAGAGTGTAGCTGTTTTTGTGGTAAAATTTTTGTGTATTGTTTTGTTTTAATTACAAGCACAAAAGGACAAAAGGAAATACGAAACTCAATCCGCTTAAAAATTGAACAAGCTAACAAGGATAGGAAAAGCAGACTGCCATCTAATTGAGAAACAGTGAAACTCCTAGCAGGAAAATTTAAAAACGCATCGTATGATATTTAGCAGCCATTTAGGGTAAGCCAAGCAGACGAACTGTTGCTCGCCTGACGCGAATCCAAAAGTCGGAAGGATGAGCAGTCTCCATTTTCTATTTGTCCTTGGTTCCTTGGCGAGGCGAATTGCTATTAAATTCTCATTAAAATCTGTGTTTAAGCGGCAAAGTTGTAGACTTTAGAGCTAACTGCCAAAAGTCGCTTTTTCCTAATAGGTATGAGCTGCAGACAGAGACCTGTAAAAGGGTTTTGTATGGAAAGGGACTTCGGGATATTTCTATTTAATATTTCTTTACTGGAAAACTTATGGGAAAAATTGCATTTGTCTCAAAGATCGTAATTAAAACAATCATATCGAGTTACACATTTCATTCTTAAAAAGAAATATGAATAATTAAAATCGGGGCCGCAAACCGGTTCGGAGTTGAACCGCTCCGGAGTCAGAGACTCCGGAATTTTGGGGAAGTCCAAACTGAACCTGAAGCTTAGCAGCACAGATTTTTCTGCCCGAACACAAACCAGAACCGAAGCAAGAAAAAAAATTGAAAACGGTTCGGTTTATCCAGTGATAAGGTCAGTATTAATGAATGTTTACTGGACCGCATACTAAGGATTAACTTATACCAAGGTCGAAAATATAATGATATTATAAAGCCTCTAGTATGTATGAATAAAACTAGCTGTACTGGCGCGCGTTTTTACGCCCCCTTTGTATTTAAAACACACAACGAAGAAGTAAAGCTAACATTACAATTGCCATCTATCAAATCTTCCTGATAATCTAAACTCAATTTAAAATTCTGCACATTTTGAGATTTTGTGGGCCTTTCGATCTTCATCTATCTATTCACCCGTCTTCATGATTATCTAAACTCATACGATAATAGAGAAATTTTTTTTAAAAATTGCTATCTTTACCATCCGACTATTTACCCGACTTCATTGTAATCAAATCATTCAATTTTTTTTTAAATTTCACATTTTTTTTACCGTTTAAGCTACACTTCCGATTTACCCGTCGATAATTGCCAAATATTAACTCATACATATTAAAAAAACAAAAAAAATAAACAAAAAAAAATTTTTTTAAATGTTCGTATTTTTTGTTGGATCAATTGTCCTTTACTGTTAATTTACCCGTCTACAATTGCCATCTATCAAATATTCTTTATAATATAAACTCATATGAAAAATTTGCAATTTTCGCGGTCTTTTGGACGATTTAAATCAGAGTCCGGCACGTCACAGTCTAAAGTGTATACAACAGCGGCAGCGGCAGCGACGTCGACACACCAACAGTATACGAGGTTATACTTCTCTCTTTTGCAACAACAAAGAAGTGCTAAATGAGCGCGCTCTCGCGTGTCTAAACACACACTTTATTTACACATTATTTACACAATTACTATTTACATTATCAGTACGGTCTCTGTCCATTTGTATACCCACGTCCGTCTCGGTCAGCGTTCATCTCCTACTACTAATAACGCCTTCTTGTATGCTCGCATCATCCATCCAGTGTGACCATCCTCTCAACCATTAGCACTAGTTCGGTATTGTTATTAGAGTGCTTCACACTAGTTCATCCAGCGGCCCAAAGCCAGTTTATTACATTAATATGTTTACAGTAAGTTTATTTTTGGTGAATTTTTTCCAAATTTAACATTAAAGTGAGTTTTCTCATGATCTCATACGATTTTCATCATTATACTCTGTACCGAAGGTACATAGAGTATATTAAGTTTGTGCAAAAGTATGTAACAGGGAGAAGGAATCGTTTCCGACCCTATAAAGTATATATATTCTTGATCAGCATCAACAGCCGATTCGATATAGCCATGTCCGTCTGTCCGTCCGTCCGTCTGTCCGTCTGTCCGTCTGTCTGTCCGTATGAACGAAGAGATCTCAGAGATGGTAAGAGATAGAGGTTTGACATGTATGGGACATATATTTCTTATACTTGCAGGCAGATCAAGTTTATTTTCAATTTTTGCCACGCCCCCTCCCGCCCGCGCAATTTGGAAAAAACGTCATATCTCCTACAGTTTTGAAGATAGATCGTTCGTACCTTCTAGAGATACCTTGTAAACAAAATTATTTATCGATTTGCTGAAGGAATGATAAAGATCGGATGAACGATACTCAAGTTATGAGCAAAAAACGGCCAGTAAACACCCAACACCACCCCACCCACCACCGCAGCATTCTATTGAATGGCAATCTTAGTGAGAGAAAGAGAGAGAGAGAGTGAAACTTAGAGATGAGCGAGTATAACTCGTGAGCAAATGCGAGCTGCGACGTTAAGGGTACAGAGTATGTTATAGTCGGGCTTGACCGACTTTCTTTCTTGTTTTTAGCTAATTCTTACATTCTGGAATCCCCAAGTTTAAGTACTACGGAACTTGGAGGGAAAGCAAAGTCTGCAAGGTCTTTGAAATGGCTATTCAGACAACGAGCTAAACTGTTTTTTTGTGACCGACAGTTCTACTTTCAGTTTAACTTTTGCGGTTTTGATTCGTAAAATTTTTCGAAAATGAAAATGACCACAATGTGGCTTAACCCACGATTTGGTTTTTTGTAAATTTTTCTAATCTCGTTTTAAGACCATTAGTTGGTGAATAATATTTATCTGAATGAAAAACATATTTTCCCAGAAAACTTATGCTGAAAGAATGACTTGGCAAAATATGTTGTAGCTTTTTAAAATTAGAGCTGCAACTTTTATTGAGCAATCAGTGAAACATATTAACCTTAAGCACTTACTTTCATACTTTGTCAGTCACGGGCATGCACGAAAACAGCACGAAATAAAGGTTTACAGAACTAGATCCCTAGAACCGCAATCGATACTGAGGGCAGTGTCACGTATGTGTGTTCGATACATCATTCTTAAACCTTTTTCTCTACTCTTTCTACTCGAAAAGAACTGTCTGAATTTTCAACTGAATTAATTGGCGGACTCCCTTCTTTTAGATGAATTTCAACCACTTTTTATCAGTGTACCTTCTATTTCCCTCTCTATCGCACTGCGAGCCTGGCCAAACGGGGGGTGTCTTTGATCCTATCACCTAAAAAAAATTAGTTCCGCTCGGCTGACAGACATCAGGGCGAGCCCACAAGTGGACCCAAATTTCACTACGATATACATATAAAGAATTTTCGAAGTCAAAACTACGGTAAGAATACAAATTCTTGATCCACGATCAAATTTTAGAATCCACGAGTAAAATTTGCATCCCTAACTATTTGATTTCTCCAGCTTCGTTTGCTCTCTTCGTTCACACACTTCTCCTGACTCCTCTCGCCAATCAATAACGAATTGAAAACGATCTTAACTATATTTCAAGTACAAAATACTTAAAAATTCCAGAGCGAAAACAAATATCTTAAGCTTTGAGTTCCTTAAGGTATGTGCAAAACCAATTCATTCTAAATCCGTTCAAATTGTCACCTGTATGGCATCATCATCCCCCCCGCTGCCAGCAAGTCTAATCCCTCCTTTAGGCATTCATTTCATATAAAAATCCAAGCACTTGCTTTGTGATAGCGAAAGCTGCCATAAATCAAGACAAAACCCTTAAATTATGCACACAAAATGGCAGACAAATCCTGTGCCAAAGTGAAATAATAACAAGGGTGAAGAGGCAAAGCAGGAGCCAGCGAAAGCTGCTACAATTATGTGTTTAATGCATAAATCAAAAACTCATTTAAAATTAAATCAAGGCATTCAACAAATCACAAAACAAAATAAAGTGTGTTTGTGTTGGGGAGAAAGCGGCTTTTAAAAATAATGTAAATGTGTTTTTGCGCTCCCTCCCTGCTCCGCTGATATGAAACAATATTTTTTAAAAGAAGTGATACAGGCGGTGCGGAAGGAGGGTGCATTGTGGGTATGAATTTTACAAGCCTGTCGCAGGACGATGTTGACTCTGTCAGCATGTCAACTGTCAGCAGCTGCTGTTTCTGTAGCTGCCGCACATGAAAGTCAGACACTTCAATGGCACCTCCATAACCCAGCAAAGTGCAAGCCAGACAGATGCAAGGCTGTTGCAGGAAGTGAACGGAACACTTCAGTTTCAGTACTTGAAGTGCGTCATGTTGTTGATGATGATGATGGGGTGAAGTGGGGTGGTGCAGTCAGAGAAGCGCTCATCCGTATACGCCATTTTGTAGCCATTTTGAGACCGGCGGATGCTGTGTCGCGCGCCTATCTTTAGATAATGCTTTAGCTCATCTTTGGACAACAATTGAACTCGGCATGCGACTGTTTGAAGGGTTTGACTGAGCGGCGGAGGGGAGCATACTCTCTGCTCACTTACCCTAAAAAAGATGACTATACTCATGTGTCATGTGTAGTGCGGTGGCCGACAGACAAGTAGTTGGCTTCATTTCAAAAGATCTGACCAAAATGGTTCAAGCAGACATTTTCGAGATTTTGTAGTGGAAGCAGTCAAGGGTTCTTCTTGTTATAGAATTTATTGACACCCTTTTAAAGCTTTTATTAAGCAAATGGAATTGAAGAAAAGACAATGGAAAGAAATACACAAAAATTTAAATTCAATAAATTAAGATTTATAAACTATTTACTGAAAGTGATTTTAAAAAGTTTCAAAATGATTCAAAATGAATGCATTAAAAAACAGAATATACCGTGCTGATATATTTTTAACATTTTCTTGCCTGTGTCGTATTCTAAACGTCTAAAAATCAAAAAACTAATCGAAAGGTGCTGTTTCAATTTTCGATTGGTTTATTTATAGTTTTACTTTTCAAACTCCGTTTCGAAACCGTTTTTATCAATAGCTGTTTGGATGGTCTGAGCATATGTTTGTGTATACCAGAGATGTAACCAATTCTAAAATAAAATGTTACAGAACTCTTAAAATCTCTTTACTTTCATTTAAAACAATATTCTAATATGCCATATCAAATATTGTTAAATTAGAATAAGAAAATAGTAACGTTGTCCGAACTTTACGATTCTTATAAAGCAACCCTGGCAGTCATCGATTTAAGGTTGATATCGATAAAAAAAGGTGTAAGTGTCGTTAACACTCACGAGCCTATGATGGATTTGTTTGAAGTAACTCAATCTTTAAATCTTCCCTCCCATTTCCCACCCACTCCCCACCCACATCAAACCCACTTTCCACCCACTTCCCGCTCACTTCCGACCTACTTACCCCCACTTCCCACCCACTTCCCATCCACTTCCCATCCACTTCCCGTCCACTTCCCATCCACTTCCCATCCACTTCCCACCCACTTCTCACCCACTTACCTTAAAGATGTTTCACACCAAAAAAGTAAAAGTAGAATTCAGAAGAGCTCGGCTTTGTGTGGAGTCCACACTGTGAACGTTGACGTACACGTTCAAGTGGCCATTGAGACACCAAGCCGAGGTCCCTCGGGCTTGATTTTCACGAAACATTTCATAGATATTTCAAAGATATTTTATATTTAAAATATCAATTAATTTTATTTGCTCCAAAGAGATCCCTCAAAGCAAAGTCATCCACTGTACAATTGGGGGAGGAACTGAACAAAAAGAAACAAGTAACAAATAATAGAAAAAAAAACACCAAGTAACTGAGCAACTGAACAAACAAGAGTAATATAAGAAGAACAAAAAGCGACATCAAAATTGTTGCAACAAAACTATAGACCCAATGTGAGCATAGAGAAGTGCTCGCTGTACAACATGAGCATCCTCTCTCATCTCATCTCTTAGAATGCCCAATTCTAGGAAAACTTAGATGCGAATAGTTCAGGGAAAGCTACTTTACATTGGAAAAAGCTTGAGAAAGAATAACCGGCTTATTCTGGATAACGCCTACGGCTTTTTTTTATACTTTTAAATGTGAACAATTGTTATACAATACAAATGTGCAAACGCCTATTGCCAATTCGAAAATAAAAGAACAACTAATACTGATTTAAATTTTTATATTCTTTTTGGTTGTTTTGGAGTCTAAATATGTATAACCGATCAACGTGACATTTTAGATATATTCTCAACAAAGATAAACATAATAAGCATCTACCTTTTATTTGGGGTACACAGCAGGTGTTATGCCATATTACAGGTAGAAGTTATGATTTGATTTAATAATATGTTTGTTATTTGTTACTTATAATATTGGTTATCTGCTGAAAAATTCTATTTAATCTTGAACTGTTGTGAACACACATTGTTCTTGGTTCACAAGAACAAAAAAAAAAAAACTTACTTCCCTTACTGAGATTTTGAACTCTCCGAATTTTCGGGCCTTAAACACTACACCAGAGGTGCCCAAAACCAGCTTAGGGCGGCGTAGGAACCAACAAAAATGAAGAGAATATTTTTGAAGCAACAACCACACGATGGAGAAACCCGATTTTTGTTTGTAAGTGTGTGTGCGGCGTGCGCATTGGACTTTGGCAACCCTGCTCTACACCTTTACCACCAAGATAGGGATGGCAGCTAAATGTGCTTTGTTGAAGTGTGTACCAAAACTAAACAATTCATTTAGACAAATTTGTTGTCCAAGATGACCCGAGTTCAAGTACATCTCAACGTTAACTTTTCCCGATACCAATGAATTGCTAACGCTGCAATGGGGTAACCAGGACCCTGCCAAGCCTTTCAAAACCCGTCACCCTGTTTTAAGTTGCTTCTTACTGCCAACTTTAAACCGTCGACGTCACAAAATAATCGCCACCTTCTGGTTTAAAGAAGCGAAGTCAACCTCAAAGCCCATTGGAGGATTAATACAAACACTTGGTGAAGTGCTAGCTGGTTTGCATGGCACATTGCTTGGTGTCGTTTGCTGAATGGTGTTGGAGACGCGGGTGCTGTTTTCGAAACATATATGTTAGCATACGCATAGGAAATCTAGAGGAGTTTTAGTGCAAAATCGTCAGAACAGCTGGAAAGCGACACAAGCTAACAACAACAAAAACTAATTTTACCTCGTTCAATTCCAAACCAAGACAATGAATTTACATCTTTAATTTGAGCAGCATCGTCGACATCTGGAGAACTACGAAGGCCTTCGGAGATATCTACGGATGGGTGAGTGATTTTACACCGTTTGGTGTTGTGTGATCTACATGCGAACGTACATCAGAGGCTAAGATCAGCTAATGGAATATAATTGGTTTTACATAGGGCTATCTCTGATTTGCGGCCGTATGGGAATTTTGTGAATTTGACTTGTGTTGATAATTAAATTTTTATACTCTGTACCGAAGGTACATAGAGTATATTAAGTTTGTGCAAAAGTATGTAACAGGGAGAAGTAATCGTTTCCGACCCTATAAAGTATATATATTCTTGATCAGCATCAACAGCCGATTCGATATAGCCATGTCCGTCTGTCCGTCCGTCCGTCTGTCTGTCTGTCCGTCCGTCCGTATGAACGAAGAGATCTCAGAGATGGTAAGAGATAGAGGTTTGACGTGTATGGGACATATATTTCTTATGCTTGCAGGCAGATCAAGTTTATTTTCAATTTTTGCCACGCCCCCTCCCGCCCGCGCAATTTGGAAAAAACGTCATATCTCTATCTTTTATATCTAAAGATACCTTGTAAACAAAATTATTTATCGATTTGCTGAAGGAATGATAAAGATCGGATGAACGATACTCAAGTTATGAGCAAAAAACGGCCAGTAAACACCCCCCACCCATCACCACAGCATTCTATTGAACGGCAATCTTAGTGAGAGAGAGAGAAAGAGAGAGAGAGAGTGAAACTTAGAGATGAGCGAGTATAACTCGTGAGCAAATGCGAGCTGCGACGTTAAGGGTACAGAGTATGTTATAGTCGGGCTTGACCGACTTTCTTTCTTGTTTTATTGTTCAAAAGTGAAATATATTTCTTGTGTTTTAGTGTTGTTGTGTGTTTGCTGCAAGTGTGTGCACACCTAAGCTAGATCAGCTGATTACAATTTGTTCGTACACTATTATGCAAACTTTTTCTTTTGTTTGGGCACAATTGAAGTTATGAAAACCCAAAGCTAAACAGGTAATGTTCTTCCATATATTATTCCGTATTCCTTATATTAGATAAGTACTATGAACGCATTAAGCAGATATCTTTAGTTTTCATTATTCATATACAGATACTAGCATATAACCCGTCGCGCTTCGCTGCGTCGCCATCAGTATAGTGAATTATTAGCGTATCTATCGCTATCGCTATCGCTACCCCCACAGGCTGTTTGCTAGTTGATAGCCGAAAAGTTCCACCCAACTTAATTCCTCATACAACATTAAGACTACACTCTTCAAGTCTTATATTTCGAGAGTGATGATTGATCCAAGGTGTGTATCAACTGACACCAGATGCGCTGGGACATGAAAAGATCATGTGTTTTGTTAGAAATATAGTTTAGTTAGCGCATGCAATGCAGCCGTTAATGCTAATAGGACATGGAACATTACATCGGCTATTTCAAAGTTTATGTGACATATAGCTCTATGTAGAAGATGAGAAATCGGTCCTAAAGCTGCCTTAACACTTTTTCATATATCTCTAAAAAGACTCTCTGACAATAATGTAATAGCAAAGCAAATAACTCTAAATATTTTGAAAATTTAGCCTTCTTTGATGTAATTTGACAGGTTCAATTTGATAAATTTGACGACCGACTTTTTAGAGATATATGATAAGTGTAAGGGCAGCTTAAATATTTAAAAAATGTAGCCTTCTTTAATGAAATAGGACCGTTTCTATTTGATAAGAGAAATTTGACAACCTACTATTTAGAGATATATGACAAGTGTAAAGACTGCTTTAGATAGCACCTAAAAAAAAAGGTTGAACTTTTTAATGAAAACTGCCAGTCGAAGTTTAAAACGTCGCCTACCTTTTTTTTTGCATTTCTAAAGTTTTACGTAACATTTCATTGCATCATTCGCATATTAAATCATTTACCTGTATAATTTATGCCAACACTTCTTTGGCCCCAAAAAAAAAGGGAAACACCTAAATGTCGTTTATTTCATAAATAATTCAAGAGATTTCCAGCACCAACCAATTTCCATGACTTTAAAAAAACAGCAGTACACAAAGAGAAAGAGACAGAGAGACAAGGATAGATAACGAAAAGAATCCCCAACAAAAATAAAAGAAGAAAAATCACAATCTTCAAAACTTCAATCATGCATAAATTTTTATTGCCAGGCATTAAAACATATGCCGGCTCTGGCTTTCAGTAACAACAGCTGCCACCCACTTTTCTCTTTTCCTGTGTATTGTGGATATATGTACGAGTATTTACGATGTATTCGTGGACTCCTCCCTCCCCCCCAATACACTTGTCTGTCATCATTGACAATGTGCTTTTCTTTTATTCTTGCATAGTTTTTGTCCTGGCAACTGCTGCACGAAGAATACAAATTTAAATTTATGCAAAAACTGTTGACAAAAATTGATATTTTATGACTATGAATTATTACCAGCGATTATCTAACAAAATAACAGGGATAAAAGACGCTTTCCGAGAATTGATTGAAATTTGCATCAAAACGATATCCCATATAAAACATTGCATACAATTTGCATGAGAGAGGAGCTCACAGAAACTTTACAATTGAATTGTGCTATAAAATAAAAGTTTTTCATATACAATCTACCTATACACAGACATTGAGAAATTGCATTACATTGAAGTGTTTGCACATTCGAATCATATTTGTGGGATTATGGAGAATGGATTGTGACAGTCAGTTAGTCAGTTTGTTTGTTGTTGTTAGCAGGTATCGATGACAACATGGCATGGGCATATGTTGGGTATATTGTTTCGTTTGAAGTTTATGAAATGTTTTGTAATGAAAGCTAAATTGTATTTGTTGAAATGTTGAAGAGGAATGTGTTCTAATGTGATTCGGATTACATGTTTCCATTGAAAGCGAGTAAAGTTGTAACAGGCAGAATTTAAATTCTTAATAAATCCGCATTTAAGGTCCCCTACCGTCCCAACCATTTAACACTCTTCTAGCGTTACAAATTCCTTAAGGCGGCCAAATTACAAATCCCACAAGAGTCTACAAAAATCAAGCGATAAATAAATAAATACTCAAGACATTAAAATTTATGCATCAAATTAAAATCTTAAACTTGAGTCGAACCTAAAAGGACACTTTAAATTCCCAAGGGAAAACACATTAAAAATACCACAAAAAAAAAGAACCAAAAACAACACAAAACGAAGAAGGCCATTAAAATGGACTTTAGCCACAGGGAGGACGACGACGACGACGATGGCTACATAATCTAATTGGAACGGTCAACGAACAAAGCAAACATAGAGAAACCATAGAAATGAATATAAACGCACGTGAAATCAAGACAAACAAAACATATTTTGCCACACTTTTTGGTTTTTGTGGTAATTACAATTTTAATTGTGTAAGCGTTGTTTGTTGTGGCTTGGGGTGGTATGGAAAATTTTGTTAACATGTTTAAGCAATAGTTGAAAAGGGTCTAGACCGATAAGGAAAGGGGTGCGGCCTAATGTCTGGGATTTGGAATTTCCTTTATAATTGGATAGATTATTTCAAAACAAACTGATCTAGCCCAATGTTGGGTTATTTTTATACCCTGTACTTGAGATATCGCCAAACATCCTTTTTTAAATTGCAATATCTCTCGTTGGAACGCCACCTGGAATTTCCCCAAACCTTAAAGCCAATTACCTGAAAGTTTGAAAAAAAACGAAGATACGCTTCATAGAGAAAAATTAAAAAATATATAAATACTCTGAATAAAACTATGATTGCATACATAAACAATTGATGGTTTCTGACGAAACGTATCGAAAACGAGAGCGTAAGTTACAGTCGGCTCTAACCGACTTCGATATATCTGCTGTTCATGGAAAGAAATGTTTAAGAAGTAGTAGTAGATATTTATTAAGATAAATTTTGGCTTGATTTTTAACAGTCAGCCATAGTATTTGAGTTTTTGTGCATTGTTAACGATATAAACAAACAAAAATTTAAAACAAAGAAACATAGTTTTCGATTTAAGCATTGACCAAGACATAAAATAAGCAGAAAAGATACATAACTTAATTTACAGAAAAGTTACAGGTATTCATTTATAATAGCGGTTCTATTTTTTAGCGCCTTTCGTAGAAAGAAGGATAATGTTGTCCAGTTCGTATCATTTAGAAAATTTATGATGTCTGCTTTCGATAGGAAACGGCTTCCCAGATGGGCGCTTCTTAACTCAGCTAAAATTGGGCAGATGCATGACGTCTTCAGTTGCGTACAAATTACAGAGGCTACAATCGGTGTTAACAGAGCTCCAGTGCGGCCTGTAGTTAAGACTAAGCATCTCACAGCGTGCCCGACATATAAGTGAGATGGCTTGAGTGTCATAACGGTCATGAAAATACTTGAGCGTTTCCAGATTCAGCTCTGTTTTTTTGTAAGTGATTCGGACGACACTTTGCCTGGCTTGGCTTAGAAAAGAGTCTCTCTCTCTCTCTGCTAACAGCTTTCTCCAACAGCAATTGGTGAGATCTTTCCCATGACCCGACGCTTTGAAGGTCTATGGATACCTCATGATCCTGAAATAAGGACAGCCAATTGTCAAAAATTTGCGTTTTTTCCGACAGCATCATAGCAGTGACTGTTTTGGCTTGTCTACAATTCGGCTTATCCATAGCTTTCCGTATGTATGTGAAATGGTTTTGCAGACCGTACAAGAATAAAGAAGGCAGGCCGGTTTCTAAGTGCAGCGCATAGTTTGGAGTAATGCGGGGTAGTTTAAATATCCGTTTAATAAATAGCCTTTGCAATCGCTCCACCTCCTTATATCGGCAGTATCCCCAGACTTGAGATGCATAGCACATTACTGATCGAACAGTGGCTTCAAACATTCTGAATTTAGTGCTCGGAAAAATAAGTCGTTTTCCGAAAAAGTTTTTCCAAGTGCTATTAATTGCTTTCTTAGAGTCTTGAAGTTTTTCTTGTAAGTGAGGTTTGAAGCTCAAAATAAATGTTTAATAGCCTTCCTGTGTCTCCCCTGGGGAGACAGGCGAAAAGTATGCAACATTTTTTTAACTCGGCTATTTATCATCCGATCTTTATAAACATTTCAGGGCTTATAGATGTTGCGAATTTAAATGAAAGTTTTTAATTTGAGATCGATATCTTAAACATTGTGGGAGCTATTGAATATTTTTTATTGTGGGGGCGGGGGTGGGCGTGGCAAAAATTTGAAATAAACTTGATCTGAGTGCAGACAAGAGGAGTCTACATTTTTGCGGCCAAATATTCTTTGTGGATGTCATTGGTAAAATAGAAGGAAAAGGCTTTGCAGTTCTGATGCCAGCATTTGAAGGGAAAAGAGCTCAATTGGACCCCGAAGAAGCAAGTAAGTCTCGAAAAATCACCGAAATAAGGTGGATTGACGAAGCCGTTCATGGAACAATTGCTCAAAAATATAAACTTTTTCATCATAATCTGGACAACAATTTGACAATATCGAAACAAAGTTGGTGATCTATGCAGAATCGCTGGGTATCTCAACAACAAGTTTGGAAAGAGGTTGAACTTACATAAAGAACTAGGAAGCAGAATACTTTCTCATTTCAAAAATCGTATGAATACGAAGAATACTTTGTCTGAAGAAGTTTAAAAAGAGCATTACAACCGAAGAAGAAGTATCTTAAGTTCATTAAATACATCATCGCCTTTAGAATTTAAAAGGCTCGCGGAAGACGAGTTAAAGGTATTACATATATTCTGGATATTACCAACTGTCGCTAGCAGTCCATACCTAGCAGAAGTCCTGATGCTTCATTCGTTAAATTGAGTCCCTCAATAATAAAATTCGAGGTTCGCTCTAGGCATATTAACAGCAAGTCTTACACAGTGTCTATGTCGATTTTATTCCAAATAATAATAGCTTGGCAAAAATTGTAAAACATAATTGCTGTAGTTGTCCCAACGTAAAGAGGACTGTTGGCTGCATATGTGATTCATTACTTGGCTCATGCAAGTTACTTATAACTAGAGGTCGCAAAAATAGGTCCTCCGTTTGCCGAAAAGAGGTACCGAAAAAACCTTTAACTGCGCTCTCTGCTTCTATTTGGTTGTGAGAGGAGAGAAACTCATTTTTTGGTTAATTTTCCTCTTAGGCCTTTTTGGGACCGATTGCCAAAAATTCCAAATTCAAAAGGTCTTTTTCGTATGTATGCATTGGTATGTAAGGCTCGGCTAACGATATGAATGTATGCGCCGAACTATATGCGCTCTCTCGTTCTCTCTCGCATTGACTCTCTCTCTGCTTATGTTAAACTCTGGCGCAACTCTTGAGTCTGCAAACTTTTCAAATAACATTTTGACTGCTTGGTCTTCGAGAAGCCCGCAATTTAAGACCAATTGACTGAGCTGGGCCTGTTATTCGAATGCTGTCAGACCGATCACTGCTGTGTGGTCAACCACAGCCACTTAACAGTGAGCGCGATAACAGAACACATTCGGTTAAGGGAAGCCCAGGCCCGATTTGTATTTGGTTTTTCGATCAGTGACGTCAGCAGAGCGAACTGAAAAAAGGGTTGAGAGTTATTTACGAGCTATACTTATAACGCATTATCCGTCCAGCAGCAATTTTATCAAAAATTTTTGAAGCGAATGAAGCGAATGTTGTCATAAACAAAAATAGACGACGAATAAATAAAACAAGTAACTATATATTTTTGAATTTTTCTCTATGAAGCGTATCTTTTATTTTTTTTTAAACTTTCTGGTAAGCTTTAAGGTTGGGGGAAATTCCAGGAAAAGTCTTAAGGTGGGGGTCCAACGCCAACTACCAAAACCATCACATTATATTTTTCTTGTATTTATACCGGAAAAATTTGAATTTTTCTCTATGAAGCGTATCTTTTATTTTTTTTTAACCTTTCTGGTAATTAGCTTTAAGGTTGGGGGAAATTTCAGGAAAAGTCTTAAGGTGGGGGTCCAACACCAACTACCAAAACCATCACATTATATTTTTCTTGTATTTATACCGGAAAAAGTTTTCAGTGCAGGGCACAAATTTTCCTGTTTTCAAAAACATTGATCAATTCTCTATCACTGGCAATTTATTTCATATCTCTAGCTACTCTGGTTCCCGAGATATTGCAATTTGAAGATAAATTCTTATAAAAAATGGATTTTGGACGATATTCTAAGGACATGGCATAAAAATAACCCAACATTGTGCCAGATCAGTTTGTTTTGAAGTAATCTATCCAATTATAAAGGAAATTTCAAAATCTCAGACTTTAGGCCGCACCCCTTCCCTTATCGGTCTAGACCCTTTTAGAAATTTAAGAAAAACTCATATTTCCCACTATTTTGTAGGAAGATTGTTGAGATATCTTATTATCGTATATATACAAGAAGGTCAAGTTAACTTCGTTTGTGCCGAAGTTTTTATATCGCAAATGAAATATCGGAATTTAAGAACGTAAACTATTGCTAATACGAAAAAATGTAGCATATCAGTTTGGGAGCATATATAATTAACAATCAGCGATTAAAAGAACTTGCTTAAATCGAAAAAAAAAAGTTTTTCTCACTAAGACGCATTTTTCAACAGATCGGTCCTATGGCAGCCATAAGATATAGTAATCCGATTGCGACCAAATTTTTCGAATCTGTTTGAAACCATATAAAAATAATAATCACCTTAAACTCGGTCCGACAAAATTGAAAACAAATAAGTTTCTCTCTCTAAGACCAATTTTCCAAGCGATCGGTCCTATGGCAGTCATAATATATATATATATATAGTCATCCGATTTCGAGCAAATTATGTAAATCAATTTGAAAGCATTTGATATTAATAATGAAAGAATTAAGGAACGCTAGCATTGAAAACAAAAACGATTTTTTCACTACGACCCATCTTGAAATATATTTCTTATGGCAGCTACAAGATATAGTCATCCGATCCGAGCGAATTTAGCATATTAGCAGGGTGTAGTATAAAGAAACTTTAAAACTAAGAGTCTAGTTACCAAAATCAACTCAGCTCGTTGCCCTGATCAAGGATATATATATAGTTTATAGGACCGGAAATGAAAATTTCTATGCGTCGCAAACTTTTGGGCATAATTATAATACCATTTGCAAAGGTTAGAAAAATGCATTGTGGTTTGTTCGGATGTTTAAAAGTTAAACACGATTGGTGCAAGTTGGCTACTTCCTTCTTCTGGCTTGTTCGTAATAGATACGCGAAGGTTTAGGAAAAAGTAAACGTCGCAAAATTCGCATATTTTGTTTTCGAGTTCAATTTAACTACAGTTTAACACCTGGCGCAGTAGGCGGTCATTCCATTTGACAGCTCAGCATATGTTCTTGCAAATTTGTTCTTTTTTAAATTTCAATTGCATCTTTTTCGTTCATTAGTGAAAACTTTATGTGCGATTTATTAAAAATTATCATTTACAGTTCGATGTTGGTTGCGATGTCAGAATGCAATGCGACACCGAAAAGTCGCAGTTCATCGAACGGAAGAGGAATTCGCTATTGAAAGGGAATGAGCTTAAATCAGATTGAGCAAGATCAATCGATAAGGAGAAGTTCGTGCTCGGCAAAGTGATTAAGTAAGAATACAACGAGCGACAACAAATTCTTCCGGTGAACATCGAATGTGCAGTTTTTCGATGTGAGGCAACATTCAATGTCAGCATTGCAATACAGTTAAATTTGAGAAAAACAGCCTTGATTGTGTTTCGAGGGCTGCAAGATTAAATAGCCATAGTTTCCTATACCCCCAAAACCATTGCGAATGCTGCTTTACGATGAATCTCATAATTCGAACTATTTCTTGAAACACATCAAGATGTACAACGATTGTACAACGATTGTTATACCCGTTACTCGTAGAGTAAAAGGGTATACTAAAGTCGTGCAAATGTATGTAACAGGCAGAAGGAATCATTTCCGACCATATAAAGTATATATATTCTTGATCAGCATCAACAGCCGATTCGATATAGCCATGTCCGTCTGTCCGTCTGTCCATCTGTCCGTCCGTCCGTCTGTCTGTATGAACACCTAGATCTCAGAGACTAGAAGAGTAGAGCAACCAAATTTGAAATGTAGACTCCTATTGTCTGCACGCAGATCAAGTTTATTTCAAATTTTTGCCACGCCCCCTCACGCCCCCGCAATTTGGAAAAAACGTCATATCTCCTACAGTTTTGATGATAGATGGTTCGTACTTTCTAGAGATATCTAGTACTCTAAATTATTTATCGATGCTGAAGGAATGATAAAGATCGGATGAACGATACTCAAGTTATGAGCAAAAAACGGTCAGTTAACACCCACCACCCACCCCACCCATAACCTAAGCATTGCGTCCAGCAGCAATCTTAGTGAGAGAGAGAGAGAGAGAGAGAGAGAGAGAGAGAGAGAGAGAGATAGAGAGAGAGAGATAGAGAGAGAGAGAGAGACTTAGAGAGCGCACTGCGTTGTGCGTCGTGTGTTAACTATCCGTTTGACTCGTGACCAAATTCGAGATGCGACATTAAGGGTGCAGAGTATGTAATAGTCGGGCTTGACCGACTTTCTTTCTTGTTTTTATTAGGAAAGGTGATACGTTTTCAAGGTTATGTTGTCTGATCTGTTTATCGTGATAAATTTGGAGTCATTTATGTTAGATTTAGTAATTGACAAATGTCTATTAATATCTGGCAAATAATAAATAGCCGAGTTAAAAAATGTTGCATACTTTTCGGCTGACCCACCTCAGGCATACAGGAAGGCTATTAAACATTTGTTTCCATGAGTAACGGGTATATCGAAGTCGGTTAGAGCCGACTTTAACTTACGCTCTCGTTTTTAAATGACTTCGTGTGGTGGTGAAATTGTATTTGAATAAATAAAACGATAAAAATTAAAGAATTTAACATGGGTCGAGTTATAAGCAAAGCATAATTTTGATGCCACAGCGCAACCTGCAGCCACCATATGCGTATAGAAGAATGAGACATTGACAGAAAACGTTGCAGCTGAGAGCATGTAATTTATAGAAGCTTTGAGGGTACATATATTCAATTTTGCAAGTGCTGAAAATTTGATCTGTAAATGTTCATACAAGTGAGGTCCAGTCTAATATATTATTGTTGCTTCATTTGTTTCAATTAAGGTGTAGGACAGGCGGCATATTCCGACGGCTATGTCCGTCTGTTTGTTTGTTTATTATTCAATTGAATCAAGTCATTTATCATGGGATACTTTTCGATTTCTTTCTCCTGTTCCACCTCCTCCTCCAGTTTGGACGGAATAAAAATTTAAAGCAATTTCTGTGCGGTAAAAATATAATTTATCACATTGACGCTGATGAATTGTTTGTTTTACACTATGACAACTTTATCGTTCTGTCTCTCTCTATCTCTCTTGCCTTCTTCTACTCCATTTCAGCATCATTTCCGCACGATTTTGTTGTGTTGAATTGCTTGTAAAATGTTTGTTTCTGTCACACAGATGCCCTTCTACTGATAATGATTTAATGCCGCTTGCCTTGTGCTCTGCATATTTCATGAAATGTTCTCGGCTCGTTTTGTTAAATTTTACCGTCGCAATGCAGTGGGAAACACACATAAATACTTGCGCTATGCCTCTGCATTGCAACTCACAGGCAAAATCTTTTGTTCTACGGCAACGATTTATACAAATTATGTGGCACATTGTTTGAAATGAAAATGAGAAAGGGGATACACAGAATAGGTGTTTTTTTTTTAATATGGAAAAAACGAGGCCAAATGATTTAGCAACTAGAGTCCTTGCTAAGAAATACCTTGAAACCTAGAATTTCTGAGATGAAATCTATTTTCAGTTGGTGCAAATAAGAGCTGTGGTCCACATTTGGAGGATCTTTATGGTCGTCGGCTTTTTTAACCGGTAGTTCGGCTAAATAACTATGAGGAACGGATCGGGAAGGAATCCTCGTCTCTGATTAGTTAACTACGGGACATGGAGCCGGAAGGAATCCTTGTCTCCAGAGGACAGGGATATCAAATGGGTATTAGATAAAAAGGAAGAAAGAAACAGAGGTGACCCAGAAGCCTGATATTTATTCGTTTAGATTAGTGTTTCTTCTCTTCAAGGAAATACTTAAAGGTCTTGCTGCGTCGTTGATTCCCCTTCTATCTCCTTCGTTTTCTACTAACTTATAATCAAGTCTACCTTTTCTCGTTCTTATTTTCTATTTCGTACGCATTTTAGGCGATGCCGATAGCCTCTTCAAATTCCTGGGTGGGGTACTGTCGCGTTCAGTGAGATCTACGGCGCTTTGAATTGGCCTCCAGTCGATTTTGCTCGATTTTTGATGTCTTATGTATGCTGGTGAACACAGCCCATGTTAATATATTGTTGTGACGTAGAAGGGTTCACGTCCCAGTTTCTCGACCGATCTTTCCTATACCAGCTATTCACGTACGATATGGTTCTCCGTTCCGTCCGGTTTCGACAAATGCCTAAATGTATATCAAGACTTTGTGCAAAGATTGGTCAAGATAGACTTATTCAATCGAGGATGCAAAGTGTTCGGGAATTATGTCTAGATCGGTTTAGTAGTTCGTGCAAGTTTTAAGCAACGGGTTTTGTTTGTAACATGGTTTTTGCAGCAAACCAAATCGCGGTTTCGGTTCGGTTCAGTGGTTTACTTTCGATATTCGAGCATTATATTTCTAAAATGAAAGAGGTAAGATTCTGAAACCGTTCATAAGCTTCAGTATTATCATGGAGATCAGGAGCGCCGTAGATATTGCAAGCAACTTAAGAATGCAGAAGACATACTAACTGAAAAATACTTAGAATTCAGGAAACTTAAAAAACTCAATCTTCAGCATACAAAGAAAGAGTACAGAAAGATGGAAGATATATTTAGAAAAGAAACAAAATGTACAAAATATGATGTTGTGGGAACTTTTGAACCCGACAGCTGGATGTTCTTTAAGAGATAGTGAGAAGAACAATTAAAGGCTTTTCGTATAGTTAATTTTTCTAAATTTACCTACATTAGGGTTGGCGCTACGAACCGAACCGAAGCATTTTACTTTGCGGTTTCGGTTTGGTTCAGCATTTTCAAGCAGATGCTGGTTTGATTCTCGTTTCATCAATAACAATATCAGTTGGGCTCGAAAGTATGCTACAAATTTTTGTCGAGTTCAATTTGAACAAAAGTCTAGAAAGTGACAGTAGGCAATGAACAAATATTATTCAACTCTTGCAAATATTTTGATAAATGTGACTGCTATCCGAGAAGGAGTGAGCTTTCTCACTCGACACAAACAAAAAAAGGTAAAACAGTTTAGGCATCATTTAATATTTATGTGGTAAAGAAAATCTACGGGAAGAAAGGCCACACAAACAAAAACCAGAACGAAACATACAAAAAAAAATGTCAGCCGGAAGGCAATAAAAACAAAACTATGCGTTAATTGCAATTCCCAATTGACCACAAAATGTACTAAAATGAGGCAACAAAATTGCCAGCAGCTTGACAGACGAAGTGTGTGTGTGTGTGTGTGGGGGCGTGTGTGTTTGTGTGGGGACTGTCACATAAAGTAGCTAATTACCGTTAGTTATGTTGCTGCCCACAAAATACCGTAATTTATGCGTGTCTCCCTCAGCCTCTGTCTCTGTGTGTGGGTATGTTGCGGTTACAGCGCCATAAAATGTTGCTGTTGTATGTCCTTTGCATGCCCAAACACACACACACACACACACAACATTTTGTGCGCTTGTGGCAAAATGTTCTTTTCATAAAAAAACGACCCCGTTTAAAGAGCCGAAACTAACCTCAAACAGAGAAGAGCAATTTAGTTTAAGTCTAATCGACATGCACAATCACTTTTGCGCTTGATTTGTGCCCCAAAAAGTATGCTGCACTCTCGATCTAAAAACTATTTAATTAAGCTAATCTATTTGCATTTAGGGGAACAAGTGGCACGCCCTCAGGCGGAGCAGCTATCCGAGACTGTGACACAAATAAACATTTTAGCCAATAACATGAACTCGTTTGTGATTGTCGTTGTTGTTTCGTCTGGCAATTTCGTTGAGAATTGAGCACTTTTATTTGGGAACAACTTTGCTTGCTATTGAATTTATTCAGTTGCTGGTCAAGTGGCTGCCATTTTAGGAAAGTGTGTGTGTGTGTGTGTGTGTAGCGTACTTATAATTGAAGCCAGAAGCTGACCATTTGATTAGTCAGGGGAGCGGGCTACTGAAATCCATTGCCAAATTAATTTAAGCAAACGAACAGACAGACTTAACTTTAAGCAGAGCCTTAACAGTAACACTAAAATGTAATTCGGAATAATATATGCAGAATATGGGATTACCAAGTATAAAGTATACCCCAAGAGCTGACAATCCTTCACAATCTGCTTGACCACTTTCTGTAGGCGTAGAGTCACTACTGTGGACACTCAATACCATTCACAGCCCACATATGACAGTTTTTCATGCAACTTTTTATCCAGAGCCAATTTTTGTGTTTTTTTTTTTTTTTTTTGGTCTCGGTCGTTACCAGCGCTGTCAACTGCTCCGGCAACTTTCCTACTGGCTGCACATAAATCACAATGGCGACGTGTGGCAGGTTTTGGATGGCTCCTACCCGCTGCTGCTGCTGCTGCTTGACTTGTCACTTGCCGACATTTTGCGGCCTGACACTTGACATTTGTCAGAATGCAGTTTTCAGAAGGTATTTCATTTTTGTGTTTTTGACTCTTACGGCCCCGATTTGGCTCACAAAATATGAGCAGTCTTCAACCGGCAGCAACATGTAGAGAAAGAATAGAAGCAGAACTTTGGGTAATTGCATTCCAAAATCGAACCTATAGCTCGCCCATGGACTTGAGCAAAGCTAATCTAAGTTTTTTTTACATGCCCTTGAGATAAACTTTAACTAGATTTAGTAACCAATTGACGAGAAAAGAGGTATGTTTATCAGTCGAGTGTTTCGAGTGTAAATTTGAAGCATACGATTACCACAGAGGTGTAAGAGATTTTGGGTGGTTGAGTCATGAGAAGTTAAAGTCGGCATCTAATTATATTAAGTCAATCGATGTTATAAACTTTAACTTACTTTTAATTGCAATTAAGAATTACCATTTTATTTTATTTAATAAATAAGCACTTATGGTGGTACTTTAAAAAACCAAAGGGACTTCGTATTCTGTTTTTGATACTTAAAAAAAACTACGCCGAGAAAAAAATTTATATTTTTCATATCAATTTTACTCCGATATGAAAATATATCCAATTGATATGTTAAAAAATTTCAAATCGATTGGATTATTACCTTTTAAATATCATTCTGAAACTATTCATTATAAATTTAAGTAAATGATATTATTTTGGATCAGAATGATATTATTTTCTTGCCAAATGATATGAAAAATTGAAAATATATCAAATTGATATATTAAAAAATTTCAAATCAATATTTTAAACATTTCAGTATTACATTTTAAATATCATTCTGAAACTATTCAATATAAATTTAAGTAAATGATATTATTTTGGATCAGAATGATATTATTTTCTTGCCAAATGATATAAAAAATTGAAAATATATCAAATTGATATGTTAAAAAATTTCAAATCAATATTTTAAACATTTCAGTATTACATTTTGAATATCATTCTGAAACTATTCAATATAAATTTAAGTAAATGTAATTATTTTGGATCAGAATGATATTATTTTCTTGCCAAATCATATGAAAAATTGAAAATATATCAAATTGATATATTAAAAAATTTCAAATCGATATTTTAAACATTTCATTATTACATTTTAAATATCATTCTGAAACTATTCAATATAAATTTAAGTAAATGTAATTATTTTGGATCAGAATGATATTATTTTCTTGCCAAATGATATGAAAAATTGAAAATATATCAAATTGATATATTAAAAAATTTCAAATCGATATTTTAAACATTTCATTATTACATTTTAAATATCATTCTGAAACTATTCAATATAAATTTAAGTAAATGATATTATTTTGGATCAGAATGATATTATTTTCTTGCCAAATGATATGAAAAAATTGATATTTTTAAAAAGTTCATTTTAATAAGGGTCATATCAACATAATTTAGGTTAGGTTAGGTTGCGATGGCAGAAGCGGTGAAGCTTCTTCACTTAGGCCAAAAAAGACCCGTTGTGATGCCATATAACCCCTAAATTTTTTACTTGTAGACAGTAAAGGGTGGATCTTCCCTTTTGAAGCACTTAGAAAGTAGCACAAACTTGAGTAGCAAAGCCATCTCTATTTTAGAGACGGTTGAAATGTTAGGTAGAAACTGCTGTCCAAGGGTGGCGAATCATCTCCTGCTGAGCGCTAGACAGTGGCAGAGAAGATGCTGAACGTCTTCTTCTTCATCAACTGAGCAACATCTTCTACAGTAGTCGTTATGGTTGATGCCAAGTCTCGCGGCATGCCTGCCGATGAGACAGTGCCTGCCTAGAAGTAACAGCGTTAAGGTTCTTTTGAAGTTAAGAGTGGGCCAAGTTAGCCTAGAGATTTCACAGGTGTGGATTGATCTCCATCGGTTTGTGGCCATCTTGTAGGTAGTTTCCCTTATTTTTAATCTACTTGTCGAAAAAGGCACCCCTATTGTGCCAAGTCTAGCGAGCCTGTCAGCTATCTCGGTTCCTTCAATGTTGCGGTTTCCAGGCACCCACATAAGACGTATTTTAAAGTGCTGAGCCATCTCATTCAGAGATTTGCGGCACTCAGTAAGTGTTTTAGTATTGTTTGTATTACCGTCAAGAGCTTTTAATGCGGCTTGACTCTCTGAAAAGATAAAAACATTTCCTTCCTTGACCTCGAGTTCTCTTAGATGGTTGGTAGCCTCCTGGATAGCTACAACCTCCGCTTGAAAGACGCTACAATGGTCGGGAAGACGAAAGGACATTTCTATACCTAGGTCACTCCCACCTGGCTTTCCAATTTTGAGCCATCTGTATAGATGTTTATGGCGTTTGGTTTGCCATGGGGGAGCGAGTTCCAATCCAAACGACTTGGTATTATGACCTCATACATAGTATCAAAGGCTAAAGTGGGTATGCAATAATCAATATTTGTTGGTGTCACTATTTGACTACTTAGTATAGCCGAGTGACCATGGGAGCCTCCACGAAAGGTAGCAATATCTCTAAGCCTAATATCAGTATTGTTAGGTATATCTCCTGCTGCTAGATCAAGGGGTATTAGGTGTAACATTATGTTAAGGACATCTGTAGGAGTTGTACGCAAAGCGCCGCACATGCATAAGTTAGCACTGCGTTGTACTTTATGAAGAGTCCTAAGAACGGAGGGTTTACCCAAGACCGGGCACCAGACTAAGACTCCGTAGAGTAGTATGGGGCGGACGACAGCTGAATAAAGCCAGTGTATAATTTGAGGGGAGAAGCCCCACTTCCGACCAATGGCGCGCTTGCACGAGTACAGCGCTGTGGTCGCCTTTTTGACCCGTTCAAGTATTCTAGTACTTTGACCCGCTAAATTCTAGTACTAAGTTATTTAACGTCGCTAACGAGGGGGAATCAAAATCGGAACTTTATATTTCCTGGTAAACATCACAAGTTCTGTTTTTGTTGGGTTGACCCCAAGGCCACACCCAGCTGTCCACTCTGAGAGTGTCGATTAAGCATCCTGCATTAAGTTGCAAAGAGTTTGCGAAAAATTGCCTCTGTTTATTATGACGACATCGTCCGCATAGGCGATCACAACATGTCCTCGCTCTTCCATGAGTCGTAACAGCTTGTTTACCGTTAAAACCCATAGAAGCGGTTAAAGACCACCTCCCTGAGGAGTGACCCTATTCACATACCTTCGAGCGCAGGCATTCCCTAGTTGAGAGTTTACTGCTCTACTGGTAAGCAAGAGTCGAGTGAACTCCACTAGGGGTCCCAGCACATTCAGATCTGTCAGGGCAAATGTGATTGCGCTAGGAGGGACGTTATTAAACGCTCCTTCGATGTCGAGAAATGCCGCCAGTGCATACTCTTTAATCTCAAGTGATTGCTCTACTTTTCAGACTAGGGAGTGAAGTGCTGTTTCAATAGACCTACCCTTACTATATGCATGCTGCGCCGGAGATATCAAGGATGGACTTATAGTTTCTCTTAAATAGACGTCTAACAATCTTTCCAACGTTTTGAGGAGGAAAGATGATAAGCTGATTGGTGGAAAGTCATTGGGTCTGACATGTAAGGCCTTACCCGCTTTCGGGATATGATTATGATATGATATGATTAATCATATTAACATAAAATTTATCTTTTTTTTTCTCTGTGTACGATTTTTTTATACATATGGAATTTCAATATACAAACAAAATATTTTTTTTTAATTTTTTGTGGTTTAATATTCTTAATGGATTTGTTGTTCCGTATCCCACTATAGCTTTCGCAAAACTGAACTTATGTCAAAATGGTTTCAACCAATTTTTTTTATGCTTTCTGCTTAGCGAAATGGCAGGGACATATGTATATAAAAGGCTCACTCACTCTCTCAACAGAACACTTGATTTTGTTTATCTTGTGTCTTCTATTCCATAGTTCTCGAGGTGGAAAACACACCAAGCTGTCTGACAATAACAGCTTGATGTGTATAATTTTGCTTGGCTTTCAGCAGCTGAGCATAAGCAACTGAGCCAAGAGTCAGAGCTAAATGTCTTTTCTGTTATTGTTTGGCTTATTTTTTGTTGTTGCGTAAGACATTTCATCGCAGGCAAACCATAAAAGAGTAAGGGAAGTTTACTGCAGTTTACTGAGGCACACGCGCAATACACATACATGCGCAAAATCCACTTTGGCAAGATTTTACTAAGCAAAGTGTCTCATGAAAACAAACATACAGAGAGAGCGAAAAAAAATCTCGATAATTGGAAGACAGAGGTAAAATGTCATTTCGTTTCTCTTTTTCAACCAGTCCGTTTGTGACTGTTTTTCTGACAGCCTGTAAAAACGGACCACTTTTGGCAAGTTATTTTTATAACAGAACTAAAAACAAGACTAAGCTAACTTTGTCTGTGACGAATTTTGTATAGCCTTGCAAATGTTGGTTTTGAAATATCAAAGTTTAGGAACACGAACAATAAAACCAAAAAGTTTGCTTACTAAAACTATAAATTGTCATCCGATTTAGACCAAATTTTGCAAGTCTGTTTAAACGCAAATAAAATTAACAATCGCCAAACAAAAAAACAAAAAAAGTTTTTCACACTAAAACCCATTTATCGACCGATCGGTCCTATAGCAGTCATCCGATTTTGATCAAATTTTGCAAATCTGAAAACATCTAATCTTAATAATCACCGAGTTTGGGTACGCTAATATGGAAAACAAAAGAGATTTTTTTGGCTGAGTTTGGGGACGCTAACACTGAAAACAAAAAAGTTTTTCTCACTAAGACCTATTTTCCGACCAATCGGTCCCGTGGCAGCCGTAAGATATAGTCATCCGATTTTAGCCAAATTCTGGACTTCTGCTTAAAAGCACATAATGGAGTGTGTCCTAGAAATCTAAAGTGATTTTGGCCTAGGTTGGTTTGCAAAACGCACAAAAACGCTTCAAGAGAATTCAGTTTCTTATTTGAAAATCTAGCGAAAAGGTTTGTGCCCATAATAATAGTCGGTTTCCTCAGTCAGGGTTGCATCTCTCGTAAAAAATTTTCTAGTTATGAGTTAAATTGATATTTAATTTAAATTTTTTGATTGTTTTATAAGTTTTATGATGCATTTTTAAATTGTATAGATTCCAAAATAAAATTCAAAATTTACATGAATATAACAATATAACTTGGCAACCCTAAGCCCGATTGTTTTTGTCAAATTACGACAGATGTCGGCAAAAAACACATGCACATTTTGGCATTTGGTGTGCGTGTGTAGCCATTGACACGAAATTTATATTGCTCAGCGGCATTGTTGACGAATCAGCGCTGCGACGAGCTTACACTGTCGGTGTGTCGACTGCGCTGCTGCTGAGCACTTTTGTGTGCACAGTGACCAGCGACGCGCCGAACTCTGAATTACATAGACTGGGCCTGCATTGCCAACTGAGGTTGATTGGCAAAATGGTTTTGGTTGATATGGCAGCCTACGGTTGATTTTGCAAAAAAAAAACTCAAAACTAAAATTTAATTTTTAAAACAAATTCTATTATTTATTTATTAATAAAAAAAATTTAGGTTTTTCACGTCAAATTGGTAATCAAGTAATCTTTTTAAAAATTTAATTTAATCTTCAACTGTACTAAACACACTTGTGTGTGCTTATATCGATAATTGTTTTATAATACAAGTGAGAAAGTCGGTCAAGCCCGACTATAACATACTCTGTACCAGTTCATTTGCCCCCCACTATAATATTATAATACATCCAAGTTAAGCGTTTATCGTGCCATATTTTTATTTTACGCTTATCTCTTAGGTTCTCTCTCTCTCTCTATGGAAAGCTGTGGTGATGGGTGGGGGGTGTTAACTGGCCGTTTTTGGCTCATAACTTGTGTATCGCTCATCCGACCTTTAATATTCCTCCTGCAAATCGATAAATAATTTTGATTACTAGAAATCTGTAGAAGGTACGAACCATCTATCATCAAAACTGTAGGAGGTATGACGTTTTTCCAAATTGCGGAGGCGGGAGGGGGCGTGGCAAAAATTGAAAATAAACTTGATCTGCCTGCAAATATAAGAAATACATGTCAAACCTCTATCTCTTACCATCTCTGAGATCTGTGCGTTCATACAGACGGTCAGACAGGCGGACGGACAGACGGACATGGCTATATCGAACCGACTGTTGATGCTGATCAAGAATATATATACTTTATAGGGTCGGAAACGATTCCTTCTCCCTGTTACAAACTTTTGCACAAACTTAATATACTCTATGTATCTTCGGTACAGAGTATAAAAAGTTTGTAAGAGATGCGGTATCTATTTATGTAGTGTCTTTGCTTTCAGTCTGCCACTATTGCTGCCAAGATAGAGGAGCTAGCTAAATGTGCTATATAATTCAAAAGTATCTTTTCTTTCTTTATTTTATCTTTTCAAAAAGATAACGAAGTATTTATCAACACTGAAAATTATAAATAACCAGTTAATCTAATGACCTGGGTCTGGGCTGGTGATGTCAGCTTATTTTTTCACAGTACACTTTATTGTTGGGGATTTAATAATGGGGAATTCGGCTGGAATTTGGTTGGAAGAGGCTACTTTAGCACCCCCGCATTAGATGGCACTACTAGAGAACCGACTAAATCAAACATTTTAAAGATTTTGAAGACTTGTCAGTGTGAACAACATAAATCTCTTGCGTTAACTGTTTTATTGGTACCAACGAATGAAGTCTTAATTGATAGGAACTAAAAAGCTTGTTCTGTCCGATCAAACTGCCTGATTTCGTGCTCGGAACAGCCAAACGAAATCAAAGAGAAGCCGTTACTGTTTGGTGTGGATTATGGATTGGTGTAATAATTGGCCGATTTTTGTTTAAAGATAATGTTGGAAACCGCTAGAGAGCTTAGTACACCCACTTTTTAAGGCCTCAAATCGACGCTATTAACGTTGACGACGTTTGGTTTCAACAGGACGGCGCCACTTGCCATCTCTGTTTGTACTCCAGATGAGAGGGCCCTGAACAGAACCCTGCGGCACTGTGGCTGTGTCATTTGAAGTTTTTCTAAGTTTGTATTTTTGGACCACTAGTTGATCCACTTTTGTACTTATCTTAGGCTTAATTATGGCCATAATTTGTTTGTACAATTCAAAATGCTATTACTTCTTTTGTCTTTTCATTTTGAGTAGCTTTTACGGGTATGTTCCATTTCGCTCCTACCCACACACCTACTCAATCTCTAACTGTAAGCTACCATTCAATTATTTACTCATGTTCGCATTTTTTTGTTGTTAACATTTTCAAAAGTTATTTTGCTTGTCAAAATGGGTTTAGTGGTGAATTTTGTTTAAATCTCTCTCTCAAAACGAGATTTCAGGGACACCAAGAATTGGTTTTGGGTTGGAATTTGGTTGAGAGAGAATCACGTGACAACTAAAACCGATTTTCCGATCGATAGTTCCTATAGCAACAATGCCGTACGTGTCGTATGAGTAATTTTTGCGCAACGACTAAAACTTAATACTAAATTCATTGCAAGCCAAATGTACTAATTAAAACGGCGGATGTTAGGTATTCTTATTTTATCTTTTCTTTCAGTTTTAACTGAATTTAATTATTTAAAATCGCAAGTTAAATGAAATTAGAAAAAGGAAATAAAACTTCAACTACCACTGCACTATTTAACATTTTTGTGTTTTACTTTGTTGTTCTTTTGCGGCACTGCACACTGGGCTGGCATACCGAAATTTTGTACAAAAGTTACATAATTTATATTCTTTAGCCAGGCTTTATGCAAATAACAGTCACAAGGAAACAGTTCCAAACTCTATAAAGTAAATACCCATGAACCCTTGACGTTGACGTAAACCATCTTAATCTTAAATTCACTCGACTAAACGTACCTGAGATTACATGTAATACGTATCTGTCCGCTTCTTCGTTTAATAATTGTTCGAACTCTTTTGATTTTGTTTGTGCTAGTCCATGTGAGGTTCTAGATTCAATGCGTAAAATTAAGTCAGATGCTGTGCCCCAAATTTATAAAAATCCTGCTGCCAAAAATCATACGCCACTTAGCGCACATTTTTAACACAGCAATAACCACTTCAACATTCCCAATCGAATGGAAAACTACAAAAATAATACCAGTCCCTAAAGGTAAAGATGAGTTTAGGCCTATTTCCATACTCCCTTACCTTTCTAAGGTCTTTGAGCAGCTGATTGCAACACAAATAACCAGCTTCCTAGCCACTAATTAACTCCTCAACAACAACCAGTCTGGATTTAGGAAAAATAGGAGCTGTACTACAGCAATCATTAAAACAGTTGAAGACATCCGCACAAACTTGGACAAAAACGACGTAACTTTACTAACACTTCTTAACTACAGTAAGGCATTTGACACCGTAAATCACGAAATACTACCAACTAAGTTAAGAAATCTATACAACTTCTCCGTAACGGCTACACCACTAATGCATTCACACCTAAACTATAGAAATCAAGCAGTCGTTTCAAATGCAAACCAGTCAGAGTTTCTCCCTATTACACGTGGAGTCCCACAGGGATCAGTTTTAGGGCCTCTTCAGTACTTTTTTACGGTATATACATTTTTGGTAAATGTGATGCTGGTAGCCAACACAAATTAAATGTAGCTTTTGATAGTATTGCAAGATATATTTATGGGCTACTAAGAAGGGATCACGTCACAAGCTCTGCAGTTAAAATATATGACCTCAGCCTAAACGCTTTGATAAGTTATAGAGTCCTTTTATTCATTCACAAAATAATATACAGACAAAATCCAGACTACTTATTTAACATGTTAAGCTTTACCTCATCCAGAAGAACCAGCAATCTTGTGTGCGTAAGAAACAGACTGGCATGTTCCGACAAACACTTTTTCGTAAACGCTGTTCGCCTTTGGAACCAATTACCACACAACCTTAAAGCTATCAGTGGCATCTTCAGAGAGCCGTCTAAACTCTAGACAAACAAAACTAATAGATATAAATTTAATTAAGATATATTAAGTACTAAAAATAACAATCCTACATATTTTTCAAATGTATACAAATTAATATTTAAATTTGTAATTATAAATCTATGTTAAGAATAATTATAAATAATTTGTGTGAATAGTGCAGTTAAATAAGTTAACAAAACTTGTAGCTCTAGGATGAATAATAATTATAATAGTAACCCCTTAATTGCTAAGACGATATACAAACTTTGGGTATATTTATCAAATTTAAAAGATCAGCTGTAAATAGTTTTTGGAATTTAATAAAAATGATTACTAAGACTTGGGTATATCGATATTTTAGTGTTTAGGTATTTTGAGATGAACGAGATGGTAGTAGACAGACAGCAAGAAAGAAAACCCCGTATCGACAAACCGTGAAGAGACCCGTAAAGAGACATTGTAAAAAGTAAACCGTGAAGAGACATGGTAAATAGAAAACTATGTGTAAACAAATAGAAAACCTCGTTTACATGTAATATTTTATATCGGTGTTATGCTCGATCTATAAAATTTCAGCTTCTTAGATGATCTGGGTTACTTTTCACCAAGAAATTATATTTCTCGCCCACTGTACACTGAAGACAACAGACACGCACTGTGTTGGAGTCTTTTACTGAGCGCCTGCAGGCCATGTCTGATGCCGCGTTTTGTGGCAAGTCTAACTAACTAACTAACTTGTGGTTGAGGTGCCTAACTGACGGACTGACTGACACTTTAATGACTAAGCTTCCCACTTCTCCTGGGGGGCGACACAATACTTGCGTCTCCTTTTGACTGGCAGTTGTTGACTGTTAAAAGGCAGAGGACAGAACAGGACAACAATGACAGGACAGCGGCCTTTGGAATATTGAATTAAAATGCTGAAATATAATATTTTCTATCAATTTTCAGCATTTTTTCCTCCTTTTTTTGTACTCGATTTACACATAAACAACATTTTATGCAAATTCTTTGATCATATTGCAGCCAACCGAGATCTTAATAAAAACGAGGAGGCCAAGCTAACTTCGTCTGTGCCGAAGTTTTTATACCCTTGCAAATGCAAATGTCACAGTTTAAGAACGCTTACATAAAAATCAAAAAATTTTGTAACTAAAACCTATTTTCCGACAGATAAACGTCTGAAAAAAGTTTTTCTCACTAAGACTCAATTTCCGACCGATCGGCCCTATGTCAGCCTTAAGATATAGTCATCCGATTTCGGCCCAATTTTGCGAATCTATTTGAAAGCATATAAAATAAGTCATCAGCGAGTTTAAGGACGCTAACAAAACTAAACAAAAAATTTTTTTACCAAGACTCATGTTCGACCGATCGGTCCTATGGCAACCATAAGATATAGTCACCCGATGTCGATCAACTTTTTCAAATTAGTTTGAAAGCGTTTAATATTAATAATCACCGACCTTAAGAACGATTTACTTAAAAACAAAAAAGTTTTTTTTCACTAAGACCCATTTTCCGACCGATCGGTCCTATGGCAGCTATAAGATATAGTCATCCGATTTTGACCAAAATTTGCAAATCTGTTTGAAAGCATATAATATTATTAATGACCGAGTTTAATCACGTTAACATTGAAAACAAAAAAGTTTTTCTCACTAAAACCCATTTTTCGACCTATGGTTCCTATGGCAGCTATAAGATATAGTCATCCGATTTTGACCAAAGCTTGCAAATCTGTTTGAAAGTATATAATATTATTAATGACCGAGTTTAATCACGTTAACATTGAAAACAAAAAAGTTTTTCTCACTAAAACCCATTTTTCGACCTATGGTTCCTATGGCAGCTATAAGATATAGTCATCCGATCCGGTCGGTTCCGACATATTAGCAGCGTGCAGTGAAAAGAAAACTCTGTGCAAAATTTCAGCTCGATAGCTTTAAAACTGAGAGACTAGTTTGCGTAGAAACAGACGGACAGACAGACAGACGGACAGACAGACAGACAGACGGACAGACAGACAGACGGACGGACAAAGCTCAATGAACTCAGCTCGTCCCCCTGATCAAGAATATATATAGTTTATGGGGTCGGAAATGAATATTTCTATGCGTTGCAAACTTCTGGGCAAAATTATAATACCCTTTGCAAGGGTATAAAAAAACAAATTTAAATGCAAATAGAAAATATTTGCAAACTGGCAAATGATGCCATTAAAATGCAAAAGGATTTCTAATAATATTCTCAACTGTCGAGGGCAGAGAAAAACGAGGAGGCCAAGCTAACTTCGTCTGTGCCGAAGTTTTTATACCCTTGCAAATGCAAATGTCACAGTTTAAGAACGCTTACATAAAAATCAAAAAATTTTGTAACTAAAACCTATTTTCCGACAGATAAACGTCTGAAAAAAGTTTTTCTCACTAAGACTCAATTTCCGACCGATCGGCCCTATGTCAGCCTTAAGATATAGTCATCCGATTTCGGCCCAATTTTGCGAATCTATTTGAAAGCATATAAAATAAGTCATCAGCGAGTTTAAGGACGCTAACAAAACTAAACAAAAAATTTTTTTACCAAGACTCATGTTCGACCGATCGGTCCTATGGCAACCATAAGATATAGTCACCCGATGTCGATCAACTTTTTCAAATTAGTTTGAAAGCGTTTAATATTAATAATCACCGACCTTAAGAACGATTTACTTAAAAACAAAAAAGTTTTTTTTCACTAAGACCCATTTTCCGACCGATCGGTCCTATGGCAGCTATAAGATATAGTCATCCGATTTTGACCAAAATTTGCAAATCTGTTTGAAAGCATATAATATTATTAATGACCGAGTTTAATCACGTTAACATTGAAAACAAAAAAGTTTTTCTCACTAAAACCCATTTTTCGACCTATGGTTCCTATGGCAGCTATAAGATATAGTCATCCGATTTTGACCAAAGCTTGCAAATCTGTTTGAAAGTATATAATATTATTAATGACCGAGTTTAATCACGTTAACATTGAAAACAAAAAAGTTTTTCTCACTAAAACCCATTTTTCGACCTATGGTTCCTATGGCAGCTATAAGATATAGTCATCCGATCCGGTCGGTTCCGACATATTAGCAGCGTGCAGTGAAAAGAAAACTCTGTGCAAAATTTCAGCTCGATAGCTTTAAAACTGAGAGACTAGTTTGCGTAGAAACAGACGGACAGACAGACAGACGGACAGACAGACAGACAGACGGACAGACAGACAGACGGACGGACAAAGCTCAATGAACTCAGCTCGTCCCCCTGATCAAGAATATATATAGTTTATGGGGTCGGAAATGAATATTTCTATGCGTTGCAAACTTCTGGGCAAAATTATAATACCCTTTGCAAGGGTATAAAAATGGTCTTGCTGAGCACAGCAAGACCACACCCTGTTCTCAGGTCTGTGCAAAAAATGCCGCCGAGAAATGCTATAAATTTACAAAAGTAACAACGCCGCAGACACATTTACACAATGGACGCGAAAGAGCCACCGACATGACCACACTCAGCACCTGGAGATGCATAACATATTTAACAAAACAAATGGAGGGCTGGTTCCACTTCCTGTGTGTGTGTGTGTGTGTGTGTGTGTGTGTGGTCTGCAATGGCACTCAGCTTTAAATTGCAATTAAATGTTGGTAACTAAAATATTTTGTTTTAATTATAAACTTGCACGTATTTTGCACTATTCATGCCGGGGTCAAGCTGACAGTTTGAAGTTCATTTTGGGCGAATTGCACGTAATGCACGCTGTGGCACTTCATTTGATGCTCATTTGAAGTTAATTTAAAACCCCAGACACTCACACACACACACACACTCATGTTAGTGAGGGGGGCGGCAAATGGCTTTTCTATTTTGTTTCCAAATTAATTAAATTGAAGCGGTGTAAAGGAAGAAAATGAACATTTTGTGGGGCGAGAGAAAAGCTTAAATACGAAAAGAAAAGTCCGACAAATGATGCTGAAAATTTATTAATTTATTTGTTAATTTAGGTAACAAACGAAGCTAGAATCAATAGCATTATAATTTTTCTTGTTTTATACGATATATTTGAAAATTTTAATAAGATCTGACAAAAAACCCGGAAGGTTTGTTGGAATCGATTTAGCTTTTTTCGTCAGTTGAAATTATATTTACAGATCTTTCAACAATCGGACAAAAACAGACTATAGTAATGCAGCGAATTCTTGCTTGGATTGACCACGCCTTGTTGGGGCTAGCCGATCGGAATTAATTTTTTTTAGGTGATGGGGGCCAAATCACCCGCCGGTTTGCCAGCGCCCGCAGCGCGGTAGAGAGAGAGAGAGAGAGAGAGAGAGAGGCAGTACATGCGCAGCCAAACTTATCCCAAGAAAAAGAGTCCGCCAATCAATTCAGGTAAAAAATCAGTTAGATCTTTTATTCCACGTGTGTTTTGTACAAGAGTGAAAACATTCGAAATTCCAGATTGATCACGCCTTCACGCTCTAGCACACGTCGAAAGCTAAATGTCGAGAAGCGTACACAGCTAAACTCACCCAACTGCTTAGGGAAATCTCGCCAAACCTTTCTGGTGTTATATATACATATACATATATTACACTCCATGAGTACGGCAGCCAAGGAGATATTCGGATACGCCGAGTACCCTCGAAAGTAGACGTGGAATGATGAGAAAAGGAGAGAGGAGTAGCGGCTTTTTAGAAGGAAAAAGAATGCGCGAGAAAGGCTCATGTGTGAGGAAGTCTAGATGCTATTCGGCATGACTGTGACTCGAAAATGTTATCAAAAGATTATACGACTAACTGAAGGTTTTAAACCCGGAGTCACACAATGTAAGATCGAAAATGGGGATCGGGGCACAGATCCGAAAGTGGCGGTAGACATATGGAAAAGCTATTTCGCCAACCTGCTGGGTGTCGATTACGAATACAATGACACCTCAGGAGAAGTAGCCATGCCACCAATCGACGATATTGAAATAGACCCACCAGACCATCACGAAATCTGTTTAGCCATAAAAAGGCTAAAGAATAACCAAGCAGCTGGTGCTGAATTGTTTTAGTCTGGCAGCGTGGAGTTGGTAAGGTGCATGCACTAACTCCTCTGCAGAATATGGTCCGACGAATGCATGCCCAAAGATTTAAAAAAAGTAAATCCTGCTGTTTGCGCCAACTACCGTGGGATCAGTTACCTTCCTTACCGTAAATTTCGAACTTTTATAAAATCGTTTTGGTCATACTATTAGTTTGTTGCGGTCTTAAGCACAGCCAAATTTATTCTCAAAAAAAGTGCAAAATGTTCTTCATCGAGGCCTTATAAATTCTAAAGTCAACCCCAAAACATTCTCGAATCAAAATAATGCTTCATAAAATAAGTACAAAAAGTTCTTGTTCCTATAAAATACTAAAGGTTTTTCCCTATTTGTTTTTGAAACTAGCTCGCCGTATTATATCAAAGTCTAGAGGAAATGAATTAGCCAAAGACTAAGATGTTTATACTGTAGGTAAAAATTTTACCCCCACTCCAGGAGAATTTTAAGAGGGAGGGAATTTTAAGAAAAGATTCGACTTTAAATGATTCGCATTTTCAGTAGAACAGTTTTTGAAGCTTGCATTGTAAGTTCATTTTGTCCACAACCCAAGAAAGTTTGTGGTTGAACTAAGAATGATTCTTTCTTAAATTTTTTGGCTAACTGTCGCTTAACAGTCGTTTTTCTATTCTAAAATGTTTCGTACTTAACTTCAGTACGTCCAAGAACAAAACCTCCTTGAAGTTTTAAGTACAAAACGGTATAAATTCTGTCCCGATCGATCTAGAACTCAGTCGCTTGTTTTTTTTTTTTACGGGCTCAGTAAGGAGTTCAAGGGCAGAGCCTTCTCTCGAAGAACGAAATTAGCGCAATACAAGTCGCTCACCATCCCAGTTCTGCAGTACGACGCAGAAACATGGACATTAACAGCAAAGGATTAGGCGGCGAATGGCATGTTCGAGCGAAAAGTTCTTCGGAGGATCGCCTTTAAAAGTAGGCGATGGATTCCGCATTTGAATGAATCTCGAACTGTATGAGCTCTATGGGGCCACCATCGATAGTGGACACCATCGAAAAGATCGATTTTGCTATCGATTGTTTTCCCAACACTACTGCCATTGCTCATCAGTTTGACGTAGTTCTTTTATCAAAGAAAATTGAACATAGAAGCAAAATTTGCTTAAACAAGTTTCCACGCTTTCGCGGTGCTTATTTATGGGTTTTCAAAGTTTAAATTTGTTAAAATATCATGATTATGTTTCCTAAAAATTATGATTTTTAACCATCTTATATTTTTTATGTTTCTTTTATAAGGTTTCAATGTTTGAAAATTATTATCCAAAAAAAATGTTCGAATTTTTTTTTTCAAATTGCTTTACCAGTTGTTCAGCATAAAGATAATATTTTTACGACGTTAACAAATTCCAACTTTGATAACCCATACGTAAGCATATAGAAAGCCTAGCACCTTGTTCAAACACTTATTTCATAGGTTGGACAATTACACTAGGCAACAAGGTCCGGTATATTGAAGGGTTGGGGGTTATTTGATATGATTTTCGTGTGCTGAACACGAATCTGTTTTCAGAAATGGTCCATCACGTCGAAATTTTCAGTAATTTAAGCTTAAAGTTGCAAAAAGTGCCTATTTTGAACCTTTTCAGACGCGTTTTGTGGGGAACCTATACTTTTGTTTTGACTTTTTTTTTGATATTATCGTAATTACTATTTCTTAACTTTAAAATAAACTATCGCAAAGAATTGTACGATTTTTTTAAGCGAAGATATACCATTTTGAAAACATAGTCTCGATAATAATAAAATAACAAAACTGTCTACTGCACAAAAGTATGCCTTATAGACAGTACACCGGCTATTAATTTGTATAGAATTTCAATGAAAATTTTCAACTAAACCCATTGCATACATTGCGGCAGCAACAATATATTGGGTGTTTGTGAACTCGGATACAATTACTAAAAATCTTCACTGGAAAAATCGTAGAATTGTTTGGGATAGTTAATTTTAAAGTTAAGGAGTAGATCTTTCTGATAATTTCAAAGAAAGTCAAAACAGAGGTATAGGTTATCCACAAAACGCCTATAAAAAGAGTCAAATAATGCATGTTTTGTAACTTTAAGCTCAAATTACTAAAAATCTCGACGTGATGGACCATTTCTGAAAACAAATTCGTGTTCAGCACACAAAAATCATTTAGAATCACCACCGACCCTTCAATAAACTGGAAAAAGTCAAATTTTGTTGCCTTGTGTTATCTATCATATGCCATTTAAATTATTTTATTATCTCAATTGGTTCAAAAGTTCTGATTTTTGCAACAATTTTTTAGAAAAATTACTTTTTTACCTCTAGCAGTCGAAAAAGCAGCTGGAAGCACCGTGAATTTTTTGAAACAAGTAAAGGAATAGTCAAAGAACATATTTTGAAAATATGGAAAATATAAAAAAAAAGAAAATTTTTTTATTTTCCATCAATGTTGAAAAATAGTGAAACAATAGACAAACCGTAATGATTGACCTGGAGAATTTTTTTTATAATACGCTGAATAAATACATAAATCAATAGAAACAAAAAAAGATTTACGATTCGTTACCTACTTTTCTTGATATTCTACCTGAAACTGGACCAAATTGCCTACAAATTGTGGGGTTTTTTGTTAAACTGAAAATCGCTCAACTTTGAAGCGTTTTATCTCACGAACTAAAAATCGGATTTTATTGAATATAGCAAATTTGAAATAAGGAAAAATTTCCTATAAGATGAGTTTATTCAAAATATCGTAAGCGCACATGAAAACTGTGCGTCGGCAACTTTTCACTCAGATATTTGTCAGCTGTTCGCTGTCATTTTGGCTCTCTGAGTTATTTTTTGACTCTCTGATTTTTTTTTTTATACCCTTGCAAAGGGTATTATAATTTTGCCCAGAAGTTTGCAACGCATAGAAATATTCATTTCCGACCCCATAAACTATATATATTCTTGATCAGGGGGACGAGCTGAGTTCATTGAGCTTTGTCCGTCCGTCTGTCTGTCTGTCTGTCTGTCCGTCTTTCTACGCAAACTAAGCTATCGAGCTGAAATTTTGCACAGAGTCTTCTTTTTACTGTACGCTGCTAATATGTCGGAACCGACCGGATCGGATCACTATATCTTATAGCTGCCATAGGAACCATCGGTCGAAAAATGGGTTTTAGTGAGAAAAACTTTTTTGTTTTCAATGTTAACGTGTTTAAGCTCGGTCATTAATAATATTATATACTTTCAAACAGATTTGCAAATTTTGGTCAAAATCGGATGACTATATCTTATAGCTGCCATAGGAACCATAGGTCGAAAAATGGGTTTTCGTGAGAAAAACTTTTTTGTTTTCAATGTTAACGTGATTAAACTCGGTCATTAATAGTATTATATGCTTTCAAACAGATTTGCATATTTTGGTCAAAATCGGATGACTATATCTTATAGCTGCCATAGGACCGATCGGTCGGAAAATGGGTCTTAGTGAGAAAAAACTTTTTTGTTTTTAAGTAAATCGTTCTTAAGGTCGGTGAATATTAATATTAAACGCTTTCAAACTAATTTGAAAAAGTTGATCGACATCGGGTGACTATATCTTATGGTTGCCATAGGACCGATCGGTCGAGCATGAGTCTTGGTAAAAAATTTTTTTGTTTAGTTTTGTTAGCGTCCTTAAACTCGCTGATGACTTATTTTATATGCTTTCAAATAGATTCGCAAAATTGGGCCGAAATCGGATGACCATATCTTAAGGCTGACATAGGGCCGATCGGTCGGAAATTGAGTCTTAGTGAGAAAAACTTTTTTCAGACGTTTATCTGTCGGAAAATAGGTTTTAGTTACAAAATTTTTGATTTTTATGTAAGCGTTCTTAAACTGTGACATTTGCATTTGCAAGGGTATAAAAACTTCGGCACAGACGAAGTTAGCTTGGCCTTCTCGTTTTTGATTATGTCCGTCTCCCTCTAAGCACCGTGTTTTCCTAGGTCGACAATAATTCTGAGTTAAGTATCTTGTTGTCACAATGAAGTATCTCTTTGTCACAATGGAGTTAAAATCACTCAAATAAGAGAGGCGTTTCAAATTGACCTTCTATGTAAAATCTTCTTTGCTTTTATCTGCCTGGATTTTAGTGCCCATGAACTAGAATTAGTTGTACATGTTTCTTGTACTTAAGTATGCGTGCTCAAATTCATTTAGTCCTTGCGACAGATTTTCTCGCTGCTACCTTAAATATATCTAGCCTTGGTTAGTTTTATTAAAAAGTTTTACATTGGTTAGCACAATCTTACTCAGAACATTTTGTTGTAAGTGTGGCGTTTCAGTAAAGAAGTTAGAGAGCTAATCAAACTATCAAACTTATTATTGATTTTATCAATAACGAGGCAAAATGCGCCAAATTAAAACGCAAACATAATAAAAATTAATAACATTACAAATTGTTAATTAAATGGATTTTAGCAGTTGTTGACTTTGATAACCATTCAACAAAAAAAAAACAAAAACAAAATAGGAAGACCTAATGAGGCGTGTAAAATGTATGCCAATAATTGAATTAAATGCCAATCTGAATTACCTTAATTGCGAATAAACTTTGAATGCAAATATGAAAATAAATAGTTGAATGTGCATTCCAATTCACGCTGCTTCTTTGTGGCAAACTCACACACACACGCACACCTACATATGTATACATATTGATTCCATATTTTATTTGATTAGCTTGGCTTTGGTTTTGGTTGCGCTCTCCCCTTTCCCCGTAGTAATGGTCAAGCCTGTGGCTCACCACACAATGTCCGAACTGGGCAGTGTGATATTGTGGGCAATTGGCTCTGGACCACACACAAATTGTTGGCTTTCATTATTGACCCTCTTTCCACTTTGTTTTGCTACCCCAAATACTATATATATTGGTATTATGATTATTTTTGCGCTTGCATAATAAATTCTTTGTAATAATTTGGAGCTTTTTATTTTGGCAGCATAAACAAAATTGTGGCATTGGGCTGCGGTTGCAATGTGTAAACTTTTTTTGTGGCACTTTTTTTTGTAATAATTACTGAAAATTGTATTAACAACAAATGTAGGGAAACATTGAAAAAATATTAACAGTTCTAAAAAATTTTGTTAAATTAGAATTACACAAATATTATCAAAAAAGAATTAAGTTAAATTTCCCAAAATGCCTTCTTAGTGACCACTTTGACCACAAATAAAAACTATGGCCAAATCCGGAGCTTAGTAGCCCTTTCCGTTTGTCCTGTGTTACAAACAGTGAATCAGTCAGTCAGCCGTATTTATTCACATTTTTTTTAAATATAAGTTTTCTACTTATCATCCCTGCGGTCCTTGGCAGTTTTGTGGCCTCATTCAACTGTCCCGGAACAGCTGCACATGTACACACACACGCTCACACACACACACACACACAATTGTAACAATAAATGTCAGACTAATCTGCGAATTAGCAATATGTGTGCACATTGCATTGTTCCTAATTAAATTTGCCTATCACATTGCACACACACACACATGCCAACTAATTGACAGAGATGAGGAAATTTCCGCACATATAAACACACATTACTCATTCGCCATGTGGTGCCAGGCAATTTGGTTTTGATGGACATCACATCACATTCTCATTCCCTCTCCCTCGTTCCTTCCGCTCTGCCTAATATCCTTCCTTCAATAAAGTATTATAGTAAAATCAATAAAATGTATCGTACTTGCCAGGTTAGCTCAATGTCATATTCATGGCCTCTCCACTGGGTTAAGATGCACTTAGTGGTCGACATTTTTATGCTTCTCTTTTCCTTAACATTTTCGTACGAGTTTAATGCCAAAAAACAAGGTCAAGTTCATGGTACTTACTTATAGTATTGAATTAAATGTTACCTATGAATCAAGGACTTTCATTTAAGCAAATTATTAAAAATATTAAAATAATTGAGCTGTCTTTGGTAAAATATTTAACTTGTTTCTCCACATATTAACGTTGATTATTTGCAGCTTAATGAAGCAAACTTTCAAATTAACGTCCTTTTGAACCGGAATCCTGTCCCTGCTTTGAAAAATGATTTATAATTAGTAAAGGAACTTAAGTCATATATCATTTTGTCGCTTGCATGGAGCCGGCTCAAAATATCATAAAACATGTCCCTAATTTGTTTGCTTACTTTCCTTAGAAATAGAGTGAGTTGAAACATTTTAGTTTAGTTTAGTTTTTTCCATACAAAAGTTTCAGCGCCTTTTTTCACTCTAGAATACACAACCAAATTTCAAGTAAAGGCAAATCTCTGAAATTTTGAAATTTCAACCCGCTGGAAAGTCTAATGTTCGGTTCTCAGACCGGTTCCTTTACTTATCGAACCTGAGATTTTGGTTCAAAGATTGGTCCATGGATTCTTAGATCGTTGAGAATTTTTTTGACAAGACATCGTGAAGGCCATGCCGAAGTTTTGTATACCCTTGCAAATGCTGGTTTTGAAATATCAGAGTTTAAGAACCCTAACACTAAAATCAAAAATAATTCTTACTTCCGACATATTGGTTCCTTATTTCGAAAAAATTTTGCGATTCTGATTGAAAGCATATAAAATTCACAATCAGCGAGTTTAAAAGCGATAAAATGGAAAAAAAAAACTTTCTCACTAAGACCCACTTTCCAACCGATCGGTCCTTTGGCAACCATAAGATATAGTCATCCGATTTCGAGCAAATTTTGAGAATCTATTTCGAAGCATAAGGACGCTAGGATTGAATTCAAAGCAAAATTTCTTACTAAGACCCATTCTTCGACCGATCTGTCCTATGGCATCCATAAGATATAATCACCCGATGTCGATCAACTTTTTCAAATTAGTTTAAAATCGCTTAATATTAATAATCACCGAGCTTAAGAACGATTTACTTGAAAACAACACAGGTTTTCTCACAAAGACCCATTTTCCGACCTATGCACAGTGGTTTCAAACGTGTTGTCTCTAACTCCCAAAAGAATGAGCTTTTCAATTGTATACTTAATTTTGTTTCATTACAGCCGTACTCTATAAGAACGGCTTCAAAGGAGAGAGCATGAAATATATTGGTTCTTACTGTGAGAGCTTTTTGAGACTTTAATTAATTTAAACAATTAAAATAACATTAAATCAAACTAATATTAAAGAAACAACTTCATTTTAATTATATCAAAAAAAAAATAGAGGAAAGCTAACTTCGGCTCGACCGAAGTTTATATACCTTTATAGCTTGATGGCGCCACTACTTTGAGCATTTGCTTCCTAGTTTGTTATATGGCAGCTATACGATGTGTTCATCCGATTTTGACCGAACTCCCCAAAATTGTGTGGAAACTGATAATATTCACAACTGGAAGGTATAAATACGCTACCATTGAAAACAAAAAAGTTGTTCTCACTAAAACTACTTTTTCAACAGATCGTTCCTATGGCAGCTGTAGTCCATAGTCATCCGATTTGGATCATACTTGGCAAAATTGTGTGGTAGCATATAGTATTGATCAGTAACAAGTTTAAAAGCGATAGCATCGAAAACAAAAAAGTTTTTCCAACTAATACTTTTTTCAGACTTATCTTTTGTATGGCAGCTATACTATATAGTTGTCCGATTTTCATTAAACTTAAAGGAATTATGTAAAAGCATAGAAAACTTAGAAATACGAGGATTGGGGACGTTTGCGTTGAAGACAAAAAAGTTTTTCTCACTAAAACTACTTTTTCGACCGATGGTTCCTATGGCAGCTATATGCTATAGTCATCGGATCCGGCCGATTCCGACAAATGTGCAGCGTATTACCAAAAGGCTTCGTGCAAAGTTTGGTTAAAATAGCATTAAAACTGACGGAGGAGATAGCATAGAAACAGACGGACAGACGGACATGGCTATATCAACTCAGCTCGTCATGCTGATCCAGAATATATAAGTCTAAAAGTCTATAAGTCAAAAAGTCTTGCGGTATTTCCGCAAGCTTGTCTTTGCAAGCGCGTAGTTCTAGTTGTATTCGTCGCATCGGCTCACGCTAGAGCTTTTTGGAAAGCTCTTTTCACGCGCTAACACGTGTTTGATTTATTGTTGTTTGTTTTTAGTCGTTCGTGAGTTAAAGCGTCGCAAACATGGAGCAAAATAAAGAGAAAATACTGCATATTTTACAGTACTACTACGATCAAGGCAAAAATGCATCTCATGCTGCCAATAAAATTTGTGCAGTTTATGGACTCGATACAGTTTCCATTTCCACCGCACAACGATGGTTTCAACGTTTTCGTTCTGGTGCAGAGGTGATCGAAGATGCGCCACGGTCCGGAAGGCCTGTCGTCGAAAATTGCGATAAAATCGCTGAATTGATCGAAAGAGACCGGCATAGTAGCAGCCGTAGCATCGGCCAAGAGCTGGACATGAGTCATCAAACCGTTATAAACCATTTGAAGAAGCTTGGATTCAAAAAGAAGCTCGATGTATGGGTGCCACACGACTTGACGCAAAAAAACATTTTTGCCCGTATGGATGCATGCGAATCGCTTCTGAATCGCAACAAAATCGACCCGTTTTTGAAGCGGATGGTGACTGGCGATGAAAAGTGGGTCACTTACGACAACGTGAAGCGCAAACGGTCGTGGTCGAAAAGCGGTGAAGCTGCCCAGACGGTGGCCAAGCCTGGATTGACGGCCAGGAAGGTTCTTCTGTGTGTTTGGTGGGATTGGCAGGGAATCATCCACTATGAGCTGCTCCCCTATGGTCAAACGCTCAATTCGGACCTGTACTGCCAACAACTGGACCGCTTGAATGCAGCACTAATGCAGAAGAGGCCATCTTTGATCAACAGAGGCCGAATTGTCTTCCATCAGGACAACGCCAGGCCACACACATCTTTGGTGACGCGCCAGAAGCTCCGGGAGCTCGGATGGGAGGTTCTTTTGCATCCACCGTATAGTCCGGATCTCGCACCAAGTGATTACCACCTATTTCTGTCCATGGCGAACGAGCTTGGTAGTCGGAAGTTGGCCACAAGAGAGTCCTGTGAAAATTGGCTCTCCGAGTTTTTTGCCAATAGGGAAGCGAGCTTCTATAAGGGCCGTTTTCTCATGTTGGTGTTTTTACAAATCTAGGTGGATTTGCTGCATTTGCTTTGCTCATGTTCAATGCTAACCATCTAGATGAATTTCGTAGCAATCTACTTCAACCTCATTGATTTCAAATCCATGTACATTCTTATGCAAATTTAGTATTTTTGTGTATCCGCGCATATGGTCACACTGAAAAATATTTGAAAACAAAAAACAACTGCTGCTAAAAACAGTTAAGTCTGAACTGTTATTAAGTAAACCAAAAATGGAAAATATTGGATGTGCCTTTAATATAAGAACACCTGCAGACATTGCTGAAATTACAGATGCAAATTCTGATTCCCCTAGTTCATTGCTTAAGCTAAGTTTACACATCCAAATTATTTGGCTAAATTTTGATAAAAATAGCCATGATTAAAGTTTTAACAGGATTAAAAACTTAAACTGTGTTAAACTGATTAAATATGGCCGGAAAGTTCCACAATTTGGCATATATAGCCCAATTTTCATGAAAATTTTTCCAAATTATTTGCCTGTGTGAACATAGCTTTCGACCTACTGTTTAATATCCCATCATAGTAACAAGACGTTCCAAAAGAAAAACCTTCTCCTCCTCTGTAAAATTCTTGCTTTAATTTTTAAAATTGGCGCGCAATAAAAAAGACAAGACTCAGCCGACTGCAGAGGTGCTGCCAACCTAGTATTATACCATTCCAGGCCTCCCGGTGTGACCGTGGCGCAAATGCCCGAATTTATAATCAACCTACATGAGATAACCAATTGAACAAAAACCATCTAGATGCGAAATCTAGATGGATTTCGATTTGAGCAAAAACATGAACATGAGAAAACGGCCCTAAGAGGGGCATTATGAAGTTGGCATCTCGTTGGGAACTCGTCATCGAACAAAACGGCGCATATTTGACTTAAATCGCATTATTATAACCAATTTTATGAACAATTGAAAATTCAATAAAAATACCGGAAGACTTTTTTGACAACCTTATATATACTTTGTGTTTTCGGAGATGCTTCCTTCTATGCGTTATACATCTGGACAACTTTAATACACCCTCTACAAGGGTATAAATATTCGATATTCCTGAGCAAAAATATCCGAAAATGATTGCAAAACACCTGCTCGCGACCAAATCACAGTGATTAAGCTTGGCACAGGAGTTCGGGACAGAGCTTACTTTCGAAATTCCCGAACTGTGGGAAAAACAAGAGAACCGGCTAATACAAAGTATAGAATGTACATTTTGGCAAAGATGGGTAACAGAAGCGAGATAGAGCGCCACGAGAAACACATACTCAAAGTTAAGTTACAATTTGGCTGAAAATAACTACTTTCTAAATGCTATTGGAACTTAGGCTCGAGTGGAAATGCTCCAGCTTAGCTACAGACCTCACTACCAGACGCTAAAATTGAAAACAAAAAAGTTTTTTCGACCGATGGTTCCTATGGCAGCTATACGATATAGCCATCCGATCCGGTCGGTTCCGACATATTAGAAGCGTGCAGTAAAAAGAAGACTCTGTGAAAATTTCAGCAGAAATTTTCAGAGTAAAACAGAAAGACAGACTGACAGACGGACGGACAAAGCTAAACCGACTCAGCTCGTCGCCCTGATCAAGAATATGCATAGTTTATGGAGTCGGATATGAATATTTCTATGCGTTGCAAACTTCTGGGCAAAATTATAATACCCTTTGCAATTTGAAGCACTTTTTTTTTATTTAGATTGGCAAAGTCTTACACTGTGCGGCGCCCAGCTGTGAAGTAAGCTTCTCTAATATTGCAATTTGTCTTGTGCGAAAATTCGAGTTTAGCAAAGAGATTGAGAGAAGCTAGTTTTGGCCTTCTTCTGCCTGTTACATACTTTTGCACCACATCGTGATACCTTTTTATACATTTTTATCTCGTAAGAGTATAAAAAAATTACGCAGTCTATTGTTTTCAAGCCGCATTGTTGTGTTTACAGATTTATATATTTGTTGCAGCAAGTCATAGCAAAAGCTATAGAGATTATAAAGATTGATTTTTTTTTTTTTGGTCAAGCACACTGACTTATTTTTCTGCTTTTTTTTCTTGACAAAGCTCAAAATAGAAAAAAAGAATTTTCAGACCTCAATTTCAATTCACAGGAAAAAACCTCAAAATGCGAATCACAAGTCGGTAACACAAATGACTTTATTCTTGCACTGCAGTTTTCAATTGCTGCCACCTCATCTTCAACTCTTCCACTCTTCTTTTTTGCCTGTCAAATCAGTTCAACAATCAAAAAGTGGTAAATTTGGACAAATAAAACTGTATAAAATTCAGAATCAAAGAATTTTTTTCCAAGCTCATACAAATCTGATTTAACTTTGCTGAAATCAGAAAGTTGCACTTAAAGTGCATTTGTATGTCTGTGTTTGTTTGTTGGTTTTCCCCGGTATCCATTTGGGATAATTACTAATGTCAACGCCTTGTGGCTGTTGCAATTAATTAAATCCTTTCCCAACCACCTCATTCGCAGGTTTAATTTAATTTGCAGAAAAACACATTTGTTTTTATTTAAATAAAACTCCACGCATTTTCTCTCTGGCTATTACAAATCCCCACCAGACATTTGCCTCTAGGCACTGTTGCTTAATTGCCAGGTTGTATGTCTCCATTTTGGTGTCTCTCCCTCTCTTTCTCTCATGTGCGTTGGCATTTAAAATATGCACGGCATTTGACATTTTAATCAACCATGGCCCACGGAGGGCGGGGGTTGCTCACCCCAAAAAGTGCAAGAAGCAAACGAGAAAAGAAACGAAAAAACTTGAAAAACTTGCGGAAATTCCTTAATGAATACAAATGCGCTTGGCTGGCTTACTGAATGATATTTTGTTGGCTGCCAAGAGGATGCTTGGAGCTCGGACTCAGGCCCAAGTGGCGGAAATCGATGTGGTTGTTTTCCATTTGTTGCATTTTCATTTTTATGCTAAAATTTTTTTGTGTATTTAATGCAATTTCACTGTTTAGCATATAAATTGTTGGCAAAGTAAAGTTAATGCGAAATTTCTACTTTCATTAAAAAGTTTGACTTTATTTAACACAATCTTACCCAGAAAATGTTCGTTTTGTTCTGCGTGTTACATACCTGCAATGAGAATGAAAAAAGTAGAAAATATAAAATTAGTTATATTCCGACTCTTTGGTCATAAAATTAACAATAATGTTATCAAAGTAAAAACATAAAAAAAAAACTAAACAGCAAACTGAAATTAAAGCAAAACTTTTACCGCCACTTTCACAAACTCAAACGCACACACACAAACACTTACAAAAGAAAAAGACGTTGAATAATGGCGTCCAATGTGAAAGTTTTCAGCGCTTTGCTTATCAAATTGTAAAGCGTTGCCAAGCGAAAAACAAATTGTTGCTTGGCAGTAGCTGGGCCAAAAGCAGTTGTGCAGGCAGATAAAGCAACGACGACAAATACTAATTTTACAAGGAAATGCAGACGAAGACGGTCAAATGCAAGGGAAACGAGAAGACCAAGCTTACTTCGTCTGTGCCGAAGTTTTTTTACCCTTAAAAATGCTGGTTTGGAAATATCAGACTTTAAGAACGCTACACTCAGAGAAAAAACCAAGCCGATCGTGTTTAATATCAAGCAGTTTGGATGTCAAAAGTACGGCAAGACGGAATATTCTTGGATCAAAGCTGAATATACTGAAATCAAGCATGCATTTTTGAGATTGAAATTCTTTGTTTTAAATTAGGTTAGGTTGATCTTCTTGCATTTAGACAGAATATCCTAGAGGGCGGATAGGAGACACGACTGACCAACACCACACCACCACCTACTTTTTTCCAAGCTGAAATTAATTTTACTTACTTTACTGGGACTTAAAATCGGGACCTCAAAGACTAAACACACAAGGACGAAGGCACCTTAGCCCACTCGACTATCAGCCATAAACAAGACTTGGCGTCAAAATCATACTTAAGAATATAAGCAGTAAGCATTTTGCCATTCAGCAAGCAACAAGGGCCGTGATCGAGTGGACAAGCCATTCGCTTACAAAATGCGTAGGAGCATACCTATAGTTTTATTTTTTAAAGTAGTTGGTTAGCGACATTTTTTCATACAATATTTAACACGTCTGTACCGCCTGACGTGGAGTTCAATACTAAGCTATAGTTTGTTTCGTAGGTGTCTGTATATGTGACGCAGTTTTCGGTGTACGTTTTTATACTCTGTACCGAAGGTACATAGAGTATATTAAGTTTGTGCAAAAGTATGTAACAGGGAGAAGGAATCATTTCCGACCCTATAAAGTATATATATTCTTGATCAGCATCAACAGCCGAGTCGATATAGCCATGTCCGTCTGTCTGTCTGTCTGTCTGTCTGTCTGTCTGTCCGTCCGTCCGTATGAACGAAGAGATCTCAGAGATGGTAAGAGATAGAGGTTTGACATGTATGGGACATATATTTCTTATACTTGCAGGCAGATCAAGTTTATTTTCAATTTTTGCCAAGCCCCCTCGCGCCCCCGCAATTTGGAAAAAACGTCATATCTCCTACAGTTTTGATGATAGATGGTTCGTACTTTCTAGAGAACTCTTCTAGTACTCAAAATTATTTATCGATTTGCTAAAGGAATGATGAAGATCGGATGAACGATACTCAAGTTATGAGCAAAAAACGGTCAGTTAACGCCCCCCACCCACCCCACCCATAACCTAAGCATTGCGTTCAGCAGAAGCAATCTTAGTGAGAGAGGGAGAGAGAGTGAGAGAGAGAGAGAGAGAGAGACTAAGAGAGCGCACTGCGTTGTGCGTTGTGTGTTAACTGGCCGTTTGACTCGTGACCAAATGCGAGCTGCGACGTTAAGGGTGCAGAGTATGTTATAGTCGGGCTTGACCGACTTTCTTTCTTGTTTAGTTAAGTCTCTTGTCTGTTGTTGTATCTATTATATGTAACATTTCAAGAGTAAAGTGTTTACTGTAGTTGTTCTCTTGTTGTGAGATTGTGGTTTCTTCGAAATTCGGTGAGTGTCCGCTCTCTATACAGTGTGTCGCCAGTGCAGTTTTTTGTTTGGTGTCGGAGCTTATTATCGGATTTATGTTGGGATATCCTTGTTTTCAGTTTTGATTTTATTGTTTCTATGTATAGTTTATTGCACGCGTTTACTGAATCCTCAGTACATGTCATCCGATTTTTAACAAATTTCCCGAATCTGTTTGCGAGCATAACAAATTAACAATCAACGAGTTTAAGAACGATTAAATTGAAAACCAACAAATAAGTTCTCACTAAGACCCTTTTTTCCACCGATCGGTCCTGTGGCAACTCTAAGATATAGTCATCCGATTTTGACCAGATTTTTAAAATCTGTTTGAAAGCATGTAATATTAATAATCAAAGAGTTTAGGAACAATACAATTAAAAACGAGAAAGCCAAGCTAACTTCGTCTGTGCCGAAGTTTTTATACCCTTGCAAATGCTATTTTTGAAATGTCAGAGTTTAAGAACGCTTACATAAAAACCTAACAATTTTTTAACTGAAACCCATTTTCCTACAGGTAAACATCTGATTTCGACCAAATTTCACGAAGCTCTTTGAAAACATATCAAATTAACAATCGCGGAGTTTAAGAAAGATAAAATTTAAAACAGAAAAGTTTTTCTTACTAAGACTCATTTTCCGACCGATCGGTCCTATGGCAACCATAAGATATAGTCACCCGATGTCGATCAACTTTTTCAAATTAGTTTGAAAGCGTGTAATATTAAGAATCACCGACTTTAAGAACTATATATTTGAAAACAAAAAAGTTTTTTTCACTAAAACCCAATTTCCGACCGATCGGTCCTATGGCAGCTACAAGATATAGTCATCCGATTTTGACAAAAATTTGCAAATCTGTTTGAAAGCATATAATATTAATTAACGCCGAGTTTTATGACCCTAGCATTGAAAACAAAAAAGTTTTTCTTATTAAGACCCATTTTCCGACCTATTGTTCCTATGACAGCTACAAGATATGGTCATCCGATTTTGACCAAATATAGCAAATCTGTTAGAAAGAATTTTATTTTAATTATGGACACGTTTTGGGACGCTAACTTTGAAAACATAATAGTTTTTCTCACTAAAACCCATTCCGACCGATCGGTCCTATGGCCGCCGTAAGAGATAGTCATTCGATTTTGACAAAATTTTGCACATGTGTTTTGAAGACATATAATATTACTAATGGCCGAGTTTTTATTTTCCACTAAAACTCATTTTCCGAACGATCGGTCCTATGGCAGCCATAAGATATAGTCATCCGATTTCGACCACATATTGCAAATCAGTTTGCAAACATTATAATGGCGGCGTTTGGAGCTGCTTACATTTTTAACAACAATTACAATTAAAACCTATTTTCCGTCTGATGATTCCTTTGGCAGCTATAGGATATAGTCATCCGATCCGGGTGGTTCCGACATAGTAGCAGCAATGCAGTAAAAAGTAGACTCTGTGTAAAATTTCAGATCGATAGCTTCAAAACTGGACATCTAGTTTGCGTAGAAATAGACAGACGGACGGACAAAGCTCGTAGCCCTGATCTAGAATATATATAGTTTGTTGGGTCTAAAATTAATATTTCTTTGCGTTGCCAACTTTTGGGCAAAATTAAAATACCCTTTGCAAGGGTATACAAATTTTTGGAAAAAAATGCAGCTTAAAAGCAAGCTAGATCAAAAATAGGGAAAGTTTAAATTAGTCAAGCGAAAATTCAAGGCTCATCTTTGACTTTGGTTGTGAAAAGCATAAAATGGGATGATATATTAAGTTGCTGTGTTGAAAACTTGATTACTCACAAATAAATCAGAATGTCAAATGAAAAATCGTAAATCACATTAAATTATATGCTCACGATTCTCAATTTTTCTCTGCCCTCTTTTTGCGTGTGCCGGAAACACGTCAGCATGTTATAAGCCGGAAGCTGATATAAGCTTGCCTCTCAGCCCTTCTCGTCCGCCTCTCTATCAAGTGTGCCAAGGAGCCAGGTTGCATGTAATGAGGCACTGATTGGTGCCTGAGCAATTTTTTTTTCGCCTGCAGCTAAATCAAACAAGTTGACACTTGCCACGCCCCCTTCCCCACTGCTCACTGTTCTAGTTCATGCATAACTTTGCCACTTTATGTGGCACTGGCGTCAAGAACTTAACCTGCATCCTGTTGCAAGTTGGCAGCAAAATGTCGCAGACGATCTCTCTACTTTATTTTTTTATTTTAACCCATTATGCATTGTGCTACATATTTTGTTCCAGAAATTGTTGCTGCATTTTTCAAGTGGGCGCGCGGGTGCAAAGTTATCTTCTTGCTCTTGCACTTTGCATACTTTTGTGCGTGTATTATAAATGCATAAACATTATGCCCGGGCGTTTACTTAATGCAGCCATAACTTTGGAAAGCAAAAGAAAAAACATTTTTATAAGTGCTAAGAAACTTGAGCAAGTCAGATACTTACAATATGGAGGCGTGGAAGGAGTGTGAGTTTTCCTATGCACTATTGGAAATTATCTTAATTTTTTTTTGGCATGAATTGAAATCTTCACAATTGATGAAAGCTTTTAGGTTTAGTTTATTGGTAAATCAACTAAAAGTCGTTAAGAAGAGTTTCTGAAAATTTTTAAAAATTTATTTTTTTACCCGTTTATTTTATTATTAATTTATTTATTAAACCTCTAAGGCAATCAATCATTGCATTCAAGTCAACTTCGCCAGAACTGCGGTTATCTCATAAAAATTAAAATTTTGCAAAGAATGCACAAAATCGCAGCGTTAACCAGTCTACACTTAATTTGTCAAATTTTAATTTTCCTTACAATTTTTTTTTGATGTAAAATTCCTCACGAGTTACATCATTCAATTTCTACAGACCAAAAGTACAATCTGATAATACAAATCACAATAATTAGTAGACATCGGATTTTATGTACTTTTTTAAATGAAGGTTGATTAAGGTGAAAATTTGGATTTATACTAATTAAATAACCCACTTTCCATTGGAAGCTGCATATTCAATATATGCAAATTTTGCATATTTTACATTTGTATGTAAAGTATGTAAACAAATATGCAAAATATGCACTAAATATGTAAAATATGTAATAAATATGTAAAATATGTAATTGCATAAAAAATGTATAAAAATTGAGAAATTTGCAAAAATTCTTATTCTTGAGCTTAGATTATTGTTAAAAATATAAAGATGGCATATATAGACGGTTAAATGGGAGTTGTAGACCGAGCAAATGAAAGGTGTACCTTGAAAGTTCTCAAATATTAGGAAATTTCTAAATGGTTCATTAATTTCAGATTTTTATGAAGATTTTATGGACGGCTATAGTACACGGGTAAATAAAGGAGATGTGGAACAAATGGTCAAAAAAATCGTGAATTTCGTATGGTTTCCGTTAAACGATTTATTCCATGCGCCAAGTAAGTCACATGTAACAGTTTTGGATAAAACACCTTTAAGTTTTGTCCAGCCTTCAGCATATATACTGCCGCATCCGTAATTAACATCAGTGGTTTGGTTTCATATCCTCTTGGCCAAAGTTCTATGATAGAACTGTTTACAAAACGTGCTATTGCTTGATAATTGACCTTATCCAATGCTTTAGTTGAAACTAAAAAGGTTTTTGAACGACCATTTTCAGTTAAGTTCCCAACAATTAGATTGGCCACAAATCTGCCCGATTTGTCAGTGGTTTCGTCGACCGAGAGCTATATTTTATCGTCACCCAAAGCCTCACGAATACTATCCATTTTTTTTTTGCACTTGTCCAGATAACATTTCCGTAAAGTACTTTCTTCTGGTATTTGTTTCTTAATGTATTTTTTAAAAAAGCCATTAAATGTCTCATTATTTAAAGCATTGAAAGGTATGTTGGTTGCAATCAAAGCTTCGCAGAGTTCAATTGAATTCACCATTTTCATCGTCCTCCACTTCAACTGGCATCTGCCATCTTACAGCCAATTGTTTATGGCGCGCAGTTGCTAAGTGTTGATCCAATTGCGACTTTTGATCGCAAGCAATCTGATTTAACAAATTAAAATATATTTTCTTTTATTAATATGAATATTATTATTTTATGGATATATTGTACTCACTCGTTTTTAATTGCAAGTAAGACAGACAATTTTGTCTTCCTGTATTTCAAAACAGTTTGATTCCAATTCTTTTAGCCATTTTTGAATCAAACGTGTTTTTTTATCGCTTATTTTCGGCATTTTAATTAATTAAAAGTTGAATTGATGAAGTTGATTTACAAAGTGAAATGGACTTGCACCAAAATCAGAAAATGGTGAGCACAGAATCACAAAAAGAACACATTAACCCTGGCCTATTAGGATTATAATGTATCTGAAATATGTCATTTCATAAAAAAATAGGTTTTTCACATATTTTACATATTCTGCATGTATGTGGGGTTTGGTGACCTGTTTTTGATTTTAGTCAATGTTACAACTATTCTGCATATTTTGCATATTTTTTTATGCAAATATTTAATTTATGCAAAATGGTTTTTAGCGGACTTAGATCGTTTTTCAATCAAAATAAGATGTGTGCAATCAGAACTTAAATCGGACATGCGGTTCAAAATATGTAAATATGTAAAGTCCGATGTCTAATAATTAGATTTACTTCACTTTGTTGTGCACAAAGGCACTTGGGCAAGTTTGCCTGACTAGTATTGTGAGCAGCCCTCTGTGCCCGAAATTTGTGCACAATTTAGTTTGACGTTTGAACAGGCGGGACTGCTATGTTTTTGAGATTTGTTGAGAAAAAAATTATTTAAATAGAAACGCCATCAAAAACCGCTAGGGATATTCTTCTAGAATGGAAAGAATGACATGATTGAAACTGCGTGCGTATTCTGCTATTAATAATCTGCACGTTTTATTGTTGTCGACTTTTGCATATGTATGTCCACCAGACCAGCTTGATTTAGCAATGGACGAATTGTTGGATGGTCTATGAACGATGTGGACTGCATCTAATCTTGCAGTTGAGGACACATCTGAACAATGCCCAACCCAAAACTAATGGCGGAATAACCTCCTTTCTTGATTGAAAGTGAAACGTTTTAACTTATGTTACGAGTGTCTGAAAAGTAATTTGAAGTTTTGCTTAAACTGATTAAAGAAGTCAAGGAATCGCAACGTCTGCTGGTTTTGTCCAGTTGACCGGTGTTCACCACACTTTAACGAAGGGGTGCTAAAACAACAGTCTGTTTTTAACCTTAATTTTTCAACAAGCCATCCACGTGGCAGAGTCCCTACTTGATTTTTATTATTGTTTTACTTAATTGTTGTCGCAGTTGTCTTTAGCGTAGTTTTTTTGACGGTGGTGGGTACCGAGCCCGACTCTTCACATTATCCAGCAGATTTGCGGATGCATCACTTTCTGAACGGGGGTCACCAACGAGGAGATGTGAGTCAACTTGAGGCGCAGGAAGCAGGGATCGAGCTAGTCTCGCCACGTTAAGCCGGTCAGCAACTTTACCTAACTACTTTCGGCCCATTAGGTCCTCTAGGTCTCTGTCTAGAATTTTTTGCTTTTTGGTATGGTATATTTCAAAAGAAAAATATATTCCTCGATGGGCCGCGAATGTACCTTTGGCTGAGCTGTTATTTGAATGTCAAAAGATACAAAAAAAAAGATTCCTCAATGGACCGCGATTTATAACGATTTTTCGTGAAGATATGATTTGGGAGTCATCATTGGTTCTTTTGAAGTTTGCGATTTCTCCATACAATGTGCATATACATATGTTTGATCACACATTCTTTTCAAAATAGGTTTAGGCACAAGTGCCCGACTTTTCCTAGTCAGGGTCTGGGTTGGGCAAGCAGTTCACAATTTTTTCAGAGTAAATTGTTGTTGGAAATGCTTACCCTTTGGCCCAACTGCCTATGTGCATAACAAAGTGAATAACCTAATTGTATCCAAAATATTTGCTCAAAACTATGTTCTCATTTAATTTTTGAAGAAATCAGCAAGAAAGTATGCTCTTCAGTTTGAACAATCATTAGTTAGCATAAGCTGACAGTACTAACCGAGTTCTGTTAAGACAGCATACCTGGTACGCAATATTGAAGATTAATGTGTTTCTGAACTAATTGGGCATATAAATGCCCAAATTTCCTATAGAACTGTGGTAAAATGGAGACTTAGCCAAAGCACTTAACTTAATCATTGAACAATTTCCTCTATGAATTTAAATTTTTAAAAATTTTGTTTAAGAGGGCTTTTGAATAAATTTTTTCGATTCTTTCAATCGTTCGATCTGCACATTCTTTTTACTAGTCTTCTTTTTGACCGTTTGATTTACACCTTCTATTCACACGTCTAGAATTGCAAAGCATTAATCTTTATGGTAATCTAAGCTCAAATAAAAAATAAGCAAATTTCACGATTATTCTTCAAATTCTATTTACCAATGCGTGTATTGTAATCTAATCATCCAGCGCTTTCATAAATACCTAGTAGTCGCAATTTTTTTGGCACACGTATTGAACACAGTCGTTCTCGAGAACCATTGAACGCATCCACTCCAACTTGCCGGCTTTTTGACAAGTGACATTTATGCTATATTACTGCATCAAAAGTTTTTGTCGCTCGCTTGAAAATCGTGTTGTCGTAATTGGCCTGCGTAAATGCGGGCTACGAAACTGGAAATCACCCGATACTTTGAGTATTGTACAGCGAAGTTATTTGAGGTTACTGATGGAATAAAAGACGGCGCGAAATCCGGTCGTCCGCGCACTGTGCGAACGCCAATTGCTCACAACAGCATTGAAACAAAATCGAAAGCATTGCGTCGCCAGTGCGTGAACAATCGTATAAGCGCAAGTATTTCAAATTTAAACTGCTTGAATTTATATGTAAAGTGGCACAAAAAAGCTCGGTTACTAGATCAAATGGCGAAATTAAAGTGATTTGAAACCCACCGTTCACAGCCAAGTAGATTTGAGAAGTTGGCTCTAAATCGCTCAAATTCACCATCTTATCTAGCAAAATCTCTAGTGATTTCTGTGTCAACCCCGATACATTCGTTTTCATTTTATGACCAAGAAACTGTGTGCCAAAACAATTTGCATTTTGCTATTGGTCTGCTTTATGAACCTGGAAATGATAATGCAGTTGAATTCTAGAGGTAAGTCAAAAATTGTTATTCATTAGAGTAGGGTCGTTTTCTAAAAATTTACGGAAAAATTTGTTCTACACCTTCTACACTTAGAAAATACGGCAGGGAGAGTTCTAGATCGATCGGGATAGAATTTATACCGTTTTGTACTTAAAATTTCAAGTATTTTTTGTTCTTGGGTGTACTTAAAATAAGTACAAAGCGTTCTAGAATCGAAAAATGACAGTTAATTTTATACAAATGAGTACGAACGTTCTTGAATCAAGAACTATTCGTACTTACAGTAAACCAAAAAATCTTGGATCGAGCAAAAAATAGACTTACAATGCTAGCCCCAAAAAGTGTGCTATGAAAAATGAGAATTATTTTAAATCGAATCAATTCTTAAAATTCCCTCCTGGTTCTAACCCTTTGGTTATGGAGTTAGGGTAGAATTCGGACGTACAGTAAAACCATGTTGGTCTTTGGTTAATTCTTTTCCTTTGGATTTTCCAAGCCTTATTTGATTAAATACAGAGGCATATTTTCAAGAACAAATTGGGAATGGCTTTAGAATTTAATGGGCTTAAACCAAGACCATTTTGTACTTATAATATGAACTTTTGTTTTGTTTCCAGAATGAATTGTTGAATTCAGAATTTATTTGAGTTTAGTTAAGAATATTTCTCACTTATTTTAAGGGTAAATTGGGTTAAGCTTAAGACCATTATAACCTAAAAGTATAATAAAAAAAATTTTCAAAATAGTTCGAAATGTACTTAATATATCCCGAATACATCTTAAACTGAGTAATTCGGGATTGGAAAAAACGTACTTGAAATTAGAATTTTGTATTTGAATCAAGTATTTTCGTACTTACCGTACTATTGACACCGTTTGTACGTGATTCAAGTACAAAGCTCTTGGTTTTTTCTGAGTGTATTTACCCGTGAATTTACCGGTCTGTTTACCCGTCTTCATGATAATCTAAACTCATATGAGAATTTGGCAAATTTCGCGATTTTTTAACCGTTTGATCTACACGTCATTTGAAAAATGTTCAAATTTTTTACAATTTTATGGAAAGTTGAATCCACATCTTTTTCGCGAAATTTACCAATTTTTATAATGAGTTTAGATTGTCATGAAGACGGGTAAATAGAAGTTGTACATCAAACGTTCTAAAAAATCTCTAAAATTTCAAAACTCAAATATGAGTTTAGATTGTCATGAAAACCTTCTGTTTACACGTCTATTTTTCTGTACACGCACAAACTTAATATACTCTGCATATCTTTGGTACAGAGTGTAAAAAATTCTGGATTTGGAAAAGATAAATTGTATAAAATTCCGCTAGCGCAGCTATTTGGACCACTTGTAGTGGCCAGTTTCCCACTGAGTCATAAGTTCAACTCCAGCCCATTAACATTATGTCTAACCGATTTATAAAACGGTAGAAGTGCGAAAAAAGAAAGAGAAGATCCAAATGCTCTTAGTTCACCTGGGATAAGCATCAGCGCATCATACGATTGCACCGTTCTTATCTGACGTCGGCTTCGGGTAGCTAGAAAAGGCTTAAGCCAGCATAGCTTAGAGAATCACAGACAGTGTACAAATGTCTTTTGTGTAGAGCACAACATATATCTAGCGACCTGTGCAAAGTTATTTTTGGCAAAGAAAAATTAAGCCACGTGCATATTACATAAGATCCCTCTAGTCCAAATCCGGACTGGAGTAGTCCGACGGTTGGTTGACATAACTTTAGAATCCCATCGAGAGAAGAAAAGTGAATTGTGTAAATAGAATTTGGCCAGGTACGAAATTACATATGTGCATCTTCAGAAGTTTAATTGTGTCGTCTTTTTTCGTAGTGCTCCGCTCCAGTGCCCGTTCGTTTGGGGCTTGGATTGCCCTTTAAAAACGGTGGCCTTGCCGTGAGGCACGTCTGCCAGAAGTATTTTCTTGGCGGATTCAGAGAGGCACATTTTGTTTATTGGCACCCCGCAAACGTTTATGCCCAAAACATCGGTGTCATTTAACCACTCTCAGTTAGGTCGAACCAAAGCACCTACGAACCCCGGAGGAGTTCTACACTGCCCGCCCAGTGGCGAGATTCGTTCCCAACAATGTGTTAGGCGCATTCACGACTCGTTGTTAATTTTGCTTAGACCCAGAAGATGGCCAAGGTGTCTGTAATAAGTTATTCATCCCAATGGAGCATGTGTTGCATCACATGAGGTCTACCTGCAGCATCTGGTATTAAAAGTGGAGTTTGCAAGAGAGACTTTATGAGCAGAAACCTTACCAGGAGGATTAAAAATTATTTTTTTTATTTTATATTACACCAATTTTAAATATTCCTAACAATTCCAACCTTTAACGTAATATGCTAAAATGAATTTAAACTTTTCTTGAACCTACATAAGTCTCTCGCATCCACCTGAGAAGTAAAACGTAGTGCGTATGTATGTATAGTAAAGATTTTATTTTTTTTGAAGCCCATTATCGTCATCTGGATCTCCACGACGGCAGTGTATGGTGAGTGTAAACTATAGTAGTTAAATCTTATAGCTCTACAAACATACCCATTCATTTTGGCGATGCAGAGATACGGTCAATTTCTCAAAAATTAGATTTATGAATTTTTCCTTATAAATATTTATACCAATATTTCTACGATTTTCTTTCTTTTCTTCTCTTCTTCTCTTTGAATTTTAATTTAAACTCCCATAATAAATAATGTTCCTTATAAGAATAGAAATGACAGCTTAAGTTTCTCCCAACGGTCCGTCGCCGATCCAAAAAGCCAATGCCAGCCCATAAGTAAGTAGCAGCTAGGAGCTGCATAGGGGCCTACCAAGACCATTTTTTAAGAGGTATGCCAAGGAAGGGCGGGTATAACCAAGAGCTCAATACCCTAAATCCAATCAGCCTATACGTAAAACTGACTGTCTATGCAGGTCTTTAGTCCGATGATCGCTTAAATGTTCTCATTCTGAAAGTGCACTTAATTATTGTAATGGTGTGTAAGCCATAATTGGTGGAGAAAGAACCCCACCCCATCCGACGAGCTGAGCCCGAGCACAGCAAGAAGTGCACGCCCCCCGAATCCTCTATGGCCAATAATGAATGCGCTAAGCCGATCAGGTCCTAAAATCTGGAGGCCATTCAGTTATTTAAATCAGAAGAACACCCTGCACACTACACACTTTGTGTGGAAATATGATCAAAGTAAACGCAAGTCGGAGGTTTTTTTTTTGTCCGGTTATTAACTTTTCATATCTTAAACTTCGATATGGTACATTAAGTACAAATGTACTTCAAAATCATAAACTGAAAATAGCGGAAAATAGGGTCCGAGAATCGATCCCTGGGGCACAGCACGTTTTGGGATCAAGAACGATAAGAGAGCGGAACTGAGTGCTGTTACGTTTTAAATATTTATTTCAGAAACTGAGTAGGTTTGCTTTCAATCCTATTAAAATTTTAAATCATTTTTCACCACCACGCAAATATAGAACAAAATCCTATTCATTTTCACAATTTAACGTGTATCTCATTATCTTTCTATAAATCTAAAGCTGGTTGAGAAAACACTCAAATAAAGCGCTTCTCTTGTGCATACTCATGGTACTTGTGTATCATGACAACGGCAAAAAGCATAACAAGTCAATTGCGATGTCTCTCTTTCACCCTCAGTCCCTAAGCCTCACAAAGCTGCTACAATTACCTTGTTAATGTGCATAAAATGCTGTAACAAGTGAGACGCGGACCCTCATCCTTTTTGCTTCAATCCCTCAATGCAGCGGCGACAAAACACAATCTGAGTATAGAAGAAAAAACTAAAAAAAAAAAATAGAGATAAAAAGGAGAAAAAGTTTTTTTTCCATTTTATAGCAGCAGGTCTAATCCGCTTTTAATTGCTTGAAATCCAATTGGCGACCTACATACAGCAGCAGCAAACCTGGTTCCGACACCCGCCTCCATATCTTCACACTAGCCCAGCAATTAGAGTAGGGAACGCAGACGGACCAGTTGGGGTATTAAAAAAGCTTTTATTTCTGGCTATTTGTTGTGGCATTTTGTGTTGGCAAATAAACAAAGCATTTAATTACTTCAGCAATTATTGATTAATTTTAATTGATTTAAAAACCGCAATATTCATTATCATTATCATAACAACTGTGTACGAAATTTCCGTCAGCCATAAACCACAATAAATTTGTATAGCTCAAGTGTCTGTTTGCTCTCCGGTGGACTCTCTGCCTTCTGTTTGCTGTTTCTGCCATCATCTGCACTTGTCGTTGCTGGGTAAGAACGATGGCCACTTGTTCGGGCATTGTGGGTCCCTTTCTGATGTCACTCAAACAATATTTTCTGTTCTAATTGTAATTTGAATTTGACATTTTGAGCACAATTTGAATACGAAGATGCAGCATTTTATAATAAATTATAAGTTAAAACTTTTTCGCCTACAAGTAGGCTACACAATTTGTAAGCTGAACTTGGGGTAGAAACTTTTAAGAAATATAAAATTAAACGAATACCAATTTATTGTTGCAGTTTTAAGTATTTATTGTTGCAGTATAAGTAAAATCAAGTATATTTTGTTGAATTTCAACCGAATTTGAAAAATTGTTTCTTAAATATTTTTAAGGTTGTCTGAGGCAGACAAAAAATACTTTATACCCTGCTATAAAGTTGGTGATTTAATTGTACCCAACATTACCAAATATCATTTTGGACAAAGTACTGGACGATGCAAATGCAGAACTAAACTCAATGGGCAAACAGATGAAACACGTATCAAAATATTTAGATGATATCGTCGAGTCGAAGGTTACGGGGAAAATTCGAGCGGTACTAAAGAAACCACACGAATTCAGTTCACGGTAGAGACGGAGGAGACGGGCCAACTTGTCTATCTAGACCCAGATATCACAAGGGAAAAGGCAAACCTTAAATTCAATTGGTATACTTAACCAATGGCATCAGGCAGACTAATAAATTATAATTCAAACCAGAAAATCCACACGGAAAAAAATCCTCTAGAGAGGAATGAGATAGCAACGATATTAAGAACAATCTTTAAACCAGGGATCATAACCAGGGAATCAAACTGAATCGTTTTCCGGTTCCGGTTCTGGTACGTACCAAAACTTATGTTTCGGTAAAAGGTTCTGTTTTGGTTCTAACATTATTTCGGTATTCGGTTCCGTATTGGTACCTTGATTTTTATTTCGGTATACCCGTACGTACTGGTATGAACAGTTAAAATTTAAAGAAATTTGTTTGCCTAAGACCACACAAAGTGGATAAGCAATATAGATACACACAAATACGGATATATTCGATTAACATCAATTTTAGCTTGCTTTCATAAAATATTTTCAAGTTTGTATTTATTACATGATTAAAATTATAGTGAGCTTATGCTCACTTTGGTAATTGGAACAGCAGGAAGATCTTTTGATAGCTCCTATAATTCCGAAAACTTTGTCGACTTTTATCTTTGTTATCGATTTAAGCTTAGAAAACCTTGTTTAATGCCATTAAACTGATTTGTGAAGATACTGAACTATTTGTATTGTCCCAATTCTTTGAAGTGGCGCTTGTTACAAGACCAGTTAGAAATTTTGCTTTAGCCCAGAAGTATGCAGCAAAATTTGCTTAACCGTAGTTATCTGATAAAAGTAGATTTTTCATATTTAGTAGTAGATTCTTATAGTCTTAGTAATATTTAGCTTTTCTTGATTTGCGAAAAATAGGAAAATAATTGTCCTAATTCAGCTGAAGAAATTAGTTTTTTTTAAGATTTTTTTTATTTTTATTGGTTATCGCCAATTACTTAACCCGACACAAAATTACCGAATGACTCGATATTTATCGTCAATAATACCCGTGTGTATTCGATGTACGGAAAAATGCAATCCAACATGCATTTCCGCCAACTGATTAGCTTCCCTTTCCGCTTGCCAGCCACTTTCTTTCTTCTTCTGATTGTGGACCAGTGTGGTCGTGCCTAGCTCCGCCTAATCAACTTAAATATATATGAGAAGAAAAATTCAAAGTGTGCTGAACCCAACATAACCGTTCGAGGGACAGTATTCCTAACAAATCGAGCAAAACGTTTTAGATAAAACTGCGTAAGTTTTGCAACAATTACTCCAAAAAAAGCTCGATTATTAATTGGCCTGTTTCACACCAGCCCAATTCTGATCCCAGCCCACATAGGCATCTTGACGCCACGATTGTGGTGCTCCACTGGCTGAAAGCAAATAAAAGTTGCCGGACAGACCAGAATTGTTAATCCATTTTGGTGCCAATCCAATGAGGGTAACTATTCTTCCCACTTCTGTCCTACTGTCCAATTGCTAATTTCTTCTTCGAACCTGGATTTGGCACCGAGTTTGGGATTCTAAGCTGCCATTCTAACTCCAGAGCTTTCGCTCCCAACTACAAAGCTCACTACACACACCAGACTCCCACATGTGCAAACCCACTCCAGCAGTGTAATTGTGATCTGTAACCAGAGTAGATCATCCCGCGATAAAGTGTTGTGGTAGTGTGCTAGAAAAGCCGTGTCGGAAAGAAAATCGTGGTCCCAATAGCCTCACTTTTATGGCCCCAGCATCCGGTTAAAATTAGTGACTAGTTAAAATCGAAAAAAAAGTAAAAAAAAAAGTTAAAATCCGCTGGACCGGAAAAGCTGTAAGTTGGAAAAGAAAAGTTAAAAATCTTATATTTTCATGGAGCGTGTCAACCAATATTTCTAATTGTTGTTGTTTTATTGCTATGTGCAAACCGAAGACGAGAATAACGGCAGAGCGCATATGAAAGCTAATAGAGACTTGATGTAAAGTTATTTTTGTTCGTTGATATTGAAATTTGGAGCCCTTTGATGTTGTTGCTTTGTTTGCTGCTTGAACCAATTGTACTCAGCTGGTCGATTTACAGTCGTGGCAAAAATAATATGCCCACCTCAAAACATGAGATATGAAACAACAGACAAATACAAACTTAACTTGTTTTTTTTTCAAATCAATTAAAATACTACGCTCTTTGTCTTATTAATTTACATTATTAACAACATATTCATCTTACCTTAATACACCTTATTCCTATGCTTATATACATATATATACAAATAAATAACCTTATTTTTCAGCGACTTTTCACTTGCCTGCACAATAATTGAATATAAATAATTTTTTTTGAATGAAAACCAAACAAAAATAAGAAAATGAAAAACCAATATCTATATTAGAGTCAATTTTAGTTAATAATTTGTTTTCTTTAGCCAACTTATATTTTTGTATTGGCCATACTTTATAATATTAAATATAATGTTTAGTTCCTCCTCTCCTGAAGTTTCATATATATAATAAATCCATTATAATGAATTCTACCTAAAACGTTTACTCTTTCGCAAGTTATGAGAAGCGAACCTGAAGAACCATGAATCCTGATTAGTGTGCTTATGGGATCGTCCCCAAAAATGGACTTGCTTCTGGACGATCATAAGCCACTAATATTTTTCAAATAGATGCCGCTTTCCTCTATTCTGTTCTTCCTACTCTTTTCCCGTGTCTCTTGTCCCTTTCGTTATCGTTCTAGCAGATTGATAGGCGATCTGCCCAAAACAGCACGCGAGTTTTAATAATTAATATCTAAATTGCAATCGAGCATGTAGCATCGCGGTACACTTTTATAACCCCCCCATCGCCGACGAGACAGAGCCGGAAAACCAGCGCGTGCTCCGCATAGGATGTCTACACTATCATCAGCTCGCGTTAGCATCAACTATACGTTGTATGTTACATCTTTTCATATAAATACATATCGTTCAGTTACTTTAAGACTATCACGACTTTTGGGTTAATGATGCAGAAACATTCGCCATATTGTGTTCTATATGGTGTACAATTTTCATATTGATATAATTTATTCTCTGGAAATGTGTTATTTCATTCACAGGTTCATTTTCATGATCCAACAAGAGCGACATATCTGAATTGTCCTATAGACGATATCGTTACAGATCCTTCGGCTAACTGTTCAGACGTTATTTTTTCGAATTGGATTGAATATCAACAAAAAGATGTATTTTCCATAGAGAATACAAAATCGATTATTTTGAGGTATGATAATGTTGCTGCAAGTGCGAGAAATATGACTCGACTTCGTTTCCACTTTCAGATAAAATGTCAGAGCTAGTTTCCGCACTAAAATGGACTTGAACAGACAATATCCACCAAAATAGTTACCCAGGTAATTTTGTGGTATTATAATGTGAGTCCGATAAAATGCCAGGATAACTTTCTCAAAATTAAGTGCTCGCTATACAGTCTAATTGTTACGCTTAGAACCGAAACTGTACCGGCACAATGTTAAGGTTCTTTTCGGTCTTTTCTGTACCAAGAATAACGGTTCTCGAATACCGGTATACAAAAAATTAAAAATATGGGTTCCAATTGCGGTTCTGGTTCTGAGTTTTTCGTTCTTTCAGTTCTTTTCGGTATACGGTTCCGGTTCTGGTTCCGGTTTGATTCCCTGATCGTAACGGTTATAATTTTTTAAATATAAATTACTTTTAAAAATAATTTTTATTATTAAAATTTTTTTTTTTTTTTGTGTGTTTATGTTACCCTAAAACCCGTAAGTAAAGGGGGATTATTTGGCCGCCCACTTATTTGATAAGTGGAACTCGCCACGGCAATTGTTGGAAGTTTGCTGTTTTTCTATTTAGTTACAAATCTAGGTTGTTTTCCTCTATGAAGTCGAAAATTTCTTGGTAGGCGTCAATGCTTTTCTGTTTAAAGAACGTGTATATGTTGCTGTACAAAGTTAGCGATGGGAAGCGTTGTCTTATCATGCGATATTTTTCACAATTAAAGATTATGTGCGAAGCGTCATCGAATTCATCTGTTATCGTTTTTCACATGCATCTTTGTTAGTGTGTAATTATCGAAGGCATTTCCACTTAACAGTCTGTTTATTAGTTTTATTTCCTTTGGTTTGTATTTGCAACTTTTATCCTTGAACCAAGGTTTGTTGATCGTAGCTGGAAAGAGATCACAGTATCCCCTGGCTTTTTGTGCTACAAAGTCAGCATATTCTTTTTCCCAGTCATCCTTGATACTACTATATATATTGCAGATTGCATCTTTTAGGCTCCATTTCATTGCCATAAAATTTCCTTCTTGTGGAGCGTCCTTTGCCTTTCTGTCCACAATCTCGTTTTGCTCTATTGCCATATGTCCACGAATGTAATGGATTTCCGCTGCGAGTATCCTCGAGTGATTCTGAATTTTCTGTCTAATGTTTTTAGCTATGTAATTACATTGCTCTTCCTTTCCTAACAGGTTTGCCCCGTTTTTGCTGTCTGTGAGTATGGCAACATGAGAAAAATTTCTAGAAATGGCATGGTCTACTGCTTTCTCTATAGCAATGAGTTTAGACGAGAGAGATGATAGAATTTTATCTGTATAATAGCTAGCTGTAAATCCTGAGTTGCCGATTTGTTACTGAACCATCTGTATAATACAAGTTGAACGCTCTACTTTTAAGATAAACAGTTTTTTCTGGGAAAAAAATACGGATACATGTCTCGCTAATGGATCTTTTGTTTTTGGCTGTTCCCTTAAAAAAGTCTATGTCTACTTTTAGCTTTTTACATTGTATATTACCTGATCCTACTCCTTCTATGCGTCCTAAGATTTCTTCAAACTCCCTATAAACCCTACTGTAGCTAGTATTTATTCCTAAGTTTTCCCTAATTGTATCACATATTGGTAAATTGTATGTGAACGATTTGGCTAACTCTTTAGCAGTGAGGAATTTGTACCTGTATTCAGGAGGCAGCTCAGCAGCCATGTGATAGATAACCGGGACTGGCGTACATTTGATAAGCCCTAGGGCCTTCCTAAGATGTTGATTTGTATGAACTTTGACTTTATCCATTGCAGTTTTAGACAGGTTGCTGAAGGAGGAGCATGCGTATTCAAGCCTGCTTCTTACAAACGCTTTATGCAAAATTAGACTTTTCTCCGGATTAACCCCGAATCTACAACCACTAAGCAACCCCAAAAAAGCGCAGCTTCTATTTGAGTCTGATATAGCCTTATCCACATGAGAGCACGCAGAGTTATTTGCTGCTACTACTCTACCAAGATATCTTATTTGATCTACCTCCTTGTCACATATCCCCTGATGAGAAGTGTTCAATTGCACTCTGCGATTATTAAAGTGAATCACACTGGATTTATTTGGGTTGAAGGATAAATTTATCAATCTACATTCTTCTTTAAAAAGGATCATACTACGCTGTAAGATATCTCTGGCCTGACTGAGATCCTTGTGAAAGCACACTAGAAAGAAATCATCCGCTTATTGGAACAAAACGATATTCGTACCGTTCAGATTATGCAGATCAGCAGTATAAATGTTGAAAAGTGTGGGACTCAGACAACTACCCTGACAAACTCCTCTGTCAACCTCAAGCTTACTATTTCCTTTAACTAGAATGATTATTTAAATTTAAAATAAGAATAAGTTTCAAAGAAGTGCGCGAAATGTCCAATTGTTAGGATCGATGGCGAGTTGACGTCGATGGTTGTTCACGCACATTTTCAGCAACCGCAGCAAATGTCAAAGTTTTTACTAAATATTAGTAGCTTTCCGAATGACATTTGACGTTTTTAAAGTCAAATTATGAATAGTTTAAATTCCAAACACTAGATGGACCACCCTGTAGTTGACAGATTTTCATCAAACTTGGTGAAATTATGAAGAAGTATAGAAAACAAAAAATTTTTCTCACTAAAACTAGTTTTTCGACCGATTGTTCCTATGGCAGCTATATGCTATTGTCTACATTTGGCTTTGGTTCGGTTTTATTCTCCGATTATTTAAATTCATTAACTACTGACATTTCTTTATAGCAAAACAAAATTTAACAAGAAAGAAAGTCGGTCAAGCCCGACTGTAACATACTCTGTACCCTTAACGTCGCAGCTCGCATTTGCTCACGAGTTATACGCGCTCATCTCTAAGTTTCACTCTCTCTCTCTCTCTCACACACTAAGATTGCCGTTCAATAGAATGCTGTGGTGATGGGTGGGGGGTGTTTACTGGCCGTTTTTTGCTCATAACTTGAGTATCGTTCATCCAATCTTTATCATTCCCTCAGCAAATCGATAAATAATTATGTTTACAAGGTATCTCTATAAGGTACGAACGATCTATCTTCAAAACTGTAGGAGATATGACGTTTTTTTCAAATTGCGGGGGCGGGAGGGGGCGTGGCAAAAATTGAAAATAAACTTGATCTGCCTGCAAGTATAAGAAATATATGCCCCATACATGTCAAACCTCTATCTCTTACCATCTCTGAGATCTCTTCGTTCATATGGACGGACGGACAGACAGACAGACGGACAGACAGACAGACGGACAGACGGACATGGCTATATCGAATCGGCTGTTGATGCTGATCAAGAATATATATACTTTATAGGGTCGGAAACGATTCCTTCTCCCTGTTACATACTTTTGCACAAAATTAATATACTCTATGTACCTTCGGTACAGAGTATAAAAACTAATCTGTCAAAATCTGCTCAAACTAACTTTTTGAAATTAACCCCATCAACATCATATCGGCCTGTCATGTTTAACAAGCACAAAAGCAAAGACAACAAACTTCCTTTACAAAAAACATGTTATATTTTACTTTTCCTCTTTCCAACAAAACAAACAACAAAAAAAAATTCATTTTGACATCAACTTTAGTTAATATTCCGCTCAAAAAAAAAAACTACTCCTCTGCAACATGTTGCAGCTGTGACCAGAGCAAAATTTGTAGCAAAGTTTTTGCCACTCAGGCAAAAACGTGAGCTCAAACATTTTCTTTTCTTATCAAAGTTTCTACCACGCTGTCAAATGTCCAACTATTTGATATGACACTGAACACCACCCATTCTTTCGCTTGGACTCATAAATGCGTCATTGGCTCATTAGTAAATGAACTGTAAATGGATTGTAAAAGCCTGTCAAAAAATATCTAAAGGGTCTGTGTTGGTATCCTTTTGCCTGTGGCATTCGACAAATTAATCACTGAAAATGGAAATTGAATTGATGGCAGACGGGAAAGTATTTTTAAGGGTGAGGCGGCTTAAAAAGGAGTGGTTGAAGCTTTTGAGAACTTAATAAATATTTAGGAATCTTAAAGTTGTTCAACAGTGGGGAGGTTGATCAAAAAAAAATGAAAGGGTGGCTGAAAATGCAAAATCACTAAATATAAAAGATGTGACCTAATGGAGGAGTAATTAAAGCTTTACTTTAATAATACGACATTTTTTGAAACAATAACACAGTGTTACCCTCAGACCCAGTACATATTGTTGGGCTAGTCGAGTATGGCATTTCCTCATAATCTGAAGTTATGGCCTAATGTAACTGATATTACTAATATCCAAGAGAATGCCCTTAGGAAACCTTCCCTGTGGACGAAACCAAAAATATCGTCGCAAGTTATTCAATATCGATATTCCGACATCCCTATGCGAAAGGACTGAGTTCACTTCCCGCATTCAAAACATCTTAATACCGTATAACCTTTACAGTTTAAATTCTAACAATATTTTTTTCTTCCAAGTGAATAAAATGCAAAAAATATAAAATTAAAAAATGAATATTTATAGCATCCCCCGTGAAGTGCTCTAAATATATGAAATAATTCAACAGGGTTTTGCCCTCTACTATTTCTTCGCCTTCTCAAATTTATATGCAGAGTGCAATTAAAGTCATTTATTAAATTGTCTCCCTGAGCCAGGGCCAACTAACCAACAACATTTATAACCATCCCACAAGACGGCGTAGAAAGAACCCCCCAGAATAATAAATTCTCTTAGTAAAACCTGAGCGACATTCAACAAAATAATTACCAGCATATTTCGAATGTCTCAGAAGCCAGCAGGCCACAATTTATCTTTTTGTAGAAGTGAAAGAGGAAAATGAATTTCATAAGACCTGACTTGAACTTGGGTTATTTAACACAATGCAACGCCCAGTTCAGGACTTCAGTTTGACGCACACACACACTAATGGTCCTGGAGTGCAAATAGTTTAACTAACAGTTAAGCATTGCAAACACGTAGTTAGTAATTAATTACTCTTGTGACAGACAAAGAGAGCAAAGCACAGGGTGGAGGAAGAACCAAAAACCCTCATCTTGGACTTTGACATGCGGATTATGCGCTTTTCGCATATGTTGGCAAATTGTACGAGCTTGGTTGTGGTGCCATCACAAGCTTCGGTGTACACTGTTCACTGGTTGAATCATTTCCAGTTGGGCAAAAAACTTTAAATGTGTTTGATAATTAGTTAAATGCTGGAGATGTGGTTTACATGTCAGGGATAAGTAAACGATGGAAACGAAAATACATCAACTAGAAAGTTTAGTTTTAAAAACGAAAGGAGTGACTTTGCCAAGGGCAAATGTAGCTGCTTATGATTTTGTTTGTTAGACATTTCAAAGTTGTTCAAAACTTTTCTTATACGGTTTATTTCGCCTCAAATTAGCTAAATGCCAGAAGTCGCTCGGGTCGTAAGAATTTTGATATATTAAAAGAGAGTTTATGCGGACTGTTCTCAATTCCACTTCGGTTTTCGTATAAACGTTTGTACGTTGAACTCTATGTTAACAAGGTTATGTGGAAGGCAACACTCATATCTACGATTACTAGATCCGGTTTAAGTAAAAGAGGAATTGCTAAGGCAATTGAAACCGACAGCTCAATGCCAAGTGATTTCAATTCGTAGAAAAAGAAAGCCTTGATCTAGTAAACACAGATTTCCTTGTAACCTTTCATCTAAATTTGTTGCAGTAAAATGGTCAATTCAAACGTTTATACAAAAACCGAAGTGGAATTGAGAGCTGACTCAAACTGGTACTGAACCGGATTTGAGACAGGAAAACTAACCTTTATATACCATGGCTTAAATAATTTCGGAGATATGGCTCAGGGGTATACTAAAGTCGTGCAAATGTATGTAACAGGCAGAAGGAAACATTTCCAACCGTATAAAGTACATATGTTCTTGATCTGCATCAACAGCCGAGTCGATAAAGCCCTGTCTGACCGTGCATCTGTCCGTATGTATGTATGAACACTTAGATCTCAGAGACTAGAAGATCTAGAGCAACCAAATTTGAAATGTAGACTCATATTGTCCGCACGCAGATCAAGTTTGTTTTAAAATTTTTGAAACTGACATTTACTATATTCGTAATCAGGACTGCAAACCGGAATTCCGGCTTTCTTTTTACTGTGAACCAAACCTTGAACCGAACCACGAGGACGAAAATAGATGAGCCCGTACCCGTTCCGAACCAAAGTATTGATCGTTTTATTTTTCATCTTATACATATACATTTGCGCCAATCTAAGCAACTCGATGTATGCTACTGCAGAAACATGTCAGCCGTCTTGTCCAGCAACAAAACTACATACATTCATACAAACAGAAGTATGTGCCACACGCAGCGCTGTCAATTTGCTATTTTTCCCCAACAGATATAACTCTTTTGTAAGCTCGAAACTCGGAAACTATTCAGTTTTTCCGTAACCTGTAATTCTAGCTTATTATTTGACATTTAGCCATTTTTTACATTTTTATAGAGGGCGGACTAAAGATTTATACACTAGCTTAGAATGAAGTCCATACACAGCACACAACGCCAACCTCACGTCAATTATAATCGATGTCTTACAGTCTTATAATGTATCTAGGCGTCAAGTGTATACCTATTGTATTGTTATTTTAAATATATTGCGTTTTACCCAACGAACCAAGGCTCGAACCAAAACCAACTCCCAAAAACCTCGAACCTCAAATTTCCGAACCTTAACCGTTGTTAAATTTTGGTTCGAACCCGCAAACCGGAGGTTCCGAAAAAAATGTTGGGTTTGCAGCTCTGTTCGTAATATCTATAAAACTTCGAATTTACATAAAGATCGGATAAAAAAAAACCGAGTTAAAGCAGCATACTTTTTGGTTTTCCCCCCTTAGAAACACATACGTTTATACGCCAGCTATTTGCAAATAGAAATAATTTGTACGTAACTAACTCACTGTTATTTACCATACGTAATTAAATGTAGTTTTTAGTGTTGCCTGATTGCCGTCAAGCAGTTTCATGGCCTTATTTTCTTTCATTAGTCCAAGTAGTACCTAAAATAAAATTGCAACGTTTGTTTTCAGTTGTTATCTTAAACATTTTCCCTTACTCCTTCGCCTGCAGTCGATTTGAATGCCAATTACAATATAGCAGAGCTACCATATAGTTGAAAACAGCAAAATCATGAAAATATTTGCAAATAAGTTAGTAATCAGTAATTGTTTTCGTGACTTAGCTATTTGTAAATAAAGAATTAACTCAGTGTTTATACGCAATAATTTGTCACTCACAAAATTGTTATTTGCAAATAAGACGTGCGTATAAACGTAGTAACAGAAAGGCTATTAAATGTTTCTTCTTTTGAGTAATGGACATATCGAAGTCGGGCAGGGTCGTCTTTAACGTACTGTCTCATTTTTAAAGTTCTTTCTTAAAACTGTAAAATGCCCAACTTTATACAACTAAAGACTCTACACTACAAAGACACTACGTTGAACTGTAGGCCCCTTTCTCTTGTGCGAAAAATTATAAGCACACGTCAAGAGATTCAGAGAAGCTTGTACTGGCCCTCAATGGTTGCTGTTGAGCCAATTTTACATTACTACATATATAGATACCGCATCACATACAAACTTTTTTATAATTTTTTTTTTTTGGGGTCTCATGTCATCTCCCAAGAACAATCGGTTTTTCTTTCGCGTGCGTCATCTATAATATCTACAAATCTTTGACATATCCAACCATAACACCAGAAATCAACTTCACGGCCTAACTTATTTCTATGATATGGCGCTAAACATTTTTTGAAACTTTTTATACCCATGTAGAGGGTCTAATAAAATTGTCAAGTTGTTTGTATCGCATAGAAGGAAGCATCTCCGACCACATAAAGTATATATATTCTTGATCAGCATGACGAGCTGAGTTGATATAGCCATGTCCGTCTGTTTCTATGCTATCTCCTCCGTCAGTTTAAAAGCTATTTAACCAAGCTTTGTATGAAGTCTTTTGGTACAAATACGCTGCACATTTGTCGGAACCGTAGGAACGATCTGTCGAAAAACTAGTTTTAGTATGAAAAACATTTTTGTCTTTAATGCAACTGCCCCAACCCTCCGCGCCGTTGAGGATGTTTAATATTTCGTGCGGAAACAGGGTACATTTTTCGAAAATTGAAAGCCGGAGTTCCCGCAGAATCGAGCAACCTCCAAAGAAATGGATGACATTTTCTAGCTCCCTCCTGTTACAGTGAGGCAGTTTGTGTCACTCCTCCTGACATTCGGGATAAAATTCAAGTTTAATATTTCACATCTGGCCATAAAAACGCTTCTTATTCCTTCAATGGCAGTTGCCCATAAATTAATCGCTCAGAGCTTCTCCGGGATTCTTCAAATAATTTCATCCTATATGCTGCATCCATTTTAGTTGTGATGTTCCTAGCCCAAGTTTTCCATGTCGCATTATTTTCAAGATCCTAAACTTGTTACTGATCAATATTATATGCTACCACACAATTCTGCCAAGTTTGATCCAAATCGGATGACTAAAGCATATAGCTGCCAAAGGAACTATCGGTTGAAAAAGTAGTTTTAGTGAGAAAAACTTTTTTGTTTGCAATGGTAGCGTCCTTATACTTTTTTGATGATTTTAGTGCGGCTTTTGACTCTATAGGCAGAAGAGCACTTATGTCCAAACTAAGTTATATAGGCATCTCTTAGAAATTTTTAAACACACTCCAAGAAATGTACCACGCAAACGAAGCAGCAGTAAGGGACGGGAGCTCTTTATCGAGGTGGTTTCCCAACAGAGTCTGGTGTCAAACAAGGTTGTCTCCTAAGTCTAGTCCTCTTCTCCTTATACCTAAACGACTTGGAAGACTATCTCCCACAAGGTATCTCGGTAAACGGACGCGAAATAAAAGTCCTTCTGTTTGCAGATGATATTGTGGTCTTCGCTGAATCTCCTTTAGCTATGCAACATTCAATAGATGCAATGCAGGTGTACAGTAAACTCCGGGGGCTTCGAATAAATTCCGATAAGTCTAAAATCATGGCGTTCAAAAAGCACTGGAGAAGACTGGCTGCAAACGAGAAATGGCATTTGGAAGGATAACAGCTTCAAATTGTTAAGGCCTATAAATATCTGGGAATATGGATTCACCATGGCGCACAATTTAAATACCACTTGAAAGAAAAGCTGAAGGACGCAAAAACAGATATTAACAGCATCTGGAAATGTTTTCTCAGCAAACGAGACCGAGTACGAAACCTTAACATCCGCTTATTAATGTATGCAGACAACATTGTTATATTGGCTGATGAGACCCGAACACGACAAAAAACGATCAACCGATTAGAAGATTACTGCAGTAAATGGGGAATAGAGGTGAATTTAAATAAGTCTGAAATTATGGTATTCAGGAAAGGAGGCAGACTATCGGCGTTTGAAAGATGGACCTACAAGAGAGAAGAGGTAAAACATATCTGGAAGTCCTTTTCACGCCCACCGTGTCATTTAAAAAGCATGTGCTTAGAAGAAGCATTGAGGCCAAAACAAGTAATAACATGACTTGGAATAACTTCCTGGAAAACAGGGAGATACACATGAATGCAAAATGGAAACTATTCAATGCAGTATGCCGTACAGTCCAAGTATATGGAGCAGAAATATGGGGAGAAGGACACTTTACAGAAGTCGACCGGACCCAACTTCTCTTCCTAAAAAAAGTTATATATTATATTTACCGTCTAATCTATGCCATATCTCTTAAAACCGGTTTGGAGGATACCTCAGCTTTTTAGGAAAAACGCGATGCACGCATATAATGAAAATCGCCTCCCACTCTACATTACCAGCTTTCTAATGGAAAAGAACATCTTTTGGGTAAGAAGTCTGGATGAATTGTGCAACCCATTGGAAATAGACTGGAGAGACTCCGTAAGATCAGCACGTAAGTTGAATTTTTTCCGGATAGCCATCCATGATGCTCTCAAAGAAAAAACATTGCAGTACAACCATCAACGATAGGTCACTAGCGCCACTCGAATTTATAAACACTTGGACAACTCAGTGGCCAATAAGTTCTAGTCTCTGCCAATCGCCACAACTTCCTAGGTACTGGGTAATGCCCGATTCGATTTTATAAAACTGGGGTCTAACACTTAAAACCGTGAGGAACATGTAACCTGCCCCCTAAGCTACACTGGAGAACTAGATGACCTTGAGAGCATTTCCTAGGAATATGCCCAATTTTAAACGAGCAGAGAATGCTATGTTTTAGGAAACCCCTGCTAACAAAGACCGATATAATAAGTAGTCTGGATGATAGGGATTATAAGTACTGGGCAGACCTTGTGGCCTTTATTAAGCTAGCTTTACAATATCGAGCAGTAATTTTAGAAATCCTGAATTGGTCTTCAATGCGTGCAAATGTGCTACTATTGCGAAATACTGATGAACGATCTGGTATCTGGGGAAGATCCGGGCAGCCAGGTGTAGTAATCGATGTCAGACGGATTTTGTGTTATGTCCCATGTTGGTTAATTTCGTTTCTCTTTTTTTTAGTGTAACCTTTATTATTGTTATATTGATCGTAATTCCAAATTGTACTCTTAGTATTGTAATTAAGTATATGCTCATGAAATAAAGAGAACCATTATTATTATTAATATATTATAATTCTCTATTGAATTTTACTTGAATGCTAACAATTATTAATTAGTTGTAAAGCGCAATGCGCAAGTCAGCCAGTCACTGCTGCGTTAGGGATGGTGCACGGGTTGTCCTGCTGCTACTGCGTTAGGGATAGTGCACGGCAGGGAATCAAACCGGAACCGGAACCGTATACCAAAAAGAACCGATTAAAACTCAGAGCCGGAACCTGTACCGGAACCGATATTTTTAATTTTTAGTATACCGGTATTCAAGAACCGATATATTTAGAACCGAAAAGACCGAAAAGAACCTAATCAGTGTACCGCTACAGTTTCGGTTCTGAGTAATTTTTTATTTCTTTTAACTTCCGTAGTTGCCGCACGAAATTTTGTCATCGCTATATTCAGAGCTGCTGACTGCGCGTGAGAGAGAGACAAAAGATATTGTTTTTGTCTACACATATAGGTTTCTGTGAGAAAGACTGAAACAAAAACTGCAACAAAAATATGTATATATTTGGCGCTCTTTCACTTAAGTTCCATTTTTGCATGTTGGCTTTCTGCTAATTCTTCGGATGCTGTCCCTTTTTTATGCAAAACGAAAGAGCTCAGTGTACAGTCGCCTACGGTAAATCGTTGTAAAATTTATATTCATGTTTGTGCTGCGAAACTGCAAAGAGTTGCAAGTCAATCTATACGATCGCTTAAAACGCCAAGGCCAAAAACAAATGTGTATCGGAAGTATTTCGCCTTTGACATTGAAGAAAATGTTAGAAATTGCTTAATAAGCGAATGTGGACAAAAAATTAAGGTGAGTTTGATATTTACGAATTTACTTTACGAGAAATATACATTTATATATGTATGAACAATGTACAAAGATAATCAGTCTAATGCACATACATATGTAAGCTTCGAGACTTTTCTCTCATGCATATACAAATATACATACTTAATTCGTATGTAAGTGCTTAGAAAGTTAAATATCCTGCCTTTATGTATGTACGTACATGCTAATGTTTGCATGCCTTTGATGAAAAGATGCGAAAACTATGGTTGTGTGTACATTGTACATATATGTACATATGTCTATATACCAGTTGCAAGGGAACATAAATGACTTATATGTATGTATGTATGTTCTTTACTTTTTTATAGGGCGATCATTGAATAAATTTAAAAAAGAACATTGCTCGATCTCACGCCGATTTTATAAAAAAGCTTCACAATAGTGGCGATCAGCAAAACACAAATCAAGCACCGTAAAAGAAAACTGCTGATTTCAGGTCCAGGTGCAAGATGAATTGTTTAAGCCCAGCATTCGGGTGGAAATTTCCAAACAGACTATTCGAGATACGTGTGTTTCTCTGTGTTTGAACAACCTCGCTGTTGCGTCGTATGTATAGTAGCCCCGCGCCTGAATGTTGAATCCCTTGACCCGTGTTACTACGCCACTGTCTATATTCGAAGATCAACCGTTATGTACGCTTTGTAGTTTTGTAGTCTAGCTTGCATTCATACGCAACGGTCAGCTTCTAAACCGTTGCTTTGCCTGGCTTTAGTAAAGAATTTTCTGGCAAGCGGTGTGGATGTGCATAAAAGGTAGAGGCGAGGAAAGCACAAATGTAAGACAATTGAACAGCAAATTATGTAATATAGAGAACTAAGACATGTAAATAAAGATTTCAGATCTTCGTCATCACACATTTGAATTAACCCACAAATCAAGCCTTTGTGTTGGGCAGCGAACTGTGGGGGAGCTCGAAGTCGGTGCTACTTTTCTGGTTTAAAGCCTCTGGCACGCATCGCGAACCAACACTCGCATTCCGCCAAATTCTAAATCCAATTATTAAAGGACTGGGCTGTGCGAATTTTATTAAACCGCAATCAGTACTCTGTAACTCACTTTGTTTGGACTATAGTCTTAAAATTTCTCTTAATTTAACAGGTCCATAACGGTACGTACCGGTATACCAAAATAAAAATCTAGGTACCGAAACGGAACCAAATACCGAAATAAGAAAAAACCAAAACAGAACCTTTTATTGAAACAGAAGTTTCGGTACGTACCGGAACCGAAATTCGTTTCGGTTTAATTCCCTGGTGTATGGGTTTCCCTGCTGCTGCTGCGTTATCACGATGAAGAGCTACCACAATGATCATAGTCGTGGCGCCATCTGTTGCTGAGTTTGGATGGCGATGGTCACCAGTAACTCCTGGGGTGCAAAGACATTTCGCTATTTACACATATATGTAAGAGCCGAACGCATGCCGAAGCTGTGGTCAAGAGAGCAGAGAGCAGTCAGTCGCTGGCTAGCCTTTGATGCGGGCAGGTCGACTGCAAATTCACGGTGCTTTTTTTCGCACACCAATACATTCTCACTTTTTAGCCTCGCTCTCTTCGGCTCTGTTTATACCCGTTACTCGTAGAGTAAAAGGGTCTACTAAAGTCGTGCAAATGTATGTAACAGGCAGAAGGAATCATTTCCGACCATATAAAGTATATATATTCTTGATCAGCATCAACAGCCGAGTCGATATAGCCATGTCCGTCTGTCCGTCTGTCCGTCTGTCCCTCTGTCCGTCTGTCCGTCTGTCTGTATGAACACCTAGATCTCAGAGACTAGAAGAGCTAGAGCAACCAAATTTGAAATGTAGACTCCTATTGTCTGCACGCAGATCAAGTTTATTTTCAATTTTTGCCACGCCCCCTCACGCCCCCGCAATTTGGAAAAAACGTCATATCTCCTACAGTTTTGATGATAGATGGTTCGTACTTTCTAGAGATATCTAGTACTCAAAATTATTTATCGATTTGCTGAAGGAATGATAAAGATCGGATGAACGATACTCAAATTATGAGCAAAAAACGATCAGTTAACACCCACCACCCACCCCACCCATAACCTAAGCATTGCGTTCAGCAGCAATCTTAGTGAGAGAGAGAGAGAGAGAGAGAGAGAGAGAAAGAGAGAGAGAGAGACTTAGAGAGCGCACTGTGTTGTGCGGATAATAAATAGCCGAGTTAAAAAATGTTGCATATTTTTCGGCTGACCCACCTCAGGCATACAGGAAGGCTATTAAACATTTGTTTCCATGAGTAACGGGTATATCGAAGTCGGTTAGAGCCGACTTTAACTTACGCTCTCGTTTAGATCCTAGATTCAAGTTTACAAAATGATTTTTTTTTTGAAAATTTTAGTATGGCGACCGTGACATTTGAAAAATATTCCCGAAAGAGCTGACACCATTTTTTATAAAGTAAATCAAAAATAGACATGTCATCTTTTTCATTCTTTTAATTTTTTCATAATTTTTAGAAAGCGGGAAAAATATTTCAACCCTCAGCTTTAAGCCATAACTTTTCTCATTTCCCTTATAATTATAATCGTTGTCATGCCCAAAGCAATAATAATTACAAAACGAAACCAGCCAACAACCAAAGTTGTTTATATAACAACTTTTTATGTTAATTGCATTACATTTTCAATCAAGTTAATTGACGAACTTTTCAAACCTCACACTTTGTTAGGGTTTTTAGTAAACTTTGGTGGAGTAGGGTGGGTGGGGAATCGCTACTTTGAATGAATTTGTCAAGTTGTTGTACTCTTTTATCAATTTTATGAGTGCTGATTTATTCAATTACAAGAGAAGCCGATTTCCTTAAATTTGCTATAAAAATATACATACATTTAAATTTCTTGAAAAGTAAAAAACTTTTTCCCATTGCCATATTTGAGCCAATTATGTGGAAATCAAATTTCATTAATTGTACACCGCAACAGCGCACTGGCACAAATACAGAGTAAACATGTGTGCAGGCGTGCCACTGACAGGCTGTATGAAAAGTGTGAAAGCAAAAAAGCAAACGTCTCACAGTTTCCCCGCTAAATCATGTGAAACACTTTGAGCCAAAAAATGGCTGGCATTGCTCTCCACTTTTCCTACATCAAGTGTGAAAGAACACGAAAAGCAAAAAAAAAAAAATGGCAAACAAGATTTTGGCGATTCATGTGTGCCAAAGCGGTAAAACTGTGGACCCTAAGGGTACAGCGAAAGGAGAGGGAGGAAGTTGTGTGTGTGTGTGTGAGTTACAGATTTCTTGTGTTTACGTGTAGGATTTTAAAGTTTGTGAACCAACAAAGTTTTATGTTGCAGCTGACATTACCTGAAATTTGTGTTGCCTACTTTTTGGGGCGCATGAAAATTACACAAAATGCTTAAGTTTGCGATTACACCCAACAGTGTTTTTTGATGCAGACCTATTTCGATCTGATTATGTTAATATGTCTTGTACTGAAGCAAACTGCATCATAGGTTTTGTTCTATCAGCTCTTGTTTCAAAGATGTAGGCGTCTGCGCCTATAATGTCATAACAATCGAAGAGGCATATTTTTCGGAATATAACTCCATGTATCAGCGAATCATTTCATACATTTGTTCTTCGACTTCGAATACAGATTAAAAAGTGCAATTCCGGCTTAACCAAATTATTGGAGAAGGAATTCAGAGGATGCAGAGGAACCGGGAAGTGAAGATCAATATTCGGAACATGATTGTTTCCAAACTGACTGTGTTGTTTTCAGTGTCTATTTTTTAAACCCACATCGAAGCCACCAGCTCGGATTGAGAGATGGCTACTTCGCAAGTGGCAAGGCTCTGTCAGTTATCGGTTACCAAGAGCTTCACGGAGCCGAACACGGAGTGAAATTCCATAGTCACTCTCAATAACGAAGCTAGCGAAGAGTCGGCACGAGACGAAGAGATAAAGGACGCAATGGTTTGCCTAGCCGGAAATAGCTGGGAGTCAGCAACATCGAACAGACTATCCATTCCTGTTCGAGATGTCAACAATTAGCCCATGAAGGACTCCAGGGGTGGACAGCGATCAAACGAGGACTAATGTCGAAAGTGTGCTGGCCACTGATAGACCGCGAGACAGATGAAGCAGTAAAGGAGTGCCTGGCCTGCAACATCGTAGCACAGGAGGAAAATCCGGCGGCGATGAACAGGACAAGTTTCCCAACAGGACGATTCCGTGGATTTGCGTTCAATGAAGAAAGAGAGTGGCAAACGAAAGTAACTCACTTCGTGACATATAGCTCTATGTAGAAGATGAGAAATCGGCCCTAAATTGGACTCCAAAGTCAGAAAATTCTAGTTTTAAGGCAATTTTATCAACATAAATCATCTCTTCATAGCTAGTGTGGTTGTTGAATTTCAGTTGGAACCTAGGCATATAGACCAACAAATGCTCTAATTATGAGCATTTTATGCATTCTTATCAGCTTGTTTGGTACAACTATAGCCTGATTAAACCGAAATAATTTAAATTTATGGGAGGAAAACTAGATTGTCACTACAAATCTGTATAGGAACTGTAAAGAGGATACTTAATTCATCATAAATTGTTATATGTTAACATGTAGATGATAAATTCTATGTTGAATCAAAGACACTGCATATATATAACAAACTTATTAATTATTTTTTTTTTTGGATCCAATGTCAGCTCCCAAGAACAATAGTTTTTTGTTTCACATGCGTCATCTATAATATCTACAAATCTTTGCTTGAATCAAGTAGCCTTTTCACAGTTCCCATATTTTTCAGTGGGAATCTAGTTTAACTCCCATAAAGTAAAAACATGTAACTTTGCTAAACAAAGTGATATAAATGCCATACAAATCTCATAATTATATCACATATTTGGCTATATGCTGAAATAGCTAAAATATTAATCCAATAACCGCGCTACTTTAAACGGGTTGATATATTTAAAAAAAATTTACATAAATCAATTGTCTGGCCAATAAGAACACTTTCTGCTTCGCTTTTGATTTTTATACTCTGTACCGAAGGTACATAGAGTATATTAAGTTTGTGCAAAAGTATGTAACAGGGAGAAGGAATCGTTTCCGACCCTATAAAGTATATATATTCTTGATCAGCATCAACAGCCGAGTCGATATAGCCATGTCCGTCTGTCCGTCCGTCCGTCCGTCCTTCCGTATGAACGAAGAGATCTCAGAGATGGTAAGAGATAGAGGTTTGACATGTATGGGGCATATATTTCTTATACTTGCAGGCAGATCAAGTTTATTTTCAATTTTTGACACGCCCCCTCCCGCCCCCGCAATTTGGAAAAAACGTCATACCTCCTACAGTTTTAAAGATAGATCGTTCGTTTCTTCTAGAGATACCATGTAAACAAAATTATTTATCGATTTGCTGAAGGAATGATAAAGATCGGATGAACGATACTCAAATTATGTGCAAAAAACGGTCAGTTAACACCCAACACCATCCCACCCACCACCGCAGCATTCTATTGAACGGCAATCTTAGTAGAGAGAGAGAGAGAGAGAGAGAAGGAGAGAGAGAGAGAGAGAGAGAGAGAGAGAGAGAGAGAGAGAGAGAGAGAGAGTGAAACTTGGAGATGAGCGCGTATAACTCGTGAGCAAGTGCGAGCTGCGACGTTAAGGGTACAGAGTATGTTATAGTCGGGCTTGACCGACTTTCTTTCTTGTTTAAGGATACATTAATATGTGCTTTGTCGAAAACAGCTCATAAATATAGATATTTATGCCTAGTGTGGCCTACATTAATCCTAGTTCACCATATCTTGGAAACAAGAACTGATGGAGTTAAACCGAAACCAGTTTTGGAATCAGTGAACTTACACTTATCATAATTTCAAATCAACAGGGCTGCATCTCAAAAAGTTGGTCATTTTGTTGGCCTGTGTTATTATAAAGCTTATAATCAGATGCACGTGGGATGGCTGAAAAGTTTTGGGTTAAAGTTGGAAAACGCAACTTCTTAACGAAATTCAAAAAAGCCCAGCTATGAGCAGTACTTTACTCAGTTCAAGTGTAGCCACATTCAAAAGTTGTCAGTTATTTAGACCAAAATTTCTCAGAATTGTTGTATTAACGTTTTATTATCTCTGTCATAGTATCGACTAAAACCAACCCTCATTTAATACAATTAGCACCAGAGAATGAATTTAATTAAGCGAACTTCCCCCCGTAACTGGAATATACTTAAATGATAAAAGTAATTGAAGCAAATCATAAAATCAATTTGCCGCACATTCCAATACAAAGTCAAACAGTTTGCGATAAGCAAAAAAGAGACACCCATCCGGGGGTTCCCCATCCATACGCACATACATACATATGACCAATTAGGGCATTAAACCTAATACCAACACGATTGCAATTAATTACCAAGGAAATTAAATTCCATGTTGAACACGTAAATGGCAAATATTAAGCGAACTTCTCTCTATCTCTACGGCTGCCATTCCTGTCCGCCATTATGTGCGGTTGTTTTGTCTTCACGTTGCGTTAATGACGCCACATGGCATCCAACAGGCAGTAGGGTAGGGTACGTGCACGGCTTTTATTTTTTCCTCTTCCCCTGCCTACCACACTTTTCACGCGAAAAGTTAACTAAAGCGACAGTTTCCATGAGCTTCCCCTACCACACATGACGCATATCAATTTTGTGTCATAGAAAGTAATTAGGCGGTGGGTTGAGTAGTGAAATTTACACTTGAACTTTGAGTATTTTGCCTGTTGCATTAATTGATTTAATTCAACTTTATGTAACTGCCACTCGTGACGCTAATTAATACTTTGTGTCCAGTTCTAATTGCCGCCTCCTCATCCCTCTGGTCACTTTTGGTGCGTAACTGTGCAGCGGAGTTTGCTTTTGCCTTTAATGCGATTACTGTGTGATTATCATGAATAATAGTTGGACATAAATTTGGTGTATGTGTTTGCCGAGTTTCATTGGCTCGAATTTGTCCAAAAGTCTTCGGGGTTCATAAGCATGCTAAAGTGCCTAATTGATGTGTTTCTCTCTCCGCCGGTTTAGGGCAAACATGAAAGGGTAATATATTTATTTTAATAATAACTGAATAATTTACCCAAAGCAAACTTTGTTCACAGTTTGGTCATAAATACAATATGCTCTGTATATGAAAGAGTTAGTCATTACGACTGAACAGCTGATTGGTAATCCACGTAGAGTCTAAACGATAAAAGTTTGGAAGCTGCTAGTAGTTTTCATTTATGATGAAAGTACACCCAAAACAATTTGTATCAATATCAATTTGAAATACGTTGTCTCAAATTGAAACTGAAACTAGTTTCCTTTTTTTTTTTTTATCAATACAAAATATTTTGGATTTTAATTTGAAACTTTGAATATTAATTTGATACGCAAAAGTATTAATTTGAAACTAATTAATTTTGAATGTAGTTCGAAAACTCGATAAGTCGTGCTGATGTGAAATGAAGCATGCTGAATGTCTCAGGTGGCGATACTTGAAGTGTCACATTCAGTTGTTTGATTTTATTGCACACATCTTTACTTAGTTTAAAGTAAATGCTATGGAGGACACTTTCCCAGATGACGTGCTCAAAATAAATAAAGGAATTTCAATATGGAGCCAATGTAATTAACAAATGTAACTCTTTAGACAGGACATATACCACGCCACAATGCCGCTGTGGCTGTTTCTGCGCTTTGCAAGATGATGCCCAAAGTGAGAAGTTCGAAACGAAAACAGCTGCAGAAGAGGCCTTTTTCACTCAGGTTCTATGCGAATGCGTTAAGTTCTGCACGTATGGGTTTAAGCATGAAGCACATCACATCACTGTGACTTTTAAACAACATCCGCGTGGACACGGAGCATGAAGAGTGAAAGAACAATGTATCCCATATTGAAGTGCCCACTCCTGACTTTTGCAATTCGTTAGTGTAAATAAAATACATGTTGTAAGAGTTCCAAATAATCGTAAGCTTGTAAGCTATTATGTGTTAATTTAAATTGCAGTTTATGGAGAACTGAAAAGGTACTACAGGCTTGATTACAAAAAATATTAAATTGATAAAAGCTACTATCAAAATGATACTAAGAGTTTGACAATCGAAGTATCACATTGATATGACCTGGTATCAAATTGACACAAGTTAATATCAATTTGATATCCACGATATATCATTTTAATACTTTCGAAAATATCAATTTGATACTTAAAGTATTAAAGAGAATTTGATACTGAATAGTTTCAAATTGATGACTAAATAGTGACATTTTTAATGATAACTTTTTTTTGGGGTGTACGCACTAAAGTAAGTATTTGAAATATGGTACTGGGTCCACTTGAAATGTAAAAAAAATTTAAGTATAAGTTTACGCCGGCTCTAGATCAGGTTTAAGTATAAGTTTATAATCTTTAATCAGGGGTCGGCAATTCAAGCAGAAGCGACAACAGAATTTCAGGCACTGAATAGCATTTTTTAAGTCTGCAGAGAAAAGTTTTTTGTCAGACCTATTCTTAATTCCACTTGCGCATAAAACTGTTCCGAAATCACAAACCTTTTGCGGAATTGAGTGAAAGTCTAAATGTGCTGAGCACATTCAACCCAGAAACTTTTTTTCACTAAAACCCATTTGTCGACAGATCGGTCCTATAGTAGCCATAAAATATAGCCATACGATTTCAACCAAATTTTGTGAATCTGTTTGAAAGCGTATAAAACGATCAGCGAGTTTAAGAACTATAAAATTGAAAACAAAAAAGTTGTTCTTACTAAGACCCATTTTCCGATCGGTCCAATGGTACCCATAAGATTTAGTCAACCGATTTCGACAAGATTTTGCGGATCTGTTTGAAGGCATATAAAATTAACAATCACCGAGTTTAAGAACATAAAATTTAAAACAAAAAGGTTTTCTCAATAAGACCAAATTTCCGACCGATCGGTCCTTTGGTACCCAGAAGATACATTCCACCGATTTCGACTAAATTTTGCGAATACGCTTAAAAGCATATGAAATTAACAACCAGCAAGTTCGAGGACGATAAAATTGAAAAGAAAAAAGTTGTTCTTACTAAGACCTATTTTCCGATCGGTCCTATGGTACCCATAAGATTTAGTCAACCGATTTCGACAAGATTTTGTGGATCTGTTTGATATATGCCTTCAAAAAATAAAAATCACAGAAAGATTTTCTCAATAAGAACCATTTTCCGACTGATCGGCCTTTTGGCAATTTGCATAAGATATAGTCAACCGATTTATAAAATTAACAATCAGCGAGTTTAAGAACGATAAAGATGAACACAAAAAGATTATTTCAATAAGACCCATTTTTCGGTTCGGATTTCTATATCTAAACGTCGTGTGTTAAAAAGCTAAATGCTGCGTGGGCAAATGCAAAATCTACACGACATGAGAAAATCAGCTTATTTCCAAATAACTTCTACATTTTTCATGCAGCAATCTGAATTCCACACGAACATGTAGGTTTTCTAAACGCGACGTGAGGATATTGAAATCCGACACGATCGTGTGTAAATTCTAAACGAAATAGAGCTACATTTTTCGTTCGTGTTGAAATAAGAAAGCTACACGCGACGTGTTGAAAAGATACACGAAACGTGTAGGATTTTAATATCTAAGCGCGCCGTGCAGAAAAGCTACACAAACGTTATGGGTTGAAAATCCTGGTCAAAACGTGCTGAAATCACACACTTTCGTGTAGCTTTTGCATATTTTTTTCTCTGTGTTGCAGAGTGCAGTAAAAAGAAGACTCTGTGTAAAAATTTCAGGTCGATAGCTTCAAAACTGAGAGACTAGTTTGCGTATAAACAGACAGACAGATAAACAGACGGACGGACACACAGACGAACGGACAAAGCTCAATCAAACTCCTGGGCAAAATAATAATACCCATTGCAAGGGTATAAAAAGTCAAAAGAATAGTAAAAAAAGGGTCGAAATAAGAATTTTTTGCAACTTTAAGGGCGGTATCCACGGGTCGCCAAAAAATTTCTTGTGAAAAAGTTGATATTCCGCAGATTCTTAACAGAGTCTGCTAAGCCTATGTTAATAACACGATAACACAATTTACTCTGTCGATAAACGTTTCAAAGAAACCTTGCGCTGCTCTGGCGCTGTTAAATATGCCCGCGAACTTATAAACAACAACACCATGCAGGATTCATAATCATGAATATAACATATTTAATGTGCTATTTTAATATATTTTTATTATTAAATGAAATTAATAATAAATTAATTGTTATCATTATGATAGTTCTTAACGAACACCTCGCACTTGGCTGCCACGGCAAAGATTTCGTTCACATCGATTGGAAAGTACTTCGTAAAGTTCAGTCAGGTCAGGTCAGCATGATGATCTTCTGGATGTACTGCTGTAGCATGTGTGACTTGGCGGCAAATATAGCTCCGCTGAACTCGAAAATGGTATTGGGGAGCGGTCCCTGGGTGGTCACATAGCACTTGGCCACGTAGTCGGGGCCCTGTCAGGGAAACGTTAGGAAATGGAATTGATTTATAAATTTGAAGTTTGGTTCGCCCATTTCTTACCTTGATAAAATTGGCATTGATGTAGGGCACATCCTCATTGCCCGATCCACTTTTGCTCGGTCACCTTCAGGGGGTCATTTTAGGCTGCACTATCCGCTATACTACCGCTTGATAGGAGGCCAGCAGTTCGCTGTCCACTGAACTGGGAGCGGGCATTTGGTTTGTGGCCGTTCATTTTCAATTTGGCCATTCAATTTCGCAGCACAAATTAGAATAAAAACCTATTTTGTTCACGTCACGGCAAAAAAGAGGCGTTAGCAGCACTTAAAGCACTTAACAGCGCTTGAACAAGACGTAGTGGTAAACGTAAGAATTTCTCGCGATTGGTAGAAACCGAATTTAAAACGGCCACACACAAAAATTCCTAAGCAGTTTTTTTTATATGGAGTTTTTCATTTCGCGGCCGTTTTCGTAGCCATAGACAGCGCCCTTTAAGCTCAAATTACTAAAAATCGCAACGTGATGGACTATTTCTGAAAACAGATTCGTGTTCAGCACACGAAAATCACCTAGAATCACCACCAACCCTACAATGTACCGGACCTTGTTGCCTTGTGTTAATATTCCCTTTGCAAACTTTTAAAGTTCTCTGTCCGTTTTCTGTTTTCGCTGCCGACCTCCGATCTAGATACACAAATATGACTGAAAATGCTCCAACACATGTCTTTTTGGTTGAATTTTTTGATGGAACTATTTCCTAACTTTAAGTTTCTATGGCTTAGAGCGACAACCCTCTTGCAATTTTAATCAAAGTTTGAACTCTTATTCCAAGCTTACCAATATTAAGGAAAACCTTTTTAAAATTTCATTTTTTTTTTTTTGCTTTTTCAAGGATTTTTTTCCTCGAAATACAAGTACCATTTCGCTTCACTAACTCATTCCCCTGTTCATTTCATAATAATTGCTGCGTAATAACTGTGGCAAACTGCTTTTACCTTCTTTTGCTCTACTCACAATATTTGCCAAATTCCAATTTCACAAACGCTGGAGCTTACCTGGAAAGAAGAGAAAAGCAAAAAATTAGATAAAAGAAAATTTTTCCATCAAAAAAAAAAAAATGTTCTGTTTATATAAGCAAAAATGAAACCGACACAAAAGCCTATTAAAAACATAACACAGTAAAGAGGAAGAGGGCAAAAAAAAAAACGAAACACCCGCCGCACTGGACCCAACGACCCTTAATTTTTGGCAAGCGCTAAAACGTTTGCCACGTTCTTGGTCAAAGAAAACGCCAAGGGGCGCCGCTCATTTAAGTATATTGAAGTATCAGCAGCCGCCTAAAGGTTCAGTGTGCTGTTGAGAGTTGCAGAGGGACAGGAAGGAACTGGATTGGTTGGGTTAGGACATATTTAATTAATATTTAGCATAATTATTATTTTTTTAAAAGAACAACGAGGTGTTTTTTACTTTGCTGTCGTTACAATCGAAAAATACATTAGCTATTGGCCTTAGATGAGAACTGAGAAATCAGTAAAAATATTTGTTGAATAAATTTTCTATTTAATTTTAATTTTTAAAACAAACAAATGGAAAATATAATAGAAAATTCTTCTAAAAAGAAGTTTATTTTTCCAAACTTGATGTATAGTCTAATAGCCTACACATATATTATATGTACATTGTACAATGTACATTGTACCGACATGTGAATGGCAACATCATCTGACGATTGTTTTATTTTTGATTTTGTGACCAAAAAAAATTATTATTACACTGCACGCCACTTGAATAGGACACCTCTAAAGTCGATTTTCTATAGTTAATTGCTGCTAAACCAAGCCATCTAGGAAAATAATTTTTTGTTTTCTTATAAAGTTTATTTAAATGTAGTAATTAGACGAAAATTTCAAAATTATTCAAAAGTTGTAAGTATACAAAAAACATTGTTAACCAATAAGTAACAAATTTTTGAGTCTTCATTTTGCACCACTTGAAAAGGACACTTTATCTAAAAACCATTTAAGAATATTTCAATCCTTTTCAAATAACAATATTACTTAAATAAGAAATTACTAACATGTTTTTAAACCAAAAAAAGTTATTAATAGTGTGTTGAGCCTACTTTTTTCTCCAAAACCTCACACATTCGGTCAGTGTCAAAATCGATTCTGCTTGTTTGTCTTGTGCTATTAAGTTCTCGGGCTAATATATTTACAATAGCTTTCATTAATTTGGTTGCTATTATTTTGTAAACTAAACGCAAAAACAAATTCTGCATTCCTGTTGCCGTGCATTTAGATTTGTTCTTTCGTTTTGTTTTATTGTATTTGCCTGGCTTTTTGGTCAACCGATCGCGCTCTCTTGTTGTTGTTGTTGTTGGTGTTGGTGTAGCTTAACTCCCTCCCGCTCCCACTCATCTCTCTCGCGATCGCGTCCACCCGCGCTCTGACTACTTGTGTGCATTACAGTTACTGTGTGTTTTGTGAATTTAGTTTTTGTTTTTTCTCTGCTTGAAATAGCTGTAAGCTGTTTCTGGTTACTCCAACTGTTTGCCGATTGTTTGACCCCAGTGGTGAATTTGGTGTGTATTCAATTGATTATTTGGTGCCGAATTTAATTGCCCTATTAAAAAATGAGTTATCCGGTCTGCTTCAACAAAAAGTGCAAGTTGTCGTCTGCCGCCAACGATACTTTTATCGTCTGTTGGCTTTGTGACCATATTATGCATGTCAAATGTGCTGGTTACACT